>SWBL01000036.1:0-215297 GCA_024195585.1 Aureobasidium sp. EXF-3400
AACAGTAAGTTCCTCAGGCTATAGTCTTGTGCTTAAAGCTGATTTGACCCTAGACAAAGTCGACACCGCCCATACCTCTCGCTCGAAAGCTAAGCAAGTGAAAGTCCGCGCGACTTGCGAAAGCTGCCGCAAACTCAAGATCAAGTGCTTCCCTACTCGTGACGGCTCCTCTTGCGAGAAGTGCGAGAAGAAAGGGGAGCCTTGTGTTCGCAAGCCTCGCGCCAAGTACCCCTCAAGAACCAAACGGGAAAGATGCAGACGATGTCTTCTCGAACATCCTTGCATGGGATGGTGAAGACTTTTCTCAATGACTGAAGTGCCCAGCTCGCTTATTGATGCCGCAAAAGAGCTGATGAAACAATATCTTGTGGTCCTTGAAGAGACTAAATTCCACAATGCTTTATCGGCGACCAGCAACAAGGTCAACAGTGCGTGTGTCTGGGCAGGAGCCATTTACGATACCAGAAGCGGTCCTAATGGCTTTCATTCCCGCAAGAATTGTTGTCAAGTGTCCTTGTATGGGATGGCAAAGACTTCTTCCCCATGACTGATGTTCCTAGCTCGGCTGTTGATGCTGCCAAAGAGTTTATCCAGAGATGTCTTCTGGTCCGGACTCTCACTGTCGTGGACAACACGAGTCTACCACTCTGCCAATGGCCCCATGAGATTATCCGGAACTCACTCATGGACAATTTTGCTGTTGTCACAATGAAGCGCACTGTCACTCTTCAAACTTGAAATAAGACATTGAGTCCAGCGAGGAGAATGAACCAGGAATCTACGTCAACTACTTTACCAAGGACGACAGGACTGGTCTCATCATCAATGAGGTTCCAAGACTGGGCCAACATCAAGTTCGCCATCTTTTGGAAGCAGCCCTTTGACGGCGAGCCCCATCACGATATAGTGGCGCGCATCAACGACCGGCTCAACAGCAACACTACAATCGCAAAGTCAGTTGACACATATGTTGCAGATCATCACCTGGGCAGTTCTTTGCAATCTACTCAACCAGGAAACCAGCAACGACCCGGTCAAGCACAATAACAATCGTTGACTCGGTATGAGTGTGGCGCAGAATACTCACATCAGGATATCGTCATAAAGGTTGGACGATGCCATTGGCCAAGAAACTCAGAATCAGAGTCCCCTGTAGATAAGCTTGACCACTGGAGGAAAGCCCTCGTTCTCGTTCGGGGGTTTTCGGCGCCTGGTCAAACAATATATACATGGCTCAGCACCCACTCCAGCAGCCTATGCCATCCAAGACGTTCCTCAATACGACTACCGGAGGTTGTGCAAGTATGCTGGGATGCTCAGACCAGTCGATCATGAACAGGTAAGACCCGCCTAGGGAGCTCTGGTCATCTCTTGTTTGCACAAAAGCTGATGGATCTGTTGCAGTCACTACTCGACCTACTCTCACAACGTTCCCACTGCTGAAACAGTACCTGTCAATAGTACTGGCTCTTGCAACTTGTGGCAGGGTCCATAGCTATGGTTGGTCTTTTGAGGTCGTATAGAGCCGAGCGATCCGATTCTTTTTGAATGTATTCTCCCAAACACCCACCCAAGCACCTACTCAAGAATCCAGACATGTTTCTCTGGACACCTGACCTATATAAGGCGAAACAAAGGTCAAACATGGCCGAGCCTGGCATCATTTCGATCACTTTACCAAGGGCGATGGTACGGGTCTGACTGTCAATGAGTACGAAGATCGGATCAAATTCACCTGCTCAGTACTTCGCATCCAACTTCTCAAGCACGAAACTATTGACAACATCGTCAACTGCATGGAGCAAAGTTGCCGTTGTTGTTGATTCTAGCCTCTTGGTTGATGCCTGGGTTAAGCAATATAAGAACCGGTTCAGTACAGCAAACCACACGATTGAGACTATCAATCAAAACCTGCTGAACTTCAATCCTCTCAGGCCACTTTCTTGACCAGAGACAAGTTCTTTTCGTCTTTCTGCAAGCTTCACCCCCAATCAAGTCCTGGCCTCATATATCCCAAGAAGTCCCCCATATCAGAGTTCCAAGTAGTTTTGCAAGTATGCTGCCACGATCCAGGGACACTCTGCAATCACCTCGCAGTACTGGTTTCTGGGCTTTGTCTCATGGTCAAGGATTGTCTCGCCAATCGCACTAATGAACACCATCTGATCCTTTTCATCATTAAGTGCGCCCCCTGTTCTGACACTATCACCTGGACGACTTCGAGGAGTATATAAGGCCGAAGAAGGTCAAATATGGCCATGACCTTCATCATGTTCATGGCACCTCATGGGTCAAATGAAGCTCGGACTGGTTTGAGATTGATGAACGCTTGAAGGGCATATTCGACTTAGTGTTCGTTGACGAGGCACACCAGGTCAAGGGCATTCACACCCGTACGTTCAAGTGAATTGAGGGATTGCGATCCGACGTCCAGTTCTTTGATCCCGCCACCATCGATATCAACACGGTCAAGGACTGGACCGGTTGCCTGCAACTTTTCCTTGCACCAGGGTTCAAGGCGCTGGCCCAAGATGCGCATCCCAAGTCGAAAGAGGTTGACCTCCTTGACGACGACCATTCGGACCCCGACAGTCACAGCGAGGATGATCCGTCCAAGCTAAGCTATCTCACGAGCAGCGGCATCGACTACCAGAAAGTCATGGGCTGCCTCGATCGCTGTGTCACTGATCCTACCGATCTCCAAGACCAGCTCAGACCTTTCTTTGAGATTCTCGTTGTGCGGTTCCAGAATCTTCATATCGCCAAGAGTTGGCCGTTTCGAGGGAACACCGACATGAGTATATACGTGCCGTGATTGCTAGCAAACATGCCATTCCTCTGGCAAAGACTTCACGCAACGCTCTAAGCGTGCTCGACTTTGGTTCCACGACCCTGACGGTACAGCTCAGGCAGTACCCATGGTAGCTTCAGCTTTGCTCAGACTGGCAATGTCGTGACAAAAGCAAAAGAGTTCATAAGAGCTGTGTGTATGACGCCAAAGACAGAGCCATCATCCCTTTGAACCTGCTTGTTCGGTCCAAAATTTGCGTGGACGTTATACGACAGACAAAGCCAATGAACCTATTTCACAAGCGTTCGAAATTGATTCGTCGACAGAGACTACTGGTATATACCTCCTGCAAGTATGTCATATGCACTATACGGCACAGAATGCCTCATGCCGACGGTGATAACTTAGTTGACGACTTTGGATCCATCGTCGACCTTCGCCCAATGAAAAGGTTGTGAGACGTAGCGCAGCATGTCTCAAGCAGCAACGTACCCGACTGGCTATTAACATTCATAAGAGCAGATGGAGACCTATTCGTGGTCGATCCTGACGACAATGACTTCCAACTTGACGTCAACCCCGGTGCAGACATGAGCATTGGGTCTCTCTCTTTGCCTCGGAACCAGGCTAAGCTTACAGCAGCTTTCATTAACCACTGCCATGTCGGAGAGACATATGACGAGCTAACAAACAAAGTCCTAGAAGAGGGCATATGGGCAGATTGCAAGCGGGACATCCAGCGACTTCAATCAGACGGCCAGCCTGCTCCGTTCAATAGCTCGTCTTAAACGATCCCGCCAAGGAACCGTGAAAAAGCAAGAAGAATCGCCGTCAAGAGCGATGATAGCGGCAAAATCGAGTTGCGGCAGATCAACAAAGACAAATACTGGGGTGCATGTCCAAACCACGCGTCCTACAATAGGCCTGATGACTGTGCTCTTCGCCGAGCAACTATGTGGATTAACTTCTCAGGGGTGAAGAAATTCATGTATAAATAAAGGAACACGAGATATAAGTTCCCACCACTGGACTAGTCCGGATGGCCCAAAATTCAACGCACTCAGCCAATGCGGAGAAGGCCAAGTCATCTCGTACAGCCAATGAGAACGGCTCTTGTCCTGACTCAGACAAGAGCAGGTGTCTCCGGAGGCAGCAGACCCCCTATGGAAAAGCCAGAACAGCACTGCCAGAAGCCATTGTAAAGGGTCCCTTGGCCAAAGCTGTTCATATGGCCCGCTATAGCAGCATACATTGGAAAGATCAAGAGATGCACTCAATGAGTCCTCTATCCAGCTGGAAGCGTAACATGTTGGTCTTCTCCATCGACCAGCTCAGTCACCGTCGCAGCCCTTGGCAGTTAGATCCCAGTCCACTCAGCATCGAGCAAGCCCCACGTGCCTTGCTTGAAGCTATTTCCGACCATGAGGATCTCAGCAAAACAGGCTCCACGCATTGCTTGTATCAAGCCATGGAGAAAATAATGAGAAAGCTGGAACTCTGCCAACTAGAGCTCTTCCTCCAGAGGACGACGAGGTAGATCAGTCTTATCTGCTATGGTATAACTCAACTCTATAGACAAGAATTGATCTGCTCAATTCACTAGTCCGTAACTCGCAGACGCAAGTACTACAAGTCAAAAGGTCCCGCCACTCCGTCTATGCAACGAGCAAGCGCTTACCATTACTGTTGGCAAAGAGATGAGGAGACGTTTCGCAGTTTGCAGTTTCCTCTTCTGCACAACATGACTGTTATATATGACTAGGCCCTTTCCCTATCCCTAGAGGAAAGAAACTTGCCGTCGTCGGCTACCTCGATAGAGCCTATTGGGAGCTGGACTGTTCCGTGACCCGCGAGGCACTCAGACTCTACCAGAAGACTGCAAAACCTGACGAACACCTTGCACCATTCTTGAGAGCAAGCCCTTCCCTCATCGACAGTTCTTCGCAAACTTTTTGCGCGGCGTCACCATTAAATTTAAGGCGCCTAGCGAGCACCACGAAGGTCGCGGTCTGCAATACCCTCGCTTGCAGAGTCTGACAGTCGTGCACGATCAGGTCCTCATGGGTAGAGAGTCATATACCTATGCTCGCATTAGGCGCTTCATGAGCGCTCGCCTATGCTATCTCGAAGTTGGCTAGAGGCATGGATGTCATTCCTACCACCGACAACTTCCTACCTACTCTAGGGAGTTGTCCTAACCTTAGTTTGTTGACTCTACTCCTATGCGTAAGCTCGAGATGGGTTGCTAAACCATCGTAGGATTGGATCTCTATCCTATGTAGAGGCATGGCAATACCCTCATTCGGCTCTGATAGACAACACGAACCGTCACTAGATTCATTCTTATGCGACTTCTCTTGGCTGCACTACTGATTAATGCCGCTTTCATGTTCGTGGACATACTTATTATAACGTGGCTGTTCTGGTTTAGAGACGCAATGACAAGTTACCCTTCGAGCCAAACCGGGATCCTAATCATGTCGAGACAGAAGCACTTCCAGCCCAATCAACCCGTCAACGAGATCCTTGCCCTATAATCGGTGCTGGTCTTAACCCGACACCACCTCATAGACTATCGTCATGTCACTAACGTAAGTTCTTAAGGTGTCTGACTATTGTCGCAAAGCCCCTGAATCATATATAACCTTCGGCGCCTCCGAAGTGTGTTTTTGAGCAGAAAAACGGTTAGAGAAGGCATCTCTCTGTATGTTACAGAGCATCATCGACGTCAAGACCGTCAAGACTGGACCTGCACGACGATCAAAACCCTGTGGCAAGGCTCCTAAATCCTATATAATACTTCCTGTTCTGCCAAGGAAGGAAGAATTCCGCCAGGGGTTTCATCGCCATGAATACTCAGGGTGCAACTTGATCGGCTTCCTCGTGGAAACTCCCTTCGCCGAGAAGACCCGAAGGTCTGGAGTATCTGAAGGCTGATCAAGCTGAGTGGTCAGATGGCAAAACGCAATGCTGGAACTGGTTCTGCTATATACTCATCCTTACCCCACTGAATTTTACCAACACTGGACGGGACGAGGAGGCGGTCGACCGCCTTTACACTGTTAGTAAGGTATTGATACGACTGCACAGACGTCCTATCTTTGTGACCTGGCTCCCCCTCGCTGCATCTTATATGAACCTTTTCATCCTCTCGAGGAGAGACGAGAGCCAGAAACAGAGTCACCTGGATGCTATACAATCGGTTTTGCTCGAGATGCTCGAATCTGGCAGTGCCTCACGCAATCGAGGAAGTTGAGATCAGCCGATTTAGCGGAGCTTTTCAGCCTGGCCCTGACCATTGAGTTATCGGAACCAGACAAGACCAATTGTGGTTCTAGTACTTAGGATGAAGGATTGCCTCTGACCTTCTTCGACTGTCGAAGATAGGCCTCTTCTGTCGATTGACCATTGTTGTCCCCCACCGCCACGCTCATCTCTTCCTTATGTTACACCATTAACAGTTGTTGACGGTTTTGCAAGCCTGGACCAATTGTCCGAACGCTTTGCATGTCGTCAGATGGTCGTAATAGGCTCTACTGACTGTCAAGACTCTGCCACCCATCTCACGGGCGTGCTACTTCCGCAGACTTATGCACGACATTGTCAAGGGCTAATGGATCCTATATAAAGCAGCTTGTCCCGCCAAGTAGAGAAGAGACCAGCCGACTTGGAAGAGAAGCTCGAAAATGCCGAGGACACCGCCAAAGACGCTGTCGAGACTCAGAACGCTCTGGAGCAGCGACTGAAAGCTTCAGATAGTGACTTCTCGCGTGTCCAGAACGAGCTTACACAAGAGAAGACAGTCCGTAACGCAGGATGGATCTCAAGATATATATTCTCGGGCTTGCTAGAAGTATCGACTTCTATCAGGCTTGTTCGTCGTGCCGGTGCGACACGGACCGCAAGCAACGAACGGTCAAACCCTAACACAACCACGCAGTCAACACCCTTCGCAGAAGGAGTCTTCGAGTGTGTTCGCGCAGAAGACTGGCAAGGGTAAAAAGAACGACGAACTATCTTCTCATGACCTCAGAGACCAGCTATCTGGAATTATATATATATCATCACACGCTGTCGCACTTCCCATCAAGAACGGCCCTCTGCGCGCTGTTCTTTTGATCCCCGCAGAGGCATGGTCGCAGATCCTGAGTTATGTCAATGAGATCGTCGTCGCCAACTTCCCTCACGCCTCCCAGCAAGCAAAGCGACTGGTTTGGAAGGAGATTACCCCTGACAATGGCAAACTCGTGGTGCTCTATCACAAAGTCGAACAGCACCCCCAAGCGCTCGCCAACCACATCCACGCGCTTGTCACGACGTTCGAGGCTCCTGGTGAGCATTCTCGGTCTTGGTCGAGGAAATGGCTTTTTCACAGTCCTCCACGCAATCGAGGAATTTGAGATCAGTTGCTCCTGTGATGAACACATGACAGAGCTGGTGGAAGTCCGCGGAGGCTGCTACGAGGCCGGCGATACCTGAAAGCTTCAATCAGTGTTCGCGAACTGCATGCACGACACCATCGCGCTTGTCCTCCAACACGACCATGAGGAGCTGCTGCAAGAAGATGTAATTTCTGTGCGTTTGCATGCTGCTAACGTCGATGCTATTATACAGAAACCTTGCTGAGGTTGAAGATGAAATGCTGCTTGACAACCTTCCGGCCGTGTTGAATCTCGCCTCAGCTACGTTGTTTGCGGCCACTCAGGCGGCTATCTCCTCGCGCCTCTCGCGTGTCATCTCCAACTGCGATGCAAAGCCCGCTAAGCTTTGGATCCCTTTCTTAGGAGAAGAGAAGTTGAGTATTCGCTGCTTTCGTGATCTCTATGTCGTGAGCTCAGAGTCCTCGACGTCGTTCACACGAACTCACCAAGTCATGCGAACCAACTCATCTTCTCGGCTCCTCACCGCCTTCTCGTCATGGCACCGAGCTGTGATCTACTGGAAGCCAGTTGAACATCACCACCAAAACCGATTATCTCGGCGATTCTTCTTTCTATATATCAACACCTGAGGGTACGGCTGTTGACCACACCTTGCCATGGAGATCATCGAGCTTCTCGTCATACCTCGATGAGCGAGCCAAATTGCTTGAAAATGAAAACCGTGTTAGCTTCTACAGCATTCATCGACGAGCAGAAGATGGTTTTGCGTCAGTTGCTGGCCTCGAGACATGAAGAGCCAGCATATCACGAGGCGATAGGGCAGCCAATGCGCCAGCGAGCTAGCGCCAAAGAGTAGAGTGGCTGGCTGCTGCCGAAGGCAAAAACAACGAGAAGAAGTATATGTCGCATGATTATCAACATCCGCACCAAGTTTCCGGCACTTATGTCAACTCTCTCCGCCCCCCGAAGGACTCGAGATAGGTAACATAAATTCTCTTCAGGGTGTCAAGTATCCAATGGCGGATGAGATGCTCGCAGATCCCGACACTATGCAATTGACGCCGATCAGCCTTGACGAGTAAGTCAAGGCACTCACCTCAAACTTCCTGGAGAGCCAACTACCCTCGAGCATCGCATCCAGAAACTTGTGCCTGAAGACCATCCGACCCTAGCTCTACCATAACGCTGATGTTTCCCGCACGCACAGCCAATGATAGTCATATCGTGATTGAAACCAGCACCAAGGAACGAGTTGCAGACGCATGCTTGGACAAGGTCTTCCTATTCCAACAATCATAGGTGCTATCGTGAAGCATTCCAAGACTTGCAATCTCCACCTCCCAGATCTGGAGATAGCGACTTCGAAACAAAAGTGCGTTTAGTTGATCTTGATGGTCCTCGGTAACCTTGTCATGACGACAGATCTCCAACCTACGAATCTACCCTACCTTGGCTACGACGGTCACAGAAGGGAACCCCATTGTACTCTGCTATATACTAGGCTTGGAGCAGTTGAGAGGTCTCTAGACCTTTGATGCCAGCGTTAACAACAAGCCCTCCATCGCATGTGTGTGTTAAAGAGCAGTTCATGGCGGCACCACCTAGTCCGAGGACCTTCGTGCATACAAAGTAGAGAGACACCTTGTGGCAATTTCCATGATCGATGACTGTTGGTCATGCATGTATATGCCTTACCATAAACCGATTGACGCTGGAGTCCAGCAGCTCAGGAGCGCTGATAGCCGGGCTCAAGATGAACGATGAAGAGATTGCCACGACTCAAGTGTGCTGCATCCCTCCCCAAGGGTGTCCACTTTTGCGAGATCAACAACTATCAACTTCACAAGTCACACTTTGGATGCTTTTACATGCAGAAGTCAAGCGAATATCAAAAGATCTGGGTGACATCTGAGGAACCAGAAGACCGAGACCTCAAGAACGACCAAGTCATCGACAATTTGACAGAAGAAGAACAGCAGGAAGCTACAGGCTCGTCGAACGCAAGGTCGCGAAGATGAGCTTTATTATCGCGAGGCTCATGGAAATGAATACGAGAAGTCGCAATGAAGAAGCTGGCACCTCTTCACAGGCGACACTGGCAGGTTTCTGTAGCGACTCGGCAAGACAAATGATTTCGTTGAGAAGGTTTTTGTTATCGATGATGAAGCGTTCAGCGCGGCGTACACCTGCGCACGCGAAAAAATGGTTCCGCTGCCTCTTGGAGCGGCAAGGCTCAAGATCATGCCGTTGCTGCTAACAACGCAAAGGTTGATGCTGCTATGGCTTTGGTCAATGCACAAGAGGCCATGTCTTCAACCTTCACGGCATTCCTGTAATTCTTGGAGCTCTGTATGTATAGAGGATTTGGTCAGGCTGAATCATCGGTTCATCCATCCGAACCCACAGGTGCGACAGAGGGACGAAATGTTCTGTGCAAGAACCCAGGATTGCTTCCCGTCACACAATTCGCGCCAGGACTGCCACGAAATATATAACAGGCAATCTTTGGCCTGGCAAGGCCTGGCAAGGCCTCGCGAAAAATGCAATAGCAATA
The DNA here is from genome assembly GCA_024195585.1 of Aureobasidium sp. EXF-3400. NCBI lineage: Eukaryota > Fungi > Ascomycota > Dothideomycetes > Dothideales > Saccotheciaceae > Aureobasidium > Aureobasidium sp. EXF-3400. Next base: position 9,728 of record SWBL01000036.1, read on the forward strand.
TAAAGATGCATGAGAGCATGGTCATTGCAAATTCGCACTGAGAAGAGCGGCCGCCAGGGAGTCCTTACCCAGCTCGATGCCATGCCAATCCACAAGACTCACATTGGATACATAAGTGGCGCCTGCGTGGACAGCTCCGATATCTTCAGCACTCGATCCTCGAACAAGGCTTCGACTGAAGCTGAGGTTATGACCCTCCATGCCGCCCTGCAGAGAAAATTCCGGCCCTACTTCCGAGAGAACATGGGGCTATTCATACAAAGGTTCAATGTACTTACTGTCCAGGCCAACGCCTTCTTCTGGAAGATGATGGCCAAATTACGCTAGCGGCAACACTCAGGCTGCCCAACTAGGACGTTCAGAGCGTTTTTCTCACTCTTTGAATTATATATATGGAGGAAGACCTCAAGAAGACTGTAAGGGATTGCCCAAACCCTGTCATCCAGGATGTTTTCTTTACCTCCTCGCTTTCCACCCAAGGAATCTCAGCACACTTCAGGCAAATTGCTCTTACTCCATCAAAATGCCTCCTAAGATGATCTCCTCTTCAATTGTGGGAACGCGCAGTCGTGCTCTACAGCACCCAGCTTCGCAAAGATGAGTAGCTTACCACAGTCATTATCAAGCTCGCTACCTTCTCAGCCTGCGTGCCATTATCTTGTTCTCCATGTCCCTCATGATCTGGGATGACTTTCTGGCTTCTTCTCTGCTTGAAGATTACCGCCACAACCTCTGCGTTTGGCAAGGAGATAGAGATCTCCTGGACCTGGGAAGTTTCATCAACACTGTGGCTTGGTGGTTGGGACGAGGAAGAGTGAGCGCAACAGACCACTACAATTTGGATATCACACTATGTACAAGAAATCTAGATCTCGTGTTTTGGCATTTGCAGATGACAGCATAACCCAGAAATGACTCACAAAGCAGCATCCTGGGTGCCAAGCCCGCGGCCTTCCTGTTTCTCACAACCACTTTCCCAAGTCCTCAAAACCTCCAGATATTCGTGTTTCTTCCAGAAGAACACATCATATCCTATACTCCAAAGCCTTACTTGGTCGTTAGATTCTTCTTGTATACATTTGGGTCGAAGTTTTCGATTACCTACACAGTCACCTATCATGACTTCAGCAACCCTTATTAGGAGCCTCGAGAAATATGACAGCGAGGCGCGAAATATAGTCTTCAGTCCCAATGACTCATTTCTGGCGGTATCACCCTCCAATCGCGGTTGCATCAACATCTACCTCACCGACACCGGTGCGCTCCAAACCAGCACCATTGAACATGAAAACATGATCTGGGACGTCTCCTTCTCTCCCTCTGGCGAACACATCCTTTCCGCCTGCGACGACGGCATCGCTCGTCTCTTCAATACGACCACTGGAGCCCTGGAGAAAGAATTTCACGACGATAGCGAAGGGTGGAGTGATGAACGAATGTTTGTCGCATGCTTTACTCCCGATGGCAAGGCCATTGCTACCGGCACTGATATTGTTCAAATCTGGGATCTTGACACTGGAGAGTTAGTGCATGAGTTGATAGGGCCAAGAGATAGAAATGCCTTGCCGGTTGCGAGTATAGAAGCCATGGGTAATGTCTTGCTGGATGAGACTACTATCTCAAGTATTGATTGCTCGCCCGATGAGAGATTCTTGGTCTCTGTGGGGTCTGGAGGGTGGGGGAGTGTAACAAGGGTTTGGGACATGCAGACTTGGGAAATGAGATTTGAGTCACAAGAAACCGGCGTGGTTTTCTCAACTAATGGCAATACATTCGCCGTTGCAGAGAACGAAGAAGTGAAGCTATGGGACATAGCAACGATGGGTCTACTACACACGCTTGAAGGGACTTGTCCAATCTTCTCGCCAGACGGGAACATCATAGCTACTTCCTCGCGCCCACATACCATTCACCTTTGGGACATGGAAACAGGACATCGACTTCACACACTATCGGGTTACGGCACTGCATCTCCCTCTGTCCTCTTCAAATCCGACTCTACAACCTTGCTCTCAAACTCTGGACGTATAGTCCATGTCTGGGACGTCACAAGCGGGGATCTAGAATTGTTACTAGAAGACCATGAGAAGCAAGTCCATACCATGACTCTTTCGCCTGATGGCACAACACTCGCAACAGGAAGTAAAGATTGTAGTGTCAGATTATGGGATATAAGGACAGGAGAATGTTTGCAAGTTTTAGAAGGACATGTTGATGAAGTTTGGGTTGTTGCATTTTCGTCTAATGGGAAGAGGTTGGCCACGAGTGCCGATGGTGGAAGGGTGTTGCTTTGGGACATAGAACAGTGTTAGCATGAACTCGACCTTGGATATGATGACAGAGAAGGTGTACTTACATTCATCCATGGAAGTAACTGGACTTTTACCCTCCTGGTGCAGAAGAGTGACTCAACCATAAATACCCAAAACAAGGTTGTGATCACATGCTTTGCAAGTACGACATTCGAGGATAGGACAGAATCATCTTGTCAGTCTCTGGTTCCCATATCTTCTAGGTTTACATGATACATAAATGTTTCGAACTCATGATGACGATCGTGAGTTTTGCATTCTTTTGTACTCTACATAATAGGCATGCTTTTATCTCCTGTTATGTGTTTGGTTTCGCTGCTCTAGTGTCCCAAATCCTAAAGTCCAAGCTCCGGAACAAGAACTCTTTAGCTCAACCTCGTATGTTGTACGAATGACTTCTCGAATCTGTAATCCAATCTACTTCGGCTCAGGTTACTTGATCTTGGACCTAGCGGAAGCGCCGTGGCAAGAACATGACCTGACGACCCTCCCTATACTCGACCTCCCTCCATCTGTTAACTTCTTCCTGGTCCAGGGGCCCGTGGTGAGGCATATATTTGTGGTAAGCGTCATCGGCCACAGCGTTAAGAGCAGCAAGATCCTTCTCGTAAGTCTTGCTCTCGATCACCTCGTCAATCAGGAAGCGGAACTTCTCAGGGACCAGGTCGCGATCGATGGCATGAAAAAGGTTGAAGGTCATGCGCTTGAAGTTGGCCTTCCATGTCGCGAGAAGTAGGTCGTCCCCACAGAGAGTTCTGAGTTCAGGGTTGGTAAACATCTTTTTGAGTTCGGCGTAGCACTTGGTGTCGAGGTCTTCCTTCGAGTCTTCTTCGACACGGTCGTGGTTGTCAAAGTCACTGTTAGGATTCAGACTCGCAAGTTGGGTCAAGGCATCATCAGACCAGAATTCGGACTCGTCACTGCTCCTTGTGATCGAAGTTGACTTTTTGGATCTGAGGCTTGGTACGTTTACGCTTGCGAGGACGTTGGACTCGATCGATGTCGGACTCGGAGTCGTCCATATGAGAATTTGGAGTGGACTGCTGATGGGCGACGGTGCGAGTAGACGTAGAAGTAGATCTTGCGCGAGAAGAGTTTGAAGTCGGAGTCTCGGAAGGCATGCTGTGTTTCTGTTTTTTTTTTTTTTTCATTTTTGGCTGCCGAGTCTCTTCTTTGTCGAGACGTGGTGTAGAGATTGGAGGAACCTCAGAGAGTTCTGGAGCCTTCTTGTACTTGAGAGATTTTTGGAAAATCGAAAAGTGAAAGCCCGGCTCAAGCGATGGGTGAAAGTGATGCAGCTATCCGCGCCTGCGAAAGAGGTTGGCAAGAGAGCAAGTTATCGATTATTCGCTTCGCGGGTTGTGTTCTGCGGACAACCTTTGCTTCCAGAGAAAGATGTGTTGTGAAAAGTCGAAAAGTCAGAGTTCGAACTGAGACGATATGTGAAAGTGATACAGCCGTTCGCGGCCTGCGTGAGTAACAGAGATCAGAGATGTGTCAATTCTTCACATGTTGTTCTTTGCCTTGCAAATGATCCTCGTCGCGACTCTTCCTTCCATTGATATACCATTACAGCCAGCATGATGAGAAACGTCACGAAAAAGTGAAGGCCAAATCGAGGAGCGATGGCAGTCCTCTCCTTCTCACTCTAATGGCTTGCACTCACCAGAGTTTTCTTGTGCTTCACTCTACAACGCGGAGACCGAAAGGGTACTAACCAAGTCCGTGGTCTCGGTTATCAGCCAAGTGAAGGTGACGGTATTTGGCCCCGAGGATTCGATGGCATTAGTTTGTTGGTAGAGATAATCCTGCTCTCTTCTCTTAGGATGTAACACACAAGCAAAGAGTCTGGAAGCATAGCGTAACACCCAATATTACTCGAGTAACAACACCTCCCTATATCCCCTTGCGTTAACAGATATAACCCTACAAAGGTATGCAAGCAAGACTTACATCATGATGGTTTCTTCCCTCACGCTTAGTCTTAGTATTTGGGAATGCATTGCTATTAGAAGTATAAGCAGCAGCAGCAGCAGGATTTCTATGCCATTATATCAGTGGGTGAAAGAGGATAAGAGAGAGAAGATGGCAGATTCTACAAACAAAAGGAAAAGAAAAAGAAAGAGAGGGAAATGGAAAAAGGCGGAAGGGGGGGGAGAAAGAGAAAGAGAAAGAGGAAAAACTCATCACTCGTCGTCTGCTCCATCGCTTTCGGCCGATCATCCATATTCCCAGACTTTCGTTCAGATCCATCCATTTTATCATGTGAGTTCAACAAAGAACAACAAAAAAAACAATGATAGTTCGAAGGAATGGGCCCCAATACGGAAGAAGCAAAAGATCTAAGAAAGAGTCGAAATCTTTCAAGAAAAGCAGAACGATGTGAAGTTATGGAAGGAACTACAGGGGACGTTGATTGCATATCTTCGTGTTCGGAGATCCTTTGCCAAGAACTGAACTAAACTACTAAGTCATCCTAAGATCCGGTTTTAGGCGCTTTTGCGGAGATAAAAGAAATACAGCTGCCTAAACACATAACGGTAGGAGATGGTTCTCAATGAGCTCACCGTCGCTCTGAAGATTCGTGTCTGGGTCTAGAGCTGAACGACTATCGTGGTAAACAGATGTTCGGCACATGTTGAGCTAGAGGATATTAGAATATCATGCGCACTCATTTGTAAGAAGCGTTGTTTTGACATTAAACAGCTATATCGTTATCTGGGCGGCATTTGTGATGCATATCATTCCTCGTTCTTGTTACATTCGATCCACCTATCCGCATGCTACTTGCAGCAGGATATCTAGATATCCTCGACATTAGCCTGGCTGACGAACCAAACACCAGTTTCAGTGTTGTTGGTAGCGTTAGTCTGCTTAACCTGACCGATCTTGAGAGCGCCAGACTCGACAATACCACCAGCAACAGGTCTCTGCAGCTTGTTGGCACCGCTCTTGACGGTAAAGTTGGCGAGGGAGATCTCATCAGGGTTGCGGTTGACGATGGTGGGCATGCCAAAGTAGTTGGCAGTGACCTCGTCGTAGTTGATGTGCAGTTCAAAGTACCCTCTGTAGTAGATATCGTTCCATTGCAACTCGTCGTTGGCGTGGACGAGCCAGTTGGAGGCATTGTTGGCGGCTTGGAGGGTGATGTTTTGGCCGTAAGGGCAAGGGGAGGAGACGGCGGAACCGGCGAATTCGACACCGATGCTGTTGTTGCCGGAAGTTGAGTTGTAGCCTTCGTGGTCGAGCCAGACGAGGTCGGAGACCCAAGAGGCGTGGGAGTCACCGGACATGACAATGTTGTTGCCAATGCCGTTGTTGTAAAGGTGAGCAAGAGTGCGGTTGCGGTTGGCTTGGTAGCCGTCCCAGGCATCGTAGTCAAGAGGATTGGTGTTACCATAAGCAGCAGACTCGTTGACGCGGGAGAAGACGGTCTGAGAACCGATCAAACGCCAAGCGGCACCACGGTTAGCGGACTGAGACAGCTGGTTGTAGAACCAGTTCTCCTGTCTGCTACCCATCATAGTTCTTCCAGCATCGTTGCTGAGCTCGTGAACGTAATCGGTGTTCCAGTAAAGATCGGTGATGGAACGATCGTATTGACGGGTGTCAAGCATGATCAAGTCGAACAGACTACCAATGCTGAAGCTTCTCCAGATACGCAGGTTGTCGTCCATCTCAACCTGACGAATGGGCATCCACTCAAAGTAGGCTCTGACAGCGTTCATCTTTCTCTGATCAACAGAGACACCACCATCACTGATGAACGATGCTTCGGTGTTGTTGAGCTCAGAAGCACCATCGCGGTATGTGTTGTCCGAGACCTCGTGGTCGTCCCAGACGGGGATCCAGGGGTAGTTCTGGTGGGAAGCGAGAAGATCGAGATCGGTGCGGTAGGTAGCGAGACGCTCGCGGTAGTCGTAGAGGGTGGTGATGACGCGCTCGGGCTTAGGAACGCGGCCGATGCTGTAGCCGTAGCCATAATCACCATCGCCAGCGTACTCGTAGATGTAGTCACCAAGGTGGATGACGTAGTCGACCGAGTCCTTTCGCACAGGGTTTCCGAAGGCATTGAAGAAGCCGAATGCTGCTGAGGTGTTAGTCGCGTGCCGAGGAAAGAAAAAGTCAAGGTGGCATACGGAAGTTGCTGCACGAGTAGACAGCAAGTCCAACCTCGGCAGTGTAGTCGTTGGTGTCAGGAGCAGTCTTTGTGCGGCCAAGAGGACTAGTCTTGTTGGAGCCGCAGATGTTGAATTGGTAGTAGTAGCGGGTGAAGGCAGTCAGGTTCTTGGCCTCGACCTGAGATAGCAATGATTAGCCAATGCATTTCATATGCAGATTTGTGATTCTCACCTTGACAGTGTAGTCAATGTCGGACGAAGTGTAGGCGGTACCACTGCTCTCAACATGGGTAAAGTTGGGAGATTGGGAAACCTTGAACTGCACACAAACAGGAGCAGTACTAGCATTCAAGGTTGCGCCATGACCGTACAGAGGAGCAATGCCAGAGACGGTCGAGTTGTCGTCGACACTGTTAAACATTGGAGCAACACGAGTCCACAGGATGACAGAGTCTGAGTAAGGGTCACCAGAAGCAATGCCATGGGTAAAGTTCAGCTGCGAGGCAGAGTACTGAGTACCGGGCACATTACGCTTGTTGACCTTGTGAAGAGATATACCGAGACCAGGGTGGTGGTCAGAAGGACTGCGGTAGTTCAAGTTCTGAGTCCAGCTCGCAAGAGCGACGGACGTCAAGGAAAGCAGAGAGAGAACTGAACGCATCTTGACTGCTGGTGAAGGTCAATTGGGTAGCTCCTACCTTTCTCGAGAATCTACAACGGGGTCTTGGTCGACTTTGTACCTTTTGGAGCTCGGATGAAGCTCTTGCATTGATCAAGGATTATTCAGTGACCTTCCACTGCATGCTAGGCCCCACAGCTTGTCAGATATGCCACTGACGATGCGGATCAGGTAGCAAGGCCAATGAGGAGTGGTTCATTTGACATGCTGAGGGCTATGGCGAGCCGGCCTGCCTCTTTTGACCAGGCTTGCGGGAAGAATAGAGAGCTGCGCTGGACGGACAAGGTGGAGGCGGACCATTGCCAAGCAAAGCACGCGGTTCTTGCACAGCAACGTGCCTTTCTCACTGCCATTATTGGTCGGAACCGCCTTCTTGGCATTGCAAGCTTTCCGCATCGAAGCTTGGGCAGGCTCAAGAAAACAAAAAACAAAAAAACATGGCGGGGTTAACCATCAACAAGACGAACTCCGGAAGGGTACGAGAATCATCTACCATATACGACCGGCAAGTTCATTGCCGTGTGGCTATGCCAGAAATCGAGCTTCCTCTGGCATTCAGGATTTGAGCCCAAGTGGATTTGCTGAGCTGGGACAAAGTTTGCTTTCGTGAGCTTGCCTTGGGAAGTGGCATTGACCATTAATTTGAACGGCATGGCAACTCTAGTCCAGCTAATATCTCTAGGGCTTGCTGGGTCGTATGATATACTGCTTGGGTGTCTCTTTCAAATTTTCCAATTCTGCTCTCTACACGATAAGAGCCAACCTTCGCTGAATATCCAAGAAACCGCATTGGAAAAGGTGACAGGGTGATGAAAACAACCTGGTCGTTTTGGTATCAGTTTCACCACATACATGTCGTTGACTGCAGAAGAGACTCGATCGAAGTCAGAGAGAAAGACGTGGAGATAGGGATGTAGCCGTAAGTCTGGAAATCTCGTGTTCTGTTCATACAGGGTGGGTATCATAAAGCTGCAGCACCAATCCATTTTTGATCATAAATTCGTAATATGTTGTGGAAAAGCAATCTTTCACTCTTCCATCTTGTCCGACGCCTGATTCTGTGCAGTCATGGCAGCAACGATGTCTTCCAGTGCTCGTGTCTCTTCTCCACCCATGCGTCTTCCCAACGACTCGGTGTCTGGTGTTGCAGCAGCATCCACACCTGCTCTGTCCAGAGCGCGACGAGTCTGGCTCTCGATGTATGCGTGTCTTGCTTCTGTGGACTGATCGACAGTAGCTGCCATGTTCTTCGCAGGCAATGTTGCAAGATGTGAGCGCAGAGTACTGACAATCTCTCGTAGCGCAGGAATCTGCGAATAGACGAAGCTGGTATTCTGGGCGAGCGAGTTGGCGTGTCTTTCGGAACCGACCCCAAGAGCTTTTGCTGATGAATTGTTTGTGAGGAAGGAGAAGGATGCATTCTGAGCTTGTTGCGGTGTGTCTTGGTCGGGCTTGAAGGAGGATTGGGCGACTGGCGGAGCGCATGTGAGAGGTCGTAGTTGAGTAAGCAAGGCTTCATTCTGAGCAGCTTCTGCTTTCAAGGCCGACTGTAGCTTCTCCGTCTCTTGTACTTTGCGGCGCAGGCGGTTGACTGATTCGGGAGTGGGCGCACCGCCGTCTGTTGTGGGCGGTTGAAGGTTCTGGATTCTGTCAGCGGTGCTCAAACAGGTCAGGGCAGCAAGGCGCACCTTGTAGTGATCCAGGACTATCCAGTTCTCTAGTCCTTCGTCCTCTTTCGCGTTCGAGACAGTCAGAAGATTGCGCAAGGTGTAGATTTCGAGCTTGTCAAAGTTCTTGTCGATGGTCGAGTTGAGCAGACTCTCGAGCTTGACGATTCCAGCCTCAATCTCGGTGCGCGCAGCTTGTTCGGACGCGTCTTCGTCATTGTTGGTGTCTTGTCCGTCTGGTTGGGCGGGCGCACTGGCGGAGAAGCCTAGTTGTTCTTTCGGCACATTGAGCAGGGCAGTCTCGATCTCGCCGACGGCCTGGTAGACGAGCTCGTTGACCGTGTTGATGATGTCGTCCAGCAGCGTCTGTTTGTTGTCAGCTTTAGATCCAGACCACCCTCGAGAAGCGCGTACGTACGAGTGGAGTGTATCGGAAGTGTTCAGTCAGCAGCGCATTCTTGATCTGGTCATTCGTCGCCATGTCGTCCTGCTGGTTGTTGTCTTGTTGTGGCAGGAGCGTCGCCGGCGCATCCATCAAAGTGTAAACAATCGCTGCTTCCACCGGAAAACGCCGAGGTTCAATCAATTCCCAATCGGGCCTAGTACGCGTACCCCGGCACCAACCTCTATCTACCATGTCTTTATATAACAACATCTGCTCACGTACTTCATCTTCATCATGCATTGAACGTCGACATGGAACTATTTCCTGTGGTCTGCGCTGCTCCCTTGAGCGAGGAAGTCTGTAATGTCTATGTTGCTGCTGCCTTGCCATCGACTGATTTCTGGTGCAGGTCATGAATAGATTTATCGACGACAACGACTTTGACATGGACTACTGGAACTTTGTCTTCGTAGATAGTCTCGACGAGTGCTACTCAGAGCCATCGTTGGCACCAGTCAAGGGTCCCAGTAACCCCAGTTCACCATTTATCGGCAAGACGTCTGAGGAATGAATGTAGTCAGATGCTCGTCAAACTCGGCCATGACACTGGCTCGGAGATTATTCCTCTACATTTTATAATCTTGGATGACAGGTCGATGCAAGATGACACTGTCTTGCTAGTAATTGCTCCATACAAGGAATATCCTCTGACATCCGTCCGCGCTACATTCGAAGCTTCGGCTTCGGCCTTGGGATTATATCTGACGGGTCATAGTGATCCTGAAGAGCATGCCTGGTATGCTGAGGCTACCAATAATGTCTACTGCGGGCCAGAGATTTCGACAAGAATTTAGCACAACAGAACCACTTCTTCACCTTATGCAGAGGTAGCTCGGGCTGACTTCGGACATTGCACGTTACGAGTGACGTCGCTTTGGCCATGGGTCCATCACATGAATCTGCTCTGTAGGAATTTCACTCTCTCTTCAATTTCTTCCTATTGGTGTCCAACGACTAAGAATCCATGATGGGAGGCGGGGGACTTTCTTTCCCTATCGTTTGTGCAGCTCAACTGAGCGAAGAAGTTTGTAGCATCCTTGTCCAAAGCTGCTGCCTAGCCCTGATTCTAACCGGCATAGATAATGAACCGATTCCTCGAGGAAAGCGGTATTGCCGACGACGAAAACCTTCCTTTTGCGTTTATAGACAGTATCGACGACTATTACGATGGGCCATCAGAAGCACCGGTTGATGCCCCAAGCAGTCCAGACTCGCCCTTCATCAATAAGACACCGGAGGAGTGCAGCCAATTACTCCTGAAGCTTTGCGAAGATACCGAATCCGAGATAATACCTCACTATTTCATTATCATGGACGAGAGATCGACACAGGACGGTACAGTGTTGCTCGTTACTGCAGACACAGACCAACCTGTGTATACCGTTCGCGCGACCTTTGAAGTGTCGGCCGAGGAAGTAACGTTGTATCTGACAGGACATGCCAGCGCCGAAGAAGACGCAGAACGAGCTTTGCAAGAACATGACAATGTCTTTCGCGGGTGAGCTTATGATGAATGGTAGGTCGTCATCACATGTGCTCGGAGCTATTGCATTATAGCTGCCCAAGATGCACAGTAATCTTCTGGAGGTGCCATTCGCGGAGAGACTGTCGTCTGAGACATTCTATGGCTATCGCCCTCGTCTCGAAGCCGACTGTGCATTTCTACAGCTGGCAATATGGTAGTTTGGCCGCATGCAGAGATCTCATTTGGAAAGCTTGCAGGTAGCTGAATTCTTGATGCCATTCCATGTGTAAATGCCTGCGAACCGTGCAGTCATCGAAATACACAATGTTATGTAGGTCTAAGGTAGCATCTACTGAGAGGTGAGATTGTGTTAGCTCTCTTCGGACACAACTTCGTTTGGCAATTCATTGTGTATTTTGACAAGTCCCTGTTTTGCATGCTTAAGCACTGAGAGATGCACCATTTTGTGTTGCTGTCTAGTTCAGGCTAGTAAGCTGTCACTCAGCACCTTCCTCAATAGCTTCCGCGACTTCTTCGTTTCACTCGGTGGTCATTCAGCAATCACTTCGTTCGGCTTCGTCTTTCCGATTCTCGCTCGCGCACTGCAATCCAGTCGGCGCATCAAAACATCGTCCAACTTTCCAAACTCTCCTTCCCTCTTCCATCAACAACAATTCTTCATAGCATCAACAATTCGTCTAACATCCATCATGGTCAAGCGCGAAGCATCCACGATCCTGCTTTCCAGCATCGTGAAGCGCGAGTTTGACGAGTCTGCAGAGCCCATTGCTAGAGAAATCAATTCGAACGGCAGCTCATTGGCAACCTTGCTCACACAAAGGGACAGATATCCCTGTGCCTCAGATCTGATCTTCGACTACCTCGGCATTACTGACGTGATCGCACTCACTCGCGTTTGCAAATCCCTTTCTAACGTCTACTCTGATTCGGTCTCGCGTGACTGGGACATCAACTCGCGTCTCGGTCGTTTCATCACCGAACCCGCAGATTTCCGACGCGTCCTTGGAGTCAACCAGGGCTTGATTGTGGGCAGTATGGCCTTTCAGTTCTTCGCTGGTGTGTACTGGGAGGGTTCAAGTCTTGATGTCCTCTGCGAGAGTGGAGCAGCAGTACGCGCAATCTCCGCTTATCTTCGCAAGGAAGGTTATCGTAGGCAGTGCACGAACAAGTTTTGGGGAGGGTTGCCAGAGAGATTCGAATACAGAGTAAGACGCTGGCAAATGAACTGTCGATGCTTATACTGACGCTTTCGTAGATTACCACCTATGTCAAGAATGGAGCCCCCAATACCAAAATCAACATCATCAGCGCTGGGTTCATGTCTATCTGGGGATTTCTGGCAGGACCCGTCTTCTCTACGGTTTCTGCATGCTTTATAGCATGGGACAAAGCTTACTGCCTTTTCCCGAAATACACATTCGGCCTTCGCAGATTGAAGTTCGCTCACGGCCTTGATACGGCCTCCGACTCAGTCCGTGCCATGCTGCGCAGATACGAGCAGAACGGATGCTGTCTCGAAGACAGTTTGTTCGAGCAGGGACCCGATGTGCTTCAAGACTGCAAAGACACAATCAAGCATCTCGAGGGTCCTCGCAGGATTGGAGATCTCAAAACCTGGTCTGTTCCTCTCGATTGCCAAGGCATTCCCCCTATCGAGGTCAACAGCACTGTTCTTGAAAAGCACAGCTTTCGCGTCAGCGTTGAAAGAGACCAAGGCAAACTCTTCTTCATGATCCAGACCGGCGAATTCCAGTGCTGCCTTCTCAAGCACAGATACACGTTCGATGCATTGCCACACCCTCAAGACGACTTTCACGAGTATCTGCGTTTCGTTCTCTGCCGCAGAGCCGCTGTTCAGATTGAGAAACATCTCGATGCTGGTACTTTCACCCTCAGAAGAAACGAGGTCAGAGGCGTCCTGAGATCGATGAATGCTGTGACTGAGCAGGACGTCGGCATATGTGACGAATTATGCCACCTGCTGTTCTATCGTCAAGATAAGGGCGGCTTCACCAAGCCTGAAAACTGGCAACACGTTGATCATCTGATCCCTGAGATTTACGCCGAGTGGTTGAAGTACCAGTACGACCATGGTGTCGTCAAGACCGAGATCAAAGAGATGGAGGAAGATTCAAGAGACAGAGGATGACTGACTGCCCTGACAAAGAACAAAGAAGGTTTTGAGCCAGTTACTGTGTACCAATATCGAAAGCTCTTATGCTCAAGAACAAGGAATCAGTATGCGCAAACATTTGACACGTACACCTGTGAGACACATAATAGCGGTCAAACATTGAGAAATTTCCATCAAGCGCAGTGACATGTACCGCCTCTCTCTTACAGTATTCCCACCATAAACACAACCGTGGATTTCTACATATACGCCAATGCCTCTTACACTTTCAGCATCGAAATTCCACGGTAAACCAGACTTCTATCCATAACGAACTCTACTCTCAAATTTCAGCAAGCACAAGTACATGCATAGTGCACTTTTCCTTTTCCTTTCCTTTCCTTCCTTCTAGATTTCTATCAAAGAACAACCCTTTTTTTCATCCACTTATTTCCCAACAAAAAACCCAACTTTGTTTCTTTTTCTTTTCCTGTTATTCCTTCTACCGACAAAAAACCGTAATTACAATCCAACTCTGTTATAGAGCTTAGATTGTTTTTTACCCTTTTCTTATGTTCTGATTTTGTTATTTTATCTCTATAGTGGATAGTTGATCTCTGGATAGTTGATCTCCGGGTTGTTTTATCCTGTGATTGTTTTTTTTTCTGGATGATACGTAACGGGAATATCAACAATTGAACGACAAGTTCTTGAAGATTTTTGTGAGAAACAGTCTTTTCTTAATTAAAACATCTCAACAGGGGGAAAGTCAAGTGTGTATCGTTATGGGTTTGTGATTGTTCTATATTCTAAGTAGGTTAGAGGGAATGTAAGAAGTTCTAGAGATGTCCTCGATTTTTGATACTCTAGAGGAGGTGATTCGGTTGATTCTTTGCTTTTTGTTTTCACTTTTTGCAATTATTTCTGTTTTGTTCTTTCGTTTTTTTTGTATTTTTCCTTACTTTTTTCTCTATATTTATGCCTTCGGACGGCGTGACTGAAGCAGGTACGTTTTCACCCCTATCATTTTCGTCCAGCAATGAATTAATCTCATCAGAGACGCCACGCCCAACCACTCAGTTATCCACCTTCTTGACCGAACGCCTGACATCCTCCGGCAACTCGTCCTCCTTGACGATGCCCAGACTGAGCGCATCGCCCCAGAAGAACATGGCTCTGTCTCTAGCATAAGCCAGATAATCAAACTCTTCTTCTGCTTGCTCGTCATCTTCCTCGTTGGGATCAGGTCGCTTGTCTCTGATGTCATCTTGCAGATCCTTGGCTTCCTGGCCCAGAGGGTCCGAGAAGGGTTGGTCCTCGGTGGGAGTAATCTCATCGGGAGTCTCGGAAAGAGGGATAGTAGAGGAAGGAGCATCAGGCAAACCAGGTACTTTGGCTTGCACGATACCCCAGGCAACCCATTGGGCACTGTTCGCAAGACGCCACATATGTGTTTCGCGGAGGAGAGATTGCACTTGGGCGTCTTCGTTGGCTTGATACTCTGCATCTTGCTTTGCGGTGGTGGCTGCACTCTCAGGAGGTCCTCTTGCATCCAACATGAAGTTTGAGATACTGCTCGTAGGACCAGCCGGTCGTTTTGCCTTCTCGCTGCTCTTTTCTTTCTCCATAGGGGTGCTGTCTTGGGGTCCAAGCAACGGAGTCACAGCATTGAATTGAGGACGATGGCGGACGTAGGCGCGGACGAAGCGGTCCTGCTCTTCGGGTGTGGGGTACAAGGAAGTATTGCAGAGCCAAGGCACCTTTTCATCATGATAATTGTAGCACCATTCTGTAAAGTGATTGGCGAACTCGAGACCGGGGGTGTTCGCGTTGGCGTATTCAAAATCGATGACAATGAGCTGTTTGTGTGTGTTTGCGGGAAGCAGAAGCGGTGAAGTGCCTGAGGGGAGAAGACGAAGGATGTTGCCGTATTGGGTCTGTGAGATGTTAGCTAGAGGAAGGCGCGAAGCGGCAGAAGACATGACCCACATCGTTGTGCGCAAAAACGTAGCGAGAGCGCAACTGGCCAGGCTCAGTGTACTGTGCCTCCAGCCATTCACGGTACTTTTGCACGGTCTTTTTGAAGACAGCCCATTCAGTTCCACAAACAAAGCCACGAGCCTGCCACCCTTCCTTTGAAGTAGTTTTGCTCTGCTGATGCTTCAGCACTTCACTGTCAAGCCACATGGTCACATCTTGAACACGTTGGAACCATTTGTCCCAGTTCTGCCAGACAAAGGCACCTTCATCACGCTCACGCTCAAGCAAGTCGATACCTTCGTGAAGTTCGCGCATACGCTTGGCAATTTGCTTGGACGTGTCGGCATTGCGCAAGTCTTTAGGATCAAGAGCCTTTGCATGGAAGTACTCTTCAAAGCGACCGTTGCTGAATGTTCCTAGCAAACGAGGTCCTATACGTTTGCGAGCCAGACGGCGCAGGATCTGAAGTTCCGACTCGCGATCAATCAAGTGCTCGACTTGAGGACCGTAAATACGCAACAGAAGTTTGGCGGGAGGAGGGCGTTGCAAGGGCTGTTTTCCATCGGCGCTTGTGGGACGTGGAGGGAGGACGCTCGGTGGTGACACAACGTAAACGGCATTGGTGAGAGCGCCGCTGAGTCTCTCGACGGTACACTCATTACTCATATCCATAGGCACACGACGCCAACCCTTGATGCGGAGCGTGTGGGTAAGGCGCACAATCTCATACTTGAATGATGACCAAGCTTGACGGGAACCAAGACCGAGACTTTCGGTCGACTCAGCTGGGTCTGCATTGCCCCCAGCACTGGCCAACGTCTTTGTGTTATCAAGCCAAGCTTCAGCGGAGGGCACGAGGGCGTCGCCGTCAAAGTATTCAGTGTCTGATGACTGACCAGCATTGGACGAAGACTTGTGCAAGCGAGTGACTGATGGGCGCTTTCGGATGCTTGGGTGCAGAAGTGATGGTCTACGAGGCTTGTCGAAGTGCACGCTTTCCTTCAAAATCTGCTCCAGTCTGCTGAGATCAACGCTTTCGGCAGAACTGCGACGACGAGATCGTGATGCTGTCTCGACTTTCTCATGAGAAGTGGCATCTTCCTGAGCTTGGGCATCGGCAGACTTGCGCGCCTTACGTGCATCACGTTTTTTCTTTTCCTCACGAAGCCATGTTGTTATCTGACCGACAAGTCCACTGTTGAACAGATGGTGCTCCTCATCCTTCTCAACCTCAGGTGGCTCAAGGGTTGGTAGAGAAGTGACAGACGCATTACGAGAAGGTCTTCCTGACAAACGCTTTTGGTTAGGACCTTTGGCCTTGAAGGTACGAGGACCACTAGGCACTCTGTCAAGTTCGAGATTATCAACATCTTTATCCTTCCCGAGCATCATGGGAGAGATCGTCTCCGCGTAAGGATCAATAGAAACAGCTGACACATGATAAGCGATCTGACATGATAGAATTGATGTTGTGGATGACAGGAGTCACATTCAATAGCGTTTGAAGGATTGGAAAGCGTAGGTGCCGAATGACTACTGCAGCAATTTATGAAGGGGAATAAAGGAGATACGTACACTTTGGACCCTCTCTCGGCGATTGCGCATAGCGGATGTTCAACAGCTGCGACGGTGAGACTGCCTCGCCATTCTGGGCCACTTGAGCATTTTCATCGTTCTTCAGGATGCCTTGCAGCTTGGGTGAATCGCGATGCGACATGATTGTGTTGATAGGGAGTGGCTTGGACGTGCCTGCGGCAGAAGGAGGTGGCCGACTTCGAGATGAACGAAAACCGTGCACAACGCTGTTGTATGGCAAGCTTGGCACAGTTGCTCTTTCCTCGAGCGCGTTGCGACAAGGTGTTGTTGATTTGTGTTTGAGATAAGCAGGAGGGAAGTCGCTCTCAAAGGACACGAGTTCAGGAAATTACCTGTTATCACGACCGGCGTGACTTTTTTTTGTGGATGCTCGAACAAACAGGGTTATTGTTGCCTATGGCTTGCATAACTGCTGCATAAACCACCCACAGACCCAAAGATAGCTTGTCTTGATTGCACGTGTTTCGACGACCTCGCGAAAACTCTCGGCTAGTGTTGCTATCTTTTCTTGGCACTGGTCTGGATTCTGAGCAATGACGACGCTGACATCCTCCTGTTCCAACTCCTTCGAAACATGTTTTCGTTCTGTGTTACGAGCCATTGCAAATCTGACGGCGTCCTTCTGTCAAGAACAGCTGGTGATGCCGTCCACATCGGGTTAACGATGTGCCAGTCATAAGAAGCGTCACAGCCACAGAGGTCGCGCACTGCGGGCTACCATCCCGAAGCATGTTGGTGACACTTCTCCACCAACTTCCATCCCTAGGAATGACTTTCCAGCATACATGTTCTGGAAGTATGCTGAGGTTGGACTCGGAGACACCGTTGAGGTACAGAAAGTTGATTTGTTGATTATGGACTAATGACCAGACATTTCTTAGCTCCGGCTGCCTGTTGGAGAGCGTATGAGTTGATTACAGCCAATAATATCAAGCTTGACTATGACTGGAATTTTCGCAGGCAACAACACCTTTGCTACAAAAGAATAATATCCTTGCCGGGTCTTCAAGAGCTTGCACTGTCTACGAACGGCGCGACCGAACAACCTACCCAAACTTTCGCGGAACAGAGTCGTCGCCATGTCTACACAGGTTCCTAATGTCACAGATGCTGCAAACGCGGCAGTCTTGGATCACGAAACATTCGAGCAAGAATTAAAACGGGCCGATGCTCTAGTAATGGCTGAACGTCCTTTCGACCAACACTCTCCGGATGTGCTTCAAGTACGCATCAACCTTCCTGTCTCTATTGTACTCGCCAGATACATAGAACCTTTTGAGCTACAACGGCTGTGGTATCCAGATGAAGAACAGTGGGTGGATGGATATCCCGTTCCTGCCGTGAACCTGATCACAGCACATCGTACTTATCCTCAAAGAGCTACAGTGATACTCACGCTCACTCAACCCATGGCCGTCTGGCGGAAGCTTCGATCATCGCAAGTATCTCGATCGATAACATTTTTGGAGTGTGTGACCGAGGACAATGTCGTTGGGGACTTGCAGGTGACATATCTTCTCACCCGAGCATTGAGACGAGTACACGAAGGACCACTATCGTTGGACCAGTTCAAAGATGACATGAGACGAGCCTGGTTAGCAATTCGCGATGGCAAAGGGCCTCTCAGAATAATGGGTCTCACTCTTCCCCAAGTCCTGTTCACCGCGAGACTTTTGAAGGAGTATCTTCCCCTCGACGATGACGAAGAGATAAGCTGGCTGGATATTGACCGAAACTTCAATTCAACGCGCAGCGCTTGCCCAAAGTTTGTCAGCGAGCGTCCATGTGACGAAGGCGCAGAAGTCACATTCATAATTCCGAAATACTTTTGGCCGTACATCGAAGCCCTCTCCAAAACATACCGCTTTGCAGGCTACGTCGACAAGGAAAAATACAAGGTGTTGTTTCCAAATCATCGTTACTTTACGCCAACTCCAGAACCAGAGCCACCTCAAGCACCACTAAAGAAAGCCTCCGAGAAGGTGTCAAAAAAGAGGGCAGAAGCAAGACCAAAGAAAAGATCTAGGAAGCCAGCGACAGACCAGTCATCAGAAAAACAGTAGATCGCACCATTGTCGCCGCTTCTGTAAAGCGAGACGTGCACTTCACAAGAGCCAAGAAGATTTGCCGGAATCTCAGCACGGTCGGAGTGAAGCACGGCTGCTCTGTCCTACATAAGAGCTCGAGATACCGTTATGGAAAAGTTGTTGCATCTGCCCCGCTAGCTTTTGTGCCACAGAGTGTCGTTCTCAGTGGCTCCTGATTTTCCATTTATTTGTGCTTGGCAAAGGATTTCCAAACATGCATCGACGACACGTCGTGACTTCTCTAGATGACAGAAACATTCATCTGGTTCTGCCCTGCTCTCTTTTCATTTCTATGTACCTTGGCAGACAATCGTTCCGTGTTCCCCTTCTTTTTTTTCCGCCGCTTTTTTCTTTGTCTTCTTTCTTACAGGTTGGACGAAGAGAAATAATGGGCACGTCTGGGATAAATCATCAGGCCATTGATCCTTGTATGCCAAGTAGTATGAAGAATAGTCTGTTGGGAATAGGATGGGTATGAGGCAAATCCTCACTGGCTTTTCTGATCCGATGGTGGTCAGCATGAATTTTTTATATTGGATTTGTCGTTGTAACCAGGTCCTTGGCGAAGGATTAAGCCAAGGTTAAGTGCATACACTTGCTCGATATTCTTGAGGTGTGGTCTAGTAAAGCTGCGGGAACTGTTGGAGATCATCACGTCCATGTGTGGGGAATAATAACTGTGTCTTGCGATTAGTGTTGTCGAACATAGTGTAGGGATCTCGTATGATTAAATGCTGGTTCTTATGCTTACTTCTAGCGAGTCACCAGAGGACAGACCAGATCAACTTCGCATATCTTATACATGTATCCTTCATCACGGCAGTCGATATGAACTAGAGGAGTAGTTGCATGTAGTGCTATGTTGAACCAAAGTCGAAGGGTAGAAGATGGAGTTACCAGCTATGGCAATGATGCATACGAGAAAGTCTGGCCGCTCTGTGCCAGATGAAGCTGTTGGGGGCTTGTCAGCTCGGCGCCAATGCTCAATATGTGTTTGCAAAGGTTCATGCTCCGCCGTTGGGGTCGTCGACCAGGGCCGCATACGACCAAAGGATCTTCTTTAATTAAGTGTTGGTTCTTTCTGATGCATACACTTGTTTTCAGTCACAGACTCGCCAATATGGACTGACCGGTTCGGGTACAAAGTTGCTGTCTTTGACGAAGACTGACGACAAAGATTGCCTAAGAGAAGACTGGCTGACCATCGTCTATATAAAGGACGCTCTTCCAGTCCAGGACAACTCCTCATCACCACCTTCATCCTTGTCACAAAGCAATTCTTTCAACTAAAGAACAGTCTCAAATCAACAAATCAAAGATGAAGACCACTACTATCCTTACCACCCTCGCCGTTGTTCTCACCGCCAACATCGACGGTGTTGCTGCCACCTGCTTTGGCAGCGGTGATGTCTTCCAAGACAAGGGCAACGCCAGATGGCACGTTGGAAGAGCTTGCCGCGGCTACGACGGCAACCAGGGCGCTTTCCAGGGCACTTTTGCACCCGGAGAGGCCAAGTACGCCTGCGTCCAGGGCACCAACACCCAAAAGTACGAAATCACCGTTCAGAACCTGAACACCGGCGCCGCATTCGACCTTGGCGACGGCGACTGCGTCCTCCGTCTTGAGAACGAAATCAATGGCTGTGATCGAGGTGGCGAGTCTACAGTCTCTGGTTGGAGATTCCGGTACGTTTTTGCAGATCGTGGAGCTGGTAGACTTGTTTTGTAGTTGGCTGACCTTGTTGCGTCTTGTAGTGTCGATCCTAACAACGGTATCTGCTAGAGAGGTGTACAGGCAACAATGCTCAAGGAAAGACGACCTAGGAGGGATATACCGAGTCTGGCTCCAAAACTTCTCTCAGTCGAATTTTATAAACACATACTCGTACCACAATTATAACTTCTTTAAACAATTTTGCCTTTACCAAAAAAGAAACGCCGCGCTCGTTATAAAAAAGAGTGAGATGCAATAAAACTCCCCAAATTCCCCAATAAAGAAAAGAAAAACACCTTTCCCAAAGACGCTAAATGCTATGATCATACACATGCAACACGGACATCCTTCGTACACGTTAAGATCCTTTTTCTCATGTAATGCCTTTTATGTTTCTTCTTCCTTCTTTCTTCGAAGCACAGTTAGTAAGGGTTTTTACGTTTATGCCAACAGTCTCTGCTGCTCGTTAGCTTCGACTTCCTGCTCTTCCTCGTCTTGAACAACAATATGAATGATGTCCTGTCTGTGTTCCTCAGGAGGCATGAAACGACAGGGTGCACGAGCGCGCACTTGGTGCCATTCGCTGCTCTTCTTGCGGTTGATAAAGAAGACCTGGATAGCACCAACGATAGCAACAGCACCGCTGACCCACCATGCAAGAGCTGTGAAATCGATGTCGATGCCGATACCATAGAGAATACCCGCGATAGGGGAAGCAAGTGTGCGGCAGGCCGCGCCAGTGCTAGCTGCCAATCCGTTAATCTTACCCAGACAAGAGGGCGAGGGAGCAGCTTCCTTCAGCAGAATAAGAATGACTGGGTAAACGAGAATGGCAAAGATATTGCGGATGGTAAGACAGGCGTAGATGCCTGGGTAGAGCCACTCTTCAGGGAGAAGCACCAAGTAAGGCACAACGATGTAAGCAAGAGGATGCAGTACAGTAGTGACGATGAACAACTTCCAGACACCCAACCAAGCTGCGGCCAGAGGGAAAATAATGGCTTGCACGCCCAGTGCAATGATGCCGTTCACGGACATGACGACGCCTACATCTTGAATGGTCAATCCGAGACCGCCTGCCATTGAACTTAGCTTGTTTCCATGAGCTCTGCTCTCCACACGCGAGTCCTGGAAAAAGATGGGCAGGAGGTGATCGTAGGACATGCTGTGGTATGTGAAGATGCCGAGAGCGATAATCAACATGACCACACGCTTGGTAAAGACAACTTGATCCTGGGGCTCTGCTTCCTTTGGCGCATCCGTTCCATCGGGCATGACGTTCCATTCCTGATCTTGGACAACCTTGTTGAAGGTGCCATAAGACTCGTTGCGCAAGTCGACTGCAGCTGTGGTTGTTCCGGCCTGAGCAGCGAAAAGTGGAGTTTCGGCTTCAGTGTGCTGGAGATCGTCTACAGTACTCCAGGGTTGCATGTCAGGATGAGTCTCCTCGAGGAAGAAAAATCCGCAGATGATCGAGAACAGCATCAACGCTGCACAAATCAAGTTGGGAAGCAGGTAAGGGAATTTGGCGAAGATGCCGTGAGGCGAGAAAACATCGGGGAAATTATCCGCTGGAGCTGAGAAGATTCCACCGATCGAAGGACCGATAATTGTGCCAATGGACCAGACGAAGGGCATGACTGAGTATGCGCGAGGCTCGTGCTTGGGGTTGACAGTGAGCTCTCCGACCATTGTCTGAATGACGCCAATGTTGCCATTGAGAAACCCTCCAATTGCTCTTCCAGCCAGAGCCATCCAAAAGTTAGTGGAAATGCCGACCAAAAGGAGGGAAAGCATAGTGCCTGCACTTCCCAGGAGCAAAACGGGTTTACGCCCGATGCGGTCCGAGAGACCTCCCCAATACCTGCGATTTTGTTAGCGTGCGACGGAAAGGCAGTCGCAAAATTCAGGAACTCACAATCCTGTCAAAGACTCAGCAAGAGCAAAGGCTGAAATCAGCAAGCCGGCATAGAAGGACGCATTTGCGCGATCAGTTACATTGAAGTCGAGTACGAGCTTCCAGGCATAAGGAAAGATAGAAGTGAGGGCGATCGGCTCAGCGACTCGGACAAGAGCTGCGAAAAAGTTAGATCCGGCTTCTCGAGGGCAAAACAATCAAGAAAAAACTTACCCAAGAAGAAGAGCTGAGTAGTAGGAAACTTGTTAAAATCCCGGCGTTGTCTCTGAGGAGGAGACATGAGGTCGGATAATGTCTCACGATGTTCTAGAGGCTTCGAACAGAATACTAGGCTTGTTGGAAAGACGGCCTTCTGGTCTAAAGTATACGTCTAAGGGTCAGCCCTCTACTGACAGCAGACCGTATAGAAATGTTGTCGCTGATGAAGATAGAAAAAGAAGGCGACGTGAGAGAGATGTTGGCAAAGGAGAAAGATCTTTTGTATGTAGCGCTGATCGGCTCAAACCTTCGCTGATTGGCCCAACGGAAGGCCGCTATCATTCGGACAGAAGCCGCGCCGCGCTAAAAACACCAGGAAAGCAGCGAAATCGCCTCGACGAGGTATGGTTTTGCGGAGGCGAGTTTCCGTTACCTGATGCTTCATTTCCACTCCCCGTCTGGCCTCTTCGATCGAGAGATGGCAGAATCTCCAGGAATTCAGCATCTTCATCGAAGAGCGCTGTAGTAGTTACACTAGGGTACGATGCTGTAGACAGCTATCGATGATCCGTCTGCTATGAGCGAATTATTATGGCACGCAGCATTGATGATCGCAAGTAATCGTTAGGGAAAGCCGGGAAAGGGCGTTGCGCGCGTCTTGTGATTGATCGGCTCAATCCCAGACTCGGGATAGCTTGGTTACGGCTATGTGAACGCGGGGAACGTGAAGCTGGTTGTGTCGCGTGAGTGGTTGGAAGGCAACCAATACGATGGCTCTGTGTCTCATCGCAGTTCGAGATGATTCTGTAGTTGGAAGATTGTTGAAGGTACTGCGTACTGCCTGAACGGCAGCACTGTTTGCCATGTCTAGTTCCATAAACACATCACATGGGATTATAATCTCAGCCAGGTCCTGTGCCGGCAATTAAACCCAATTTTCTCCCAGCTCTGCGGACTATTCTCTGCACGATAGAGGGCCAGCCCGGCGCAGGGTTGACCGTTCGCTGATTGTAACAACAAACACGAATCTTACCGTCGAAAAAGGCTGTTGAGAACAGCCGGATTGTGGGGCTCAGAGCGATTCATCTGCCGAGGAAGAGGTTCGATATATGACTCGATGATGTGTATGCTAGAGTGTTTTGAATACGAAGGTGACGTGGAGACGACGTGAGGATGGCCAGTTTCCAACCTCCCCGTGTGCTAAAGACTGTTAAATTAGCTGAAGAAATGCACACAACTTTTGCATCGAGAGCGATTTCCACTGAGAGAAGCTCTTTAGAAAACAAGGAAACAAGGTCGGACGAAAGCTTTGGAGCTGTGTCTAGGCTTCTAAGAATACCTCAGACTTACGGGACCAGTAAACACCATCTTACCATAAGCTATGTGGCCCGATAGGGTGACAGCTCAGCGGAATCTTTATCTGGGAACTGGCAGCCAGAAGGCACTGGGAAGAGTTGGACGTGGAGTATCACATGCAAGCTGAAAGAAACTCAAGTGAAAGCTGTGGCGCAGTTGCTTGATCCGTGCGCTATGACGCGCTTTCACGGAGCAGCTTGGAGGAGTCGTCGCTTGAGGGGTATTATGAACTCACCAAAACCACACGTCTCTCCCAAAACATCTCTCAATACCACCTCAACCACACAACTCAAAACTCATACCTAACACATCATGTCGACTACCGTCAGTGTCCAGAACATCTCTGCTCAGACTTCTGAGAAGGAAGTCCGCGACTTCTTCTCTTTCTGGTGAGTCGTGGCCCTCGCAGCGAAACAAAGAAACATCAACTGACACATCATTACAGCGGCAAGATCTCAAACATCTCCGTCACCCCCGAGTCCAACGCTGCCGACAGCGTCAAGTCTGCTTCCGTCACCTTCGAAAAAGAGTCTGCCGCCAAGACTGCTCTTCTCCTTGACAACACCCAGCTTGGTTCTAACCAGGTTCACGTCACCACTACCGCCTCTCTCGACCAGCTCGCTGGCGGCAAGCTCTCTGCTGCCGATGACGAGTCTTCTGACCACATCTCTCAAGAAGACAAGCCCCGCTCTCGTATCGTCGCTGAGTACCTCGCCCACGGCTACGCCATCAGCGACAAGGCCATTGAGCGTGCTCTTGCTCTTGACCAGCAGCACGGTGTCAGCGCCCGCTTCACCTCCACTCTCCAACAGTTCGATGCCAAGTACCAGGCCTCTGCAAAGGCCCAGGGCCTCGACCAGAAGTACGGTGTCACTGACAAGGGCGTCGCTGCCTGGTCTGGTCTGAACTCCTACTTCGAAAAGGCCATGGGTACCCCTACTGGCCAGAAGCTCAGAGACTTCTACAACCAGGGTAGCAAGCAGGTCCTTGATGTCCACAACGAGGCCCGCCACCTCGCCAACCTCAAGTCTGGCAAGAACGATGTTCACTCTGTTGGAGATGGCAAGACCAAGTGTATGTTCTACCTTATCACCAGCTTCGTGCATATTGCTAACACAATATAGGCTCCTGCGCCAGCGACGCTGGTTCCTGCCCTTGCGCCCCCGGACACTGCGCATGCTCGGGATGTGCCAAGAACTCTGACAAGTCTTCCAGTGTCACTGCTGAGTCTGCTGACATGAAGGTCGTCTCGGAGGAGCCCAGAAAGACCAAGTGCAACTGCGGCGGTGCTGAGGGTTCCTGCCCTTGCCCACCCGGCCAGTGCACCTGCAACAACTGCCCCAAGGCTTCTTAAATGTTGACATCCTGATGAGTTTTGCAACAGAAGAAAAATTGGCTTGGACGAAGCACAGGTGTTCACTTGGTTGCTCTTTTGGTAATGGTAATTGATACCAGCGTGTGTTTTCGCGCACCATCAACGACTTTATGCTATGAATGAAAAACAGTCTTCGATTGTATCCTAATCATGAATACTTCCCGTTCATCTTACAGTGACTCTCGTATTCTCAACGTACACCAGTTTCCTTTAATTGGTCGGTACCAGGGAGAGGCAGAAGCAATCAGCCAGAATGAATGCTTCGCTGATCTCGATATGCTATTGTGATAGAATCAAGCCAAAGGGGATTCTGCCATAAGATTATTAAATTAAATAGAGAAACATTGGTTCGACGCCTCGGAAAGCGCTCAACGGCAAAAAAATTCTAGTTCGGGCTAAAAGTGGCAACACTTACGAAGAAAGATGTCAAAACCTGGAGAAAAAGAGTCATATTCATATAAGATGGTCTAGATCGCTTACAAAAGAACGACTAGGACGTCTTCATTTTTGTGGATATTCTTTGAGAGACTCACTCACGCTGTCAAATTCCTTGAGTGCTGGTGGTCTCAGGTATCTATCTCTATCTCAAGACCTGGTTCTTCACAATGAGCGACCCCGCCTACAAGGAACCCAATGCTCATGTCTTGGATGAAGAAAAAGGACTCCCTGGATCTGGAAAGGATGCAGATGTCGAGGTTGCTCAATCATGGTCACTAAAAAAGTTTGCATCGCTGGGAGTGGAAACTGGAGGTGTCGTTCCTATTCCTGTAACGGACCGAACGAACACAAGGGTTCACGGAATTTTCACGCTATGGCTCACTATGAGTGTCAATCTGCTACCGTGAGTCTTTGATGTGGGTGGAAAAGTAGGAGTGTATTGCTGACTGTGATCAAGAATTGTTACTGGTATGACTGGACCACTGGGCTATGGACTTGGACTTAGAGATTCTTCTCTGATCATCCTTTTCTTTAGTATTCTATGCACGGTGCCAGTGGCGTATCTGGCGACATTGGGCCCCAAGACTGGTATGCGACAGATGATCCAGGCAAGGTTCTCGTTTGGCTATTATCTTGTTTCGGTGCCTGTCATTCTCAACCTTGCAACACTTACCGGCTTCTGCGTTATCGACAGTGTCGTCGGTGGTGAATCTCTGTCTGCGATCACCCATGGCCATCTGACACCGGACGTTGGTATTGTGGTTATCGCCATCCTGGCCATGTTGGTCTGCTTCTGTGGCTTCAAGATACTGCATCGCTATGAGCGTTTTGCCTGGATTCCTGCTCTAGTCGCCATCGTGATTGCTACTGGGACAGGCGGCAAGCATCTGAGCAACCAGGCTGTGTATCCGGCTCCGGAAGCATCTACTGTCCTTTCATTCGCTGCACTTATCGCTGGTTTCCTCATCCCCTGGGCGGCGCTGGCTGGAGATTTTGCCGTCTACATGGTTCCCGAGGCGTCCAGTGCTAAGGTCTTCGCTTACACGTATGGCGGTTTGTTCTTACCTACAGTACCCTTGCTGGTTCTGGGCGCTGCTATTGGAGGTGCATGTCCCAATGTGCCTTCCTGGCAAGCAGGCTATGATTCGACCTCAGTCGGTGGAGTGCTAGCAGCCATGCTTGAACCTGCAGGCGGCTTTGGCAAGTTCGTTGTCGTGCTTCTCGCTTTTTCGTTGCTCGGAAACATCGCAGCGACCATGTACAGCATTACTCTCAACTTTCAACTTCTGCTGCCCTGGATGGTCAGAGTTCCTCGTTTCTTGTTCGCAATCGTCATCACTGCCATTGTAATTCCCGTCGCCATTCGCGCAGCCACCAGCTTTTTCAACAACCTCGAGAACTTCATTGGTGTCATTGGATACTGGTCTTCTGCCTTTGTGGCTGTCGTGGTTATTGAGCATGCTTGGTTCAGAAGATCGGACTGCTCAGCCTATTCTCACGAGAAGTGGAACAAGGCCAACATGCTGCCCAGCGGTATTGCTGCATTAGGCGCTAGTGCTTTGTCCTTTGCTTTGGTCATTCCTTCTATGGCGCAAGTGTGGTATACAGGGCCTATTGCGACGACGACTGGTGACATTGGGTTTGAGTTGGCCTTTGTGGTTACAGCGTTGCTGTATGTGCCACTTCGATACTTGGAAATCAGGATACAGAAGCGTGTATAGATATTAGATGTGTAGAGACGCAAATGCATATGAGAGACGTACTTTGTTGGTTTTGAGGCCACTATCTCAAGTTGTGTAGGCAGCATAAGCGTTGTATAAATTATGCTTTGCAAGCTCCGACCTCCGCGCTTCCATCGTCATGAGCCTGGGACAGTGGCCATATACCAACAACGCCATCAATCATCACAACTCGCCTTCACTCGCTGGTCGACACTCCTCCATCTAATCCCTCCATCTCACCAGCGCTTCGCATCATCTGATCGCCCAACATGGCGCTCGACACCTTCTTTCACAACAAGATCGAGAGCATGAAGCTCGAGATCATCCAGCGTCAAGCCGTCCTCCGCAGACTGGAAGCGCAAAGAAACGATTACAACTCAAGAGTGCGCCTGCTGCGCGAGGAGCTGGGCCTGCTTCAGCAGCCTGGCTCCTACGTCGGCGAGGTTGTCAAGGTCATGAGCACAAAGAAGGTCCTGGTCAAGGTGCATCCCGAAGGCAAATACGGTACGTCCAAACAAGACCGCCATCATCTTGTGCGCCCTGCTAACTCTCTGCGCCAGTCGTCGATGTCGCCGATGATATCGACATGTCCAAACTCACCGCCGGCAAGCGTGTCACCCTCCTCTCCGACTCATACAAGCTCTCATCCATGCTCCCATCATCCGTCGACCCTCTCGTCTCGCTCATGATGGTCGAGAAGGTCCCTGACAGTACCTACGACATGATTGGTGGTCTTGATGAGCAAATCAAGCAAATCAAGGAGGTCATCGAGCTTGGTCTCAAGCACCCCGAACTTTTCGAATCACTCGGTATCGCACAACCCAAGGGTGTCCTGTTGTACGGCCCTCCCGGAACAGGAAAGACATTGTTGGCAAGAGCTGTGGCCCATCACACCGATTGCAAGTTTATCAGAGTTTCTGGTTCTGAGTTGGTGCAAAAGTACATTGGAGAGGGTTCACGAATGGTGCGCGAGCTGTTCGTCATGGCACGAGAGCACGCTCCCAGTATCATCTTCATGGACGAGATCGACAGTATTGGTTCCTCGCGTGTCGAGGGCTCTAGCGGCGGAGACAGCGAAGTCCAGCGCACCATGCTGGAACTGCTCAACCAGCTCGATGGTTTCGAGCCCACCAAGAACATCAAGATCATTATGGCCACCAACCGTCTCGACATTCTGGACCCTGCCCTCCTCAGACCTGGTCGTATTGACAGAAAGATTGAGTTCCCTCCACCAACTGTCGAGGCTCGTGCCGACATTCTCCGCATCCACAGTCGCTCCATGAACCTGACCAGAGGAATCAACCTCACAAAGGTTGCCGAGAAGATGAACGGGTGCTCAGGTGCCGAGCTGAAGGGTGTCTGCACAGAAGCCGGCATGTTCGCCCTTAGAGAAAGAAGAGTCCACGTTACCCAGGAGGACTTTGACCTGGCAACCGTAAAGGTCCTCAACAGACACAACGACCAACAAGTCTCGCTCACCAAGCTATGGAAGTAGATGGGACATACAACGCATGCAACGAAGGAACTGCGGCCAACGTGCAGCAGTGGAGTATGGAGTTTTGGGCTCTATTAATTCAAGAGGAAGCATGGCGTGGAATCTGTACCATAGAAAGCAGCAATGGCCACAAATCAGACTTGACGAACCATTCTAACTTGCTTCCTGAATGCGTCTCCGCGTGACTTAAGGCATGCAACAAACTTGTTGTTCTAAACATAACCATGACACGATCTCGGATTACACGACAGCGCGAACGTTGGCTCAAATGAATGCTGACGACGACAAGCCTAACAGCAAGTAGAACACCGCACATGCCGTCTTCCCTTGTACTAAAGTATGGAACGCGTATAGCTATAAAAATGCATAATAGTAATAGGAAACAAGATGGTATTCCACTGAGAGGCAGCAGGTTGTCGACTCTCCGTGGACACGCCTCTACTTCCCAAACCAACTGTGCCTTTTTACAGTCTACATTCGGCTCTTAGTTGTAGTCGGAGTATGGTTGAAGTTACAGACTTTATAGGGAAGACATAACCACAACACGATACACGAATCATCGCCGCCAACTCGAACGTTGCTACAGATAGATGCTGACGACGACGACGACAAGCTCAGCAGCAAGTAAAGCACCGCACATGATGTGCTCTCAGCCACAGCAAATGCACTTTCCATTCTGAGGCGAAACAGGAACGGCGACATTGGAACATGACGAAGACCCGTTTGTCGTATGCAATTTTGAGGCTGAGCAGCCAGCATTTGGCTGTCGGCGGGCACAAGTCGGTTTGTCACGCCTCGCAATCTCCAAAAGCCCAGGGCAAGGCAAGCCATCAGGACTCTTTAAACGACAATGCTTACAAATGGATATGGCTGTTTTGTTGCTCAGCATGGATGCTTCCGAAACATGGTCATGTGAGTGCTGAGAGGAATCCCAAATATTGTCCGAAGCCGGAACATGGGTGAGGCAAAGCAGCTGAACTTGGCACGGGATGTTGCAAGATGTGGCAGGGTCTGGGCCAAGCGTCGAATGGGCCCAGAGCGTCTTTTTGTTCGACAAAGCATGATAATTCTGCATGCAAAGTGCATCAAAGAGAGGGGGACGATAACACAAAAGATTGCGAGTGACAGGGGCGATCAGATAAGAGTACTCGAGTGGGGAGGCAGCAGGGCACTGGTACCGAGATGTAAATCGAGAGTATTTTGGAGAAGGTGTTTTGCACATCTTTGGACCCTATCTCGTATCCTCGCCATCAATCGACCGGATAGTTACCTGAAAGACTCAAGAGGCACGTGGACCCGGTTTTTCTGTGTCTTTGTTGGACGAGTCGAGGCGTCAGGGTCCAGGGATCATGTTCTTTGGTTCTGCTGTAGTTTACAGACCAAAACATGGAATATTGCGTGAGAAATTGTAGAGTTGAAGAGTGAATAAGACGTGATGACTGGTGATATGAGCTTGCAAGGAAGGACACACATAAGAAGCAGTTTGACGGGTGGTACGTGACAGAGAGGCTGAGAGGGGATTATTATTGGGGACGCTTGTCCTTATTTTCCCGGTCGACGTCATTGAGTTCGAGGCCACGCCTAGGTCTTCTACGAGGCCCACCTTTCACCTGTGGACGACAGCCGTCGCTCGACCTCTTACAGATGCATTCTGCTGCTGCTGCCAGAGCTGTCGCCGCCTAGCCCCATCTCATTTCACCAACTCACCACCTCCCGCTCCGTCTTTGGTCCTTTGAACACCTGGCGCAACTCAC
The DNA here is from genome assembly GCA_024195585.1 of Aureobasidium sp. EXF-3400. Classification (NCBI taxonomy): domain Eukaryota; kingdom Fungi; phylum Ascomycota; class Dothideomycetes; order Dothideales; family Saccotheciaceae; genus Aureobasidium; species Aureobasidium sp. EXF-3400. The sequence continues at coordinate 40,183 of SWBL01000036.1, forward strand.
AGTCATCTAAAGAAAAAGCCGTCTTCCCCAAAGACTCATCGTCAGCCGCACACACGCAGCATCATGTCTGCGGCAAAAACCCCCGGCGCTCGTCCGCCATCTACCAGCGCGCACAATATGGGTCCCTTGCTTCAATCACCACAACCCCACCGTGGCCATGTGCGCACCCCCAGCCCAAACTACTTTGGCTTCACTGCCCAGGACGAATCCTACGACTCGGAATCAAATCGCCATACCAGGAAGAATTGGAGTCCCCCTTCGTCGGCCGTGAGGTCAACCGCCGCCTTCTCGCCTACCGTCATCCCTGTCGACCAGAATCCCGACTTCGATGCCTTCCGACGCCAATCCGAGACCGTCGGCTTCAGCCTGGGTTCCCTGCATGACTTTGACTTCAAGAAGCCTGCACTGCCCTCGACTGGCAGTAATAACTCTAACTCAAATATAAACAACAACAGCTTCTTCAACAACATCAACATCTCGGCCAGCCCAAAGCCCTCGACCGAGCAGAGACAGATGCCGCCGTCAGGCCGTGCTCCCTCCGGCTCAATATCAGGTGGACGTGCTCCTTCGGGCAGCATCTCAGGTGCAGGTAATAACTTCAATCTCGATCCCGAAGCTACGTACCAAGGCCGCTCTCCAAAAAGACATCTTTCTAATGATTCGTCTTTTCCAGACGGTCTTCGCAATGCTCCTGAGCGTCCAAGCAGCCAGCCCAGGCTAAACATGCCTTTCAACCTGAACCTCCCTCCTCAACCCCAGTTCAAGCCCAGAGCCGAGACTGTTCCTGCGGCCGGCCCCTTGAATGACTCGGACTCTTTCATCACTCCTCAGCATCTCTGTAATTTGCTCGATTCCGCTGCCGAGGAGATGTTGATACTAGACTTGCGTGTCTCGACACAATATGCTGGTGCTCATCTTAGAGGAGCTCTGAATCTGTGCATTCCCACCACTCTTCTTAAACGCCCATCCTTCAACGTAAGCAAACTGGCCGAGACATTCAAGGATGATGCCGATCAACGCCGAAAGTTCGAAAACTGGAAAAGCAGCAAATACATTATTGTTTACGACTCAGCTTCATTCCAACTCAAGGACGCCACTTCTTGTGTTAACACGATCAAGAAATTTGACAGTGAAGGAGTGGAAGGAAAATGTTATATTCTGAAGGGTGGCTTTGCCGAGTTCGCCAAGAAGCACCCTTCGCATATCGAAAGAGCCGGTGGCCAAGCAAGCCGTGCTGGTGCTCCCATGTCAATAAAGCTGGACATGACAGGTCCTGAGATTGCACCTGTCATTGGAGGTTGTCCTATGCCTGTCGAGAAGAACGCCGCCAACCCATTCTTCGGAAACATCAGACAGAATATGGATCTTATCGGTGGTGTTGGCCAGATGGAGGTCAAGCGCCCTGCAAACCTGTCAAAGGAGATGCAAGACCACTTTCCTCCCTGGCTACAGTCAGCATCTGATGAGAAAGACAAGGGCGCCCGTGTGTCTGAGAAGTTCTTGCAGATCGAGAAGAGGGAACAAAAGCGCATGCAGGAAGCTCTCTCAGGAAAGGTCTCGTATGGTTCACCTACGCAATCTATGCCGAAGTCGTCCATCCAGATTGCTGGTATCGAGAAGGGTTCGAAGAACAGATACAACAACATCTGGCCCTTTGAACATTCTCGTGTCAAGCTGCAAGATGTCCCTTCGCATGGTTGCGACTACTTCAATGCCAACTATATCACCTCGAAGCGTTCGCACAAGCGTTACATTGCCACCCAGGGACCTATTCCCGCTACTTTCGCCGTAAGTCCAGCTCCACCCTACACTTTATACAATGTCTAACCTTGCAACAGGACTTTTGGAATGTGATTTGGCAGCAAGAAACTAGGGTCATCGTCATGCTTACTGCTGAGAAGGAAGGCGGCCAGGTCAAAGCACATAACTACTGGTCAGATAAGCAGTACGGTCCCATTCGTCTTGAGTTCCTCTCTGAAAAGCGCGCTTCTCTGGACCCGGCAAAGATTAAGAGACACCGTCAACAACGTCCTTCAGTAGGTGCAAGAAAGTCTACTGATGGTGCCATTCTCGCACGCATCGATACGACTACTTCCGAAAGCGCACCAAAGGATGATCAACCATACGTTATTGTCCGCAAACTGGCACTCCGTCATGAAGGTTACCCATTCGAACGTATGCGCGAGATCACACAACTTCAATACTCGAGCTGGCCCGACTTTGGCGCACCAGCGCACCCAGCACATCTCTTGGGACTAGTGGAACAGTGTGAGGCCGTCGTCCGCAGCACGACGCATTCAAGCTTGTCAGAACCGGATCCTCCAGAGGCACCACCGATCGTCGTGCACTGCAGTGCTGGTTGTGGACGTACAGGCACATTCTGCACGGTAGCCACGGTCATCGACCAGCTCAAGCGACAAAGATCATCGCGAAGGAGACAGATTCGCGACAGCTCACCCATGCACATCGACACACGCCGAAACTCTGTACAGATGAAAGACAGCAGTCCCTTCTTTGCTGCACCTGCTGCTCCAGTGCCATCATCCGAAGAAGACGAAGTCGATGGCCAATGGGTAGATGACGAGACTCAGGACCTAATCGAGAAGACGGTGGAAGAGTTCCGCAAGCAGAGAATCAGTATGGTGCAGAGTCTACGCCAATTCGTCCTCTGCTACGAGAGTGTGATGGAGTGGCTTGTTGAGCAAGAGTCTGAAGACTAGAAGTCTACAACTCTTTGTACGACTATGGATGCAATGATAGTTTGGGATGCGGAAGAGGGGGAGGGTATATTTGATTAAGAGATGGGCATACTAGGCAACGAGACACAAGCATGCGATGCAAACGCACTGGGCAACAATATCTTCTCCTTTTTGCTTCTTTTTAGGGATTCGGTTTGTTTTGTTTTTTTATTCTTTTGGAGAGGGATGCATGGCTTAGAAGATGCGATACAATGTTTGCATAGGGCAGAGCATATACGTTAGGAGCAGTCTGTATTCTTCTCTATCAGAGCGAACGCTTTCTTGTTTAACTCTTTCCTCTGCCTTTGTCTTTTTTAGTTTGACACTTTGAGGTTTGGAGTGGCTGGCCGATGGTAAGCTCGTGAGGTCAACGTCTGGTATTTGACAAATTGCTGGTTTTTACTAATTGTCTGTGTAGGTTGCATGTGGTGGCTCATTTGCTACTAGCATGTAATTAAGCTCCCATATCCATATTCATCTAGATGGAGCGAAAGAGGGCAGGGTGCCCTGATGAGCAAGAGACATGGTCCAAGCTCGGCGCAACCAGACCGCAATTGATGTCACCCTCTAACATGCAATTGCGATCATCCAGACTTGCAGCTGTGACTCTTTCCACGACCTCTTCTACAGCGACACTTCTCTGTCCTATCTCGATACTCTAGGCAACACTTGTTCAACAGTCCGTGCCTTTCATCCCAGGAACTCACGACCACATCCATCTCGTTTCCGTTCCACTCGACTTGTACCAACACGCGACTCTATTTCTCGCGCCTGAACCATCAAGAAAGACTTGGAAAGAGCCCGGAACGAAGGACACACCAAAAAACCATGGCAACAACAACCCAACCCACAGATGCCGCCTCAACCTTAGACCCCAAAGTCGCAGCCTCGGCCTTCGACTTCCTCCTCATAGAACTCGTTCCCTTGGCTCATCGCATAGCCGCCGATCTACACGCCAGAGACACTGCACTCCTCTCTTCATCTCTAGAAAGAAACGCTACCCTCAATACCTCCACAACAGCGTCATCCTCCACACATGCCTCCTCAGCAACAGCAACAGACAAACGCCAAAGTCTCAAAAGCACAGATGCAGCAACAGGACAAGGTGGTGCTCTCAGCACAACCACAACCACTGCCTTGACTACAACACTACCCCTCCTCAACGACGACGACCCCTCAGACCTCTACGACGAAGACCTCCAAGACAGTCTCCAAGAATCCATTCTCTACCGTCTAGACTCGCTCGGCTATCGCGTCGGTCTAGGCCTCGTCGAAAAACTGTCCCAAAACTCTGCTCGGCCTACTACCGCTTTGGATATGATCAAGTTCGTTTGTAAAGATTTGTGGCAGGTGGTGTTTCGGAAACAGATTGACAACCTAAAGACAAATCACAGAGGCACGTTTGTCTTGACGGACAACAAGTTTTTGGCCTTGGGGAGGATGAGTGTGGATAGAGGGAGGGGACCCAGAGGTGCTGAGGAGGCGTTGAGGAAAGCGCAACCGGTATGTTTTCTTTCCTCCTTTTTTTTTTTGTTCTTGTTTGCTTTCTTGCCTCTTGCGTGCTGCGTTGCGCAGAGTGTTCGTCTCTCTGTCTTCTCCCATGTACCTCTCTTCTGCAACATGCACCAACAACACAACTCCCCCTAAACCTACTATCTTCCCAGTCCACAAGCTGACCTGCTCCACCCGAAAAAAACAGTTCCTCTACTTCCCCTGCGGTATAATCCGTGGCGCTCTAGCAGGCTTTGGTCTTTCCGTGTCCGTCCACGCAGAAACCTCCGAACTGCCTCAAGCAATCTTTCAAATCAGAACTGTGGGGTCTAAACCATGAAAAAAGCAAACACCCCAAATGACGAAAAAGGACTTTTGAGTGGTATACTACGCTCTTTGCATTTGCTGGGGCTTGCCTTTTTGCCCATGTTTGCATTGCTACAAGGGATCAAGGAATCGAAGATGGTGGTCTGGAAAGTGAAGATGAGGTTTGATCAAGTGGCCACGAAAGATGTGGCTTGTTGCAGGGGTGGAGATATCGAGAGCATGCAGATATTGTGACAAAGAGGAAGATGATGAAGAACCAAGACACAAATGTCCCCCATCGAGAAAGCATCAGAATCAAAATAAAGATACCCAGGCCTGCCCCCTGATTGTCCTCACAGCAGTCAAGTCTTGCTTTTCGGATGCAACACAAACTCTCCTTCTGTACCTTATCCACATCTCTCCAAGACCAACATTGCTGTCAAAATCTCAAGTCAAGAGAGCGCGAAATTGCCAACAGTGTATCTACCAAGCGCAGGAAGCTGGTGACACGCGCTTAACAGCAAGGCACTAACACCAAGAAACTATGGAGGACAAATATCTGAGGAGGATGCAAGGTTCAATTCAAGCATAGCTAAAGCAAAAACTGTGGGCATTTCTAGGGGCAAAAGAGGTGATGCATCAACGCTCAATCGTCAAAGACAAACTTCTCCTCCACTTCGACAAAAGGTCCTTTTTCATCCCTGTATTCCTTGACTGTCACATATCTGGTCCAGGTACGATCTTCTTGCTTGAGTGGTCGAGATTCATACTGTCGAGGAGCTTTGCGAGGTTCACTGCCCTTGTCGAGAACAAAGTCGTCCTTGTCAACGTGAACTTGCATGCTTGGTGTAGGTGAATTCTCAACTCTATAAGGACCGTGGGCGTATGACTCTTCAACAAGAGGAAGCTCACGTGCAGGAGACTCGCTGAGTGGGGTCCACTTTGGCTCTGGAACATAGGATCTTTCGGCAGGGTCGACATAGGTGCGATTACGCTGTTTTTCGTACACGTAATCTTCGTGGACACTTGACATTCCAGAAAGGTTGGGAGGCTGGAGACGCATTCTCGAGAGACCTTGCATGGAACGACCATCGCGATCAGATGGCAGATCGGGCGGAAGAGTGGCCACCTCATCCTCTCCAGAGAATGAAACACGGCGCTTGATAGGCTTGTTGTTTGCAAGAGGTAGAGGACGTTCTCTGAGAGGAAGTGGATACTCCTGACTCGGTGGTGGACGACTACTGACTGTTGATGGATAACCTTGAAAGGGCGGGGGGATGTCTCTGGTAGGCGCAGGATACTCTTTGACTGGTGCTGGATAGTCTCGAATAGACGCAGGATTGTCTTGGGTAGATGCAGGATAGTCCCTGTATGATGCCGGATAGCCTTGACAGGGAGCAGCACAAATATGCCTAGCCGGAGCAAGATGGTCTCCCGAAGGTCGTGGATAGTCTTGAGCTGATGGAGGATAGTAAGCCCTGGATGGAGCGTCGGACCATGTGCGTGCGTTCTCTCTTTTGACGACAAGGTACTCATCGTAAGATGGTTGACGAGGAGGCATGATTTCGATGATTGGAGGTGATGTGATGGCAGGTCCGACAGATGGCGCAGATTCAGGGGGAAGCTCAATGTGCTGTGGGTTTGGAGCAAAGGGCTTGACGTAGCGAAAGGGAATGTTGCGCATTTCTGGCTGAAGTGCTGGGATAGGTGACGGTGCGGATTGAGTTGTAGAAGCTTGAGGTGCGGCAGACTGAAGTGGTGGGCTCTGGGGTGCTGAGATCTGAGGTGTTGATGGTTGTGGTGATGAGATCTGAAGTGGTGGAAGCAAAAGAGGCAATGGCAACGAAGAAGATTTGAATGCGCAACGACGACAGACGCTCTGAGGCGGCGAGACTGCGAGAGTTGGGTCAACAGGGTGCTCAGAGTGGTAGCGAGCAGATCTTGGCTGTTGGCAGATGATGCAGACATGCCAGACAGTAAAAGGCGAGCCATCGCGTGTCTGGGCTTCGAAGGGAACAGACGGCGGACGCCAGCTGAAGTTTGACATGATTGTGTTGATGATGGACAAAAAGGAAGGTGGGGCTGACGCGAGATGAAAGGTGCATGCAAAGAGTGAAAGAAGTGACATGTGACAAACATACTTTAGTGAGGCTGAGTGACGACCACCGTCTCTCCTTGAGGTCCGCCTGCTGTCTGAACGACTTCGCGTCTTTCGACAGGCACTCCGCCAGTCGTGTAAGAAACTCCAGTAGTGTTAGCACCGCCAGCTCCACCAGCACCTCCGCCAGCAGACCCACCAGATCTTGCACCGCCGGCGGGGACGACAGTGACAACAGTCTCTCCAGAGGGGCCAGTACTCGTAACGAATGTGTTGCCAGGTCCTGCTGCTGAGCCATAACCGCCACCCTGACCAAGGCCTTCACGTTGACGCTTGTGCTTGCGGTGCTTGTGCACTCCGAATGCTGTCCAGCCGATCAAGTTGAGGAGAACAAAGGGCACAACGAGAGCAGGGATAAGAATTGATGCAAGGCCGACGCCAGCTGCTGTCGTGGTTCCGCAGACCATGATGCCTAACAGATATATGAATGTGGATGATTGATAGAGGTGAGAGGTTGGTGATGATGATGGACGAGTTGACAGGAAGAAGCAAGCAGCTGAATGTCAACAACACTTTGGAGCTTCGCATCTCCAGTCAAGGAAGCAGCGAGCCTACTATGCCTGCCCAAAAACACTTATATCGTGTTCTGCAAATCCTACCCACGTTGTTTCCTATTCGGGTCGATATACCATCCGAGAAGTGCTGTGGACTGTACTTGATTAGCTTTGCGTGTTCCCTTCATGCTCTTCTAATATTTCGTCAAAACTCTACCTTACTACGTACCTCCAGCCTTACCAAGGACAAGAAGGTTGTGTGTGGTTAGAGAAAATGATAGATACATCAAAGAACATCGACAAAGATGATAAAACAGAGGATCAGAGTACGTAAAAGCATTAATTAGTGTTCGGTGCATCTATCAATTCGTAAACGGATTTGACAACTGAAGAAAAGACATAAAAGGAGAAAAAAAGGGAAAACAAAAAGAGGTGGTATCGCTGCTGCTGTTGCTGCCATGTCATGTCCAAATATTGCTTGCCCCGACCCATCGTACAAATGTATCACAGACGAAAGAGAAATAGTGAGCAGTATATGTCTAGCTCGGACTTTTTCTAACTGTTGGGATCTTCCGTGTCTTCGAAGAAGGTCAAGATCGCCTTGACACCTCCAGGTCCGAGACCGTGAGGTGGATAACACACGTAGATAGGATCGTCTTGGGCACCAAGCTTCTCTCTGAATTCTGACTTGGCTGTGAGCTTGAGCTCGGTGGCAATGGCGTGGTAAGCTTTGCTGAGGACCTTGATACGAGTGCCCTTCAAGTTGTGACCGGGAGTCAGCTTGGAGCTGGCACCACCACCGAAGGTGACCGAAGTGGCACCGCCAGCCGCGACTTGCGAAAGCGCGTGCATGACGAGCATCTCGATGGCACCTGAGGGTGCACCGGGGAAGTCCAGCGAGAACTTGACTTGCCAGCCATGGTCAGGCGAGAGCTGGGCCATGATGACGAAGCCGGCAATCTTGCCGTCCTTGTCTGTTGTGTAGTGGTACTGGCGATGGGCTTCGTCCTGCCAAGGGTGGATATCTGTAAGATGGACCTGCTTGCCCTTGCGGTTTGCCAACCAGTCCTGAATGCGACCATCAATCTTTTTCTTGATCTCAGCTGGCACGGGGGTACCAAGCGGGTAGTCGTGAACCTTGACGCCCTCCTTGCTTGCGTGACGAATCTTGCGCTGAATATCATGATCATGCACAGCGGGGTTGTTGCCAGGATCCAAACGTTGCTCGGCAGCAACTGAGAATGTACGCCAATCGAAGCGGTGCGAAGAGAGGACTTCCTCAGTGTCACCACCACACAGCAGCCACAGAGGCTTGATTCCACGCTCTTTCTTGATGTAGTGCAAGTATCCTGCAATGGTACGAGCGTATTGACTCTTGTGGCAAAGCGGGTCACCAACAGTGATGGCGTAGCCTTGGTGAGGCACAAAGCCGACGGCGGCACCAGTAGCATCGTCTCTCCAGATCTCGGTACGAGGCTCGAGCCAAGATGTGTTGGAAGCGTCTCCGTAGTTGGCGATGAGCATCTCGACAGGGGGAAGCTCCATTCCAGCGGCGTGGCGGTCTTGTCCTTCCCACGGAGGGTGCAATGTGCTGGCTTCGGGATGTCTGAGTTGCTTGACGACGGGCTTGGCAGGTAGAGATTTGGGGTCGCGAGGGAAGAGAGTTGCATGACGAATGTCGCCCAAAGAAAGCAGCAGCATCAGCATACGTTCCAAACCAATACCACCACCACCATGAGGAGGTGCTCCCCAGGCAAATCCTTGCATGTACTCATCTAGCGTGTCGGGGTCCATCTTCAGACGCTCCATCTGCTTGGTCAACATCTTCTCGTCATGGATACGCTGACCACCAGAGAGAATCTCTTGGCCACGAAGGAAAATATCGAACGAGTTGGTGATCTTGGGGTTGCTGGGGTCAGGCATGGCGTAGAAAGGTCTGGCACCGGCAGGGAACTTGTCGAGGACGTAGTAATCTGTGCCGTACACTTGCTTGATAACCCTGCCGAGCTGGATTTCGTCGCGGGTACCAAGATCCTCGTCTTCGGGAAGAGGCTTGCCGTTTTCATCTCTCCAACCAGATTCGTTAAGAAGACGGATACCCTCAGCGAAGGGGATGATAGGGGTCTTATCGAGCCAGACAAGATCTTCGTGAGGGAAATGCTCCTTCAACGTGTCGATCTCGTGACGGTAGTTCTCGTAGACCTTCTTGAACATGAACTTGAAGAGGCCATCGAGAACACGGAGAACTTCGTGGTAGTGCTCATCGATAGCCATCTCCAGATCCAGACCGGTGTACTCAGTCATGTGTCTATGTGTGTTACTGTTTTCAGCACGGAAGACAGCACCAATTTCAAAGACTCTGCCAAAGTCGGCCGAGATACACATCTGCTTGGCCAACTGAGGCGACTGTGCCAGGAAAGCAGGTCTGCCAAAGTAGTCGACCTTGAAGACACTGGCACCGGACTCGGTAGCGCCACCTTGCAGCTTGGGTGTGTGAATTTCCATAAAGCCTTGACCACGGAGGTACTCGCGGAAGAAGGAAGAGATACCGGACTGAACACGGAAGATACTTTGTGAGGTGTTGGTACGGAGGTCGATGATGCGGTTGGCGAGGCGGGTGCGGTCAGAAACGTGATGGCGGGCGTTCTTTGTAGCTTCGGCTTGTTCGCGAGTGACCTGGGCTTCAGGAACGTTGAAGGGGAGGGGAGCAGTTCTGGATCCCTCAACGTGCAGCTCGTGAATCGAAACTTCGAGGTTGCCAACAGTGCAGCCGGTGATCTTGCCCTGTTTGGCCTTGGGCTCCTGTACGACAGCACGTACGCGGACGACAGACTCGAGCTTGAGATGCTTGGCCCAGTAGACCATACCTAGCGAGACGCCAGCGTGCTCGTGCAGAACACCCTGAATCGAGGCAGTCTGCTGGCGCAGAGCGATGAAGACGCGACGGCTGCTGATCTGGCGGATCATATGGACACGAGCACGGAAGGTAACCCATGAACCAACATCGGTATCAGATAGCTCGAGAATGTTGATCCTCTTTTCGTTGGCGGGCTGTGCAGGAGCGTAGTAGTTGAGAGGCAGAACGCCGTACTTGGCCTTCATGTCGCCTGTCTCGTCAGCCTCTGCACGTGCTTGTGTCTGTTGTTGCAGCTTGCGGTCTGCAGCAGAGTGCTCCTCGGCCTTCTTGTGCTTCTCCTCTTTTTGCAGGAGTCTTTGACGCTTGCGAAGCTGTGCCTTTGACATGGGTTCGCCAGCAGAGTTCAGGGGGCGGTCATCGCTGGAAGACGAGGACGAAGAGCCACGGCGGAGTTTCTGTCTGAAGGCGCCCAATGGGCTGTGAGTGGCTCTGTGATGTGAAGTAGAACGGGACTGGCGGCGGTGAGAAAGATCGGTAGAAGCACGATTGTGGTGATCGACCGACTTGCGCGTGTCGATAGAGGTCGAGTTTCGCGGTGAGGCGAAGCGAGCCTTTGTGGAAGGACGAGCACCGGCGTCCATGGAGGCACGAGGGCGCTCAGTCATATCTGTGCTGGCTCTGCTGGCAGATGTGGGCGTACCGCTGTCCGAGTTGCTGTAGTTGCCGCTGGCGCTGGTGCTCCGGCGGTGGCCAGGCACAAGCTTGTGCAATGCCTTCTTCATGGCTGAAAGCAAGCCTGGGGTGTGATGGGGATGAAGGCGTGGAGATAGAGGGTGGAGAGGGGATTGCGAGACAGAAGAAGGAGCAAATTGGATGAATAGGACAAGGAAGACAAACGTCTTTGGTCGAGGGCTCAGGTCAGTCAGAGATTACCATCCGTTCCCCCACGACGTCTCTGCAACTAGGGCGCCCATCACCTACACATGACGTACGGCCAAGCTTTCGTTCCAAGCCTGCTCCATCCTGCCCAAGTCGCTACAAGCATTCGCTTTCTGGCCTACATTGACCTGCCAGTCCCTGCCTATTGCCGCATACTTCTCGTAGATCATGACCTGCAATATGCGTATTCGCCCCGTCATGCTCGTCTACAACTTGTCGCCATTCCTGCTTTCCGATTCTTGCGGTACGACGAGTACGCTCACCGAGTTCTTCTCTCAGCTCCGAGAATTCGGTCTTTTGCGGCTCTAAAGCGGCTACCGCGAACTATCTGATTTATCAATTTCCAGCCCCCTCCGCAGCATGCCTATTTTCCTTTTTGGCCCTGCTTTTCCACAGAACTAACGTTTGTTCCTTGCGTGACCCTTTGCAATTTCATGTCTGCTTGTATTTTGCTTCGCTTAGCCATGCAACAGATTGACCTTCTTCTTGCCAGTCTGGCCACATCAATCGACGACACTGACTCCTGTTTGTTTGTGTCGTGCCCCGCGATCGCGATTGCTTTTAGATTGTTTTCCCCAAAGCACACCGTGCACCAAACACGACGTCACCGATCATAAATCAATTCTGTTCCCCTCGGGCTTTTTCTCTTGGCCATGTGTGTAGAGTACTACAGGTGAAGACAGACACTCAGGGAAAGAAACGGTTGATCGATAAAGCATGCACACAAATATCGAGGGTCGCGCTGGAATTTGCTCAAAGTCACGATGATGCCGGCCGCATCCGGTCGTATATTTATATAGGCGGTTGATCGAGTTTCCGTTCCGAGGTAAAAGCCAAAATCCTGATACAATAGGCAACCCATCCAAATAATATTGGTATATGAGCCTCCAATTTCACGTCGACACTTATCACGCAGATCGAAACAAACTCAAATTGTAGAGACTTGTAATTGTCAAGAGTACCGTGATCCATTAAACACGTCGCTGAAATCATGCTTTTTTGCTCACATGGGTCCCTGAGTGATTGGCCTCTGATAAGCCACCTTGACCTGCTGCTGCGACTGCCACTCCAACATCCACTCCTGCACGAACTGAATCTCCTGTCTCTGAGTATCAGCCACCGTCAATGGTGGAAGAGAAGCGGTAGTCTCATTGGGAAACAAGCCGTTCTCGTCCCAATGGTGAACAGCTCCCTCGATCAGAATGAAAGGCTCGCTAGCAGTCGAGTTGCGCTTCTTAGCACCTTGAGCGTATGCATGGGGAGTAGCAGGACGCCAAGGGTCAGCGGAGCCATCAACGAACGCAAGACGAGGATACGAGATGTCATAGCCTCCATACTTGTTGACTGCGTCCACATTGGATGGAGTAGTGATGTTGAATGCGTTCACGCAGACAAGGCTTTCGTATTCGAGATCGAGCAGAGACGAGACAATTGGCAGCTGTCCTGGAGGTGCGTATCCAGTCTGTAGGTATCCCCACTCGGAGCAGTACTGGTATGCCCACGAACGCCAGACGTATGATGCTAGGTCATGTTGCTGGTAGTATGCTGTGTTGTGGTTGCTAAAGCATTGATCCTGTGTGCTTCCACCTCTGGCGCAGGGGACCACGGAGGTGACATTCACGTAACCAATAAAGTTGAGCATGTGGTTGACCAAAGTCTCGTCGACGGTGTAATTGGTGTTCTTGATCAATGACTCGACGACAGGACGGAGTGAAGAGGTGCCAGGGTAGAGCGTTGCATCGGACGAAATGTTATTGCAGTATAACTCGAAGGCAGGGCTCCCGACCGCTGGATCCCAGTTGCGATTCTGCCAGTTCTCAATGCCGTTGGACAGGGTAGAGGCAAAGTCATTGTCATAGGTTACGTTCTCAAGACCAAACGCAGACTTGACTTGAAGAGTGAGGTTTGTCTGGTTCTTCTTGAGAATGGTGTCGACGATGTTGATCAATATCTTCTGAGTTGAGATGCACTTAGGAGGGCCATCCTCAGCAATCGGGGTGAAATAATCATAGTAATCATAGATGGCCTTGGTCACACCAGAACTTGAAATTGTTCCCCAGAAGACGTCAGGGTAGACAACTCTCAAGAAAGCATTGAATGCACCAGCATATGATCCGCCATATCCGATGTATGCAGCTGATTCACTGGTGAGATCTAGATGTTCGAGTCCAGGGAAAACAATGTTCCTAGCGAAGTATGCCTCATCGGCAAGTGCTTGCTCGGTGGTCAAAAAACGGAGGTTCTTGGTAGAAAGATCAGGAGTGGGGAATGAAGTTCCATAATAGCGGTGCTCGAGGACAACACCAATACCATGAGTTGCTTGGGCGAGTTGAGCAAGAATGCCTTTCTGCAGATATGGCAAACGTCCTGAAGCATCGGTCTCACCAGATTGGAGTACAATGACAGGTCCGCCAGGCTGGTAGTGCGATGCATCGAACCAGTATCTCAGGTCGAAGGTAGCATTGCTGTGTGGTTCATATTGGGAAGAGTTGTGGAAGTGGTCTACAGGCACTGAAATGTTGTATTCCGGATAGAGATTTTCGGGATCAATGTCACGCTGGAGTACTCGTCAGCAACTGTGCCTCGGTTATTGGCTTGAAAATGCTGTACCTTCTTCAGGCTCGAGATGGCCAGGTCACGCTTGTGTTGTCTGCTGCCCAGTGCAGCAACAAGCGGAAGCGCGTATAAGAATGGTAGAACCTTCATTGTGGCGGTTCACGAACAGGCAAGAATGTGAATGTGGCAAGGAAATGGTGAACAGATGGATGCGTTGAGTTCCTGAAGTACTGAAGTCGTGTTGTCCAGACCCCATGTCGCGTCATCCTTCATCCTGCCCGCATAGCGCTCGTAAAATCGATAAAAGGGACCTTCCATAACAGGCGTCTCCAGCCGGTGATCGTTTGGGCCAAGCTTCACATGCGTTGGCAATTTGCGATCGCGAAAGATAGTACCATCGCCTACAATACCAGGAGAGGAAGCTCAACTGGATGGCAGAAGATTGTGTTACAGAGAGTGAGCATGAGAGATATGCATGTACAATACCTAAGTGACATCCCCAAGTCATCAAGACATCAATGCTGATCAAGGTTGGCTCCGACCCGTAGGGCATGACGTTTGTGCTCCAGCCAGGGTGGTACCTCTAGCATCGATTTAAGAAAATCGAAAATTGCGCTTTCGTCTTTCGCAGTTGCGAGGCTGATGGATTTGCATGTCTAGATGAAGAGATTTCTGATGAGAACCACCATGAAATTGCTTGCTAGGACTAACAAGTGATATTTTCAAGCAGGTTTCGATTTTTTCTGCTTCTCGCTAAATTCTTGGAGATATTGGCCCGCGATTACGACTGACAACAATGCACCCGCTACGCACAAGTTCGAAAGGGCTAAAGAGTACCTTGATCAACCACAGAGTACACAATGTGGTCTCCCCTTCGGTGACCTCCCGGGAGTGGCGTCGATAGTGAACCGAGTGCCAGAAAGGCCAGCATCTTTCAATCTGGAGATATATATTCTACCAATACGTTCAAGCTACCATGATTAAGCCGCTTTAGCTCATCTGGGAGAGCGCCAGACTGAAGTCAACTTCTGTCCTTCTTGCGTCTGCAAGAGTATTCTGGAGGCACTGTGTTCGATCCACAGAAGCGGCATTACTTTTTGTTCTGTGTCCTCGCACCAGCTGCTCGAATACAAGCCGTGTCTTTGTTGCTTCCCCTTTTTTTTTTTTCTTTTTCTTAAATACTTCTTTCGAGGGGAAAAAGATTACGACCTGAGCACACCTCGGATCCGAGGCTTCATCCGAACTTTTCGCACAGAAATCCATTGTCGGAGCCGCGACTGCAAGGGCGGCACCACCAATTTTGGCGTGTGCCGCTAGACCGTCACGGCAAAGTACTTATTCGGACGAACCGAAACTGGTCATCATCATACCACGACGATACCATTGCCGATGTATTAGGGCAGACAATCCTTATAACAATACTTATAGACCTAAGTGCTCGTCTTGAGCGTATGACATCCATTCTTCATCAACTCTTTCATCTATCTTGCAAATATCTCCTGGAGCCTGGCACTAATCACAGCTGACCATCTATTGTTGCATTACACTGTTACACTGCCTTTGACTTGTTTCATTGGTTATCGTACCATTCACTCTACTGTCATAACCCGTGCAAGGTTCCGCAGAAGGAACCCGAATTTCAAACTTCGCCCTGGAAGCAAAATTACCACTCCAACAAAATGCTGCGAACCATACAGACTCTCCAAACACCATCCCGACTGTCCAAGCTGCGATTGTCAAACCAACTACGCACTGCCGCAACAGCCGCTAGCGGAAAGGCTGAGGGTACAATTGCAGATTCATTCGCTTCCCTGTCCGGTCAGCAGTTTGAAGCACTGCAACCACGCTTCGCCGCTGTGAAAGAGAACCTGATTCGAGGAAACGAGCAAGCAGTCAAAGCATCTTGGGATAGGTTGCTCTTGACTTTAAAAGATGAGGTTCAGGTGATCAAGCGATTGGGCTCGTCTATTGTCCCACAGATTGACTTCAAAGACATCGACATGCCTTCCGAGCACTTCAGCAGTGAATACAGGAAGCGTGGTGTTGCAGTCATCAAGGGTGCAATCCTCGAGGCCGAGGCTTTGCAGATGAAGGAGGATCTAAGGGAGTACATCAAGGCAAATCCTCAGACAAAAAGTAAGCATTGCTCCCAACCAGTCAAAGGCTCTGTAAGCAAGCTGACATACAACCTAAGGCTTCTCACAACAGGTCTTTGAGCTCTACTGGAGCAAATCGCAAATTCGGGCAAGAGGTCACCCCAACCTGCTCAAAGCACAACAGTTCCTGCTCAGCTTCTGGCATTCCAAAGACCCGAACGCATTGTTTTCGGACACGCCGATATCATACTGTGACAGACTCCGCATGCGTGAGCCTGGTGATGCAAAGTTCGCTCTCGGCGTATGTTTCCTGGCACTAGAATTTCCGAAACAGCGCTAACTTTTCGACAGCCACACGTAGATGGTGGAAGCTGCGAGAGGTGGGAAGAGACCGGTTACGGCAGAGGCAAAGTCTACCAGGACATTTGGGAAGGTAACTGGGAGAAGTACGATCCCTGGGAGTCTAGCAGTCGCTTGCCTGTCGAATCAGATCTCTACCAAGGAGCCGGTGCTTGCAGTGCATTCAGAGCAGCCCAAGGTTGGTTGAGCATGTCCCATTGCAGTGCTTTCGAAGGCACTTTGCTTGTCAACCCTTTGCTCCAGCTTGCGACCGCCTATTTCCTGCTCCGTCCTTTCTTCACTCCGCGAAATGGTCCCTCGACTCAGGTGTCGGTAAACGGAGCGTTCGAACAAGCCAACACCGATGACTATCTCTCTCCAGATAATTGGAAGCTCGAAGACAAGCCAAGCTCGTGGCTGCAGGGAGCCAACCTTGGGCGCGGTCAGGAGCTCAACGCGCTTCTTCACCCTCATCTCAACTTACCTGAGACTATGGTGCACATACCAAGGGTACAACCCGGCGACTATGTTGTCTGGCACTGCGACGGCATCCATGCTGTTGACAAGATCCACGCCGGAAAGAGTGACTCGAGTGTACTCTACATTCCTGCTTGTCCGCTCACGGAGCGCAATGCCGAATACTTAGTTCGCCAAAGAGACTGCTTTTTGAGAGGTAAGCCATGGCGCATGAGATGAACAACAAAACCCGTGCTAACAACAGCCATGCAGGTACTCCCTCACCAGATTTCCCTGGCGGCATTGGCGAAAGCCAGCACATCGGTCGCGCGGTGCAAGAAGACATCTCGGCGGTCTCGGGCGTCAATGGTCTACGCGCCATGGGCTTGGAGAGGTTTGATGAGAAGGCCGGCCGCACCCCAGGAGAGAAGAAGGTCGTGGCAAGTGCGAACGGCATTCTCGGTTTCAACTGAGGAAGAGTGCAAGGTGTTGCGCGTCTTGCATGATTAGCGTAGATAGCAAGCAGCAATTTTACTTCGTGATGCCCGACGTGTATGATTTGGAAGCGTCGTGCAGAGTGTCCACGCTTGCGGAGACCAAGCTGCGATATTTGCAGTCACATCCTTGTTCAAGGAATCAGGCGACTGGACGGAATGGGGGCCAAAATGGCTTGCTGCTCTGCCTTTTGCGGTTTTTAGAAGGTCGCCGATCAGATCCGCCAGACTGCCGACCCCCTCTTCGGCATCACTGCCGATCTCTGCTTCTTGCAGCTCCGTTCTCTCACGACACTTGAGCAAATCTCTCCAAGTTGCGCTGTTCTAACGTTTACGCTTTTCGTTCAAGCTATCACGGAATACGTATCGTACGTCGACAGGTACGAAGCAATTTTTAGACGCGGGAAGAGTAAGCAGTCCAATCCGCACCGCCCCCAGAGTTGTACATTACCTATACGTGCGACATAACAACATGAACCCTTATACATTCACAACTCTAAGCCATGCGATCAATATTGTATCCAGGCATGTCCATGACGAACAGGGGCGGGCAGTATTCTGTACTGCGCCGCCCATAATCCTTCGCTCAGCCTTCGATGTATCATGTATGCAGAACAGCACGGCCCCCTGATGCGCATGTGCATGCTGCAACCTGAGGAAGGCATCAGCAAAGTTCCGATATCCTGGAGCGTCCCTCTGATCATTGCATAGCAAGATAGGTGATAACCTGCGTGCGCATAGCTATTGGCCAACCCAACCATTCTTTCCGCCTTCCCTTGCCAACTCTGTGGGGGCTTTTTCTGTGTAGACCAGTCAGCGGATCGGCAGTACCCTACTCTGGTTGACTATTTGCAGCCCCCACGTACCCTTCCTGGCAGCATGCAACCAAATCCCCGATGTGGACGGCATTCTGCTTTGCGAAAAAGCAGCCATTGTTGGCCAGAGGAATGCATAGGTAGGTTGGTTCGGTTTGATTGGTCGTCACTGCCCCCGTCATCTCTAAACAAGCTCTTTCTATATATGATATTGCCAGCCATATCAACATGCCTCCTTCATCTTGCCTTCTCTCTTATACCCTCGAAAATAACTTGATGTCCAACTTGGATCTTGTTCACTTCACAGCTGTCTCTGTCGGTTTCCAGCTCGACGCTTCCGACCTTCGATATCTACCACCCCGCTAGTCTCTAAATACAACGAACAGCAAAACCTGACATCCAACACTCGATCAGACAGCACCTCTTTCCTCCAGTTTGCCCAGCACTAGGTGTCCAGCTTTTACGATGGATGCCACCACACAATCCAGCTTTATCGATGGTGGAGTCGAAGACATATGCTACCCAGCACTTATCGTGGACAAAGCAGCCGAAGCTCCCTTGATGCAAGACTCGGCATACTCTTCTCCTCGGCCATCATCTTCATGGCTTTCGTCAGAGAGCATGAGCGATGGTTGTAGTGGCACCTGGTCTTCGCCTACTCCAAGCATTGCTTACTCTCCATCTCCAAAACCCACAGACTACCACAACCACTATCTTGGATGGTCGCAGGCAAACTCGAGACAAGGTCTACAGCCTTTCACCTCGTTGAACCAAGTCCAGTGTCGGCCCGACGTTTCTGCATACTATCAGCAAGAGCCTATCCAAACTTACTACCACGGACAATACTTCCAAGCCCAAGCTCTCGAGGAACAGGTACTGGACACTTTTGGTGTAGGACACTGGACGACGACCGAGTGTTCACAAGGCACTTCCGAGCAGAGCATCGAGTCATCACCAGCCCCTTCCTCGACTGTCGCTCCAACTATCGTCTCGTCCAATGGCTCTCCCACTCGCCGCGACCATCCCCACATCAAACAAGAAGAGCCGACAGAGTACCATCATATCTGTACCAATGCATCGCCCAGAAAGCAACAAGCCAACAGATCGAAGACGGCATATCCTTGTCCTTTTCTTCCATACGGCTGTCCCGCATCCTTCTCTTCAAAGAATGAATGGAAGCGCCACCTCAACACTCAACACCTCTCCCTCAGCACTTACCGCTGCGACCTCTGCATCCCTAAGCCCTGCTCATCCTCCTCTCCACAACAGTCCAATGACTTCAACCGTAAAGACTTGTTCATCCAACATTTACGTCGCATGCACTGCGAAAGCTCCTCCGACTCCACTTCGACAGTCTCCAACATAAAGACAGCAAGATACAACTGTATCACGATACCGAACACGCCTGCCTCGCTAGCCGAACAAGCCGACCGCTGTCATATTCCACCACCTCCACCACCTGCATCTGCACAATGTATTTTCTGCACCCATACCTTCTCTACTCCGCAAGCTTGGCTTGAGCGTACGGAACACATCTCTCGTCATCTTGAGAGATTCCGTCGTGATGGGCAAGAGGTGCCCAAAGTGGTGGACTGGAGAAGAGATATTGAGCTAGAGAGGTGGTGCTTGGAGACTGGCGTGCTTGTGCTTCATCGCAGCAGAGATGGCATGGGAAGGGTTCGTGTCAAGAGCGGCAGGAAAGTATGAACGATTCTTCTTTGTCATTTGATGGCTCTGTATAGGCATGGTTGCAATTGTTTGTTTGGTGAAGGTTTAGACGGCTTCTTATGAAGATTATGAATAGATACCCGCTTTTGTTCTTATCGCTTTCTTCGATTCTACTGTCCAGATATCCACGGATGTTGACCGCGTGACCATATCTCTCGAATGACTAGATGGAAATCGACTACGTCAAGAAACAGTGCTCTGTAAGCCACACTCCGTGGCACAAACCAATTGACGAACCACACTTGCAAGGAAAAAAGTACAGAAGAGGAAACCCGTATAGACAATGTCGATCGTCTACCCGAGGTATTCTGATCCAAATCGCCTCCTATTTGCTCGACATCACATTAAATTTTGGCTATCACAAGCCCACTCTTTACCCTATGGCCGTGTATGAGTTATCATTGGCTATAATATTAACGGTAGATGGGTTCTCCCCTGAGAGTGTGTTGATGTGTTGGACGAACCATAGCGATCGCCGAAACGGCAAGAAGTGTGCCAATCTATTAACAGGCGGTTGTTCCAGGTATAAAGGAGGAGCAGCTAGTCTTGTATGAGTTTGTTGTATCGCCAGAGCTGTGCAACATTCATGATAGTTGACGATACACCGTCTGCACAGAGACAAAAAAAGTACATGTCATAGCAAAGCAGATCTTGAGAGAGACGCATAATCGTCACAAGGCCTGAAGGATATATTTGAGAAAGCATATGTTAACTCACTGGTGGTATATAAAAATGGTACAGTATGTTTTGTGCTTCTAAATCTGTGTTTCATTGGGTTTACTGGTAGGCGAGTGTTTTGGATGAAAGAACATGAATCAAATTTGTCAGAATTTGGGTCGTGTTATGCTTGTGGAAAACAGAGATGGCAAGGTCTTTGTTACTAAAGCCGGCATTTTTTTTTTTTCTTTTTTTTTTTGGAAACATGGAGCCGGAAAACAAAGGGCTTGATGCTCGGGTGGAAAATACCAAACCCAAGGTCAGGAAGCCACAAAGCACTGCACAGAAATTTGTTGCTTCTTACCCCCTATCATCACATCCAGCCTAGAAGGTTACACATAACATCAACTCGTTCTAACGATTGACAGTTGGGGAGCGAGCGCAGTCGCTAGAGGCTGACACATCTATTCAAGGCTCTCGCAGGAAGACTGCATGACTGGCGTCGATCCTAAGCACATGAGGATAAGACTTTTCGACATTTCCATGTCTCTATCGTGCGATATAGGTTGGACAATGTGATGATGGACGACAGCCGATATGTAGTCATCTCTTCGAGACAAACCTCAAAAGCCATACTCAAGGTTCCTCTTAAGCTTATTCATAGACTTGACAAATTCGATTGGCTTACGCAAAGAAAAGGAGTAGACTGAGCAATGAGCGACGTAGAAGGAAACGATCAAGAATCGTGACAAAACAGGAGGCACACGTCTGTATACGTCGTGATATCTCCGACAATCCCCTTGACGAAAAGACAAGGAGGTATAGTCAACAATTGCATACCAGGGTTCGGTCCGAAAAGCTTGCCTTATGCACAGGCCTGGCTTGCAGATCTGAATCTACAGGGTTTCTCCAGCATAAACACCAAACTCGTGGCCCATGCAGCACCAGCTAGGTTATTAAGCCCGTCCCCTCACCCGGGAGCTTGTCAGCGCTCAATTTTGTGTTGGTTTGCAGAGGCGAGCTGAAGGAATGCTGGGAGGCGGAAGGCTTGCGGAACGGACCGTGGTTTACCCATGGCTTGACGACGACAACAGGGGTCATCCGGGACAACTGAACGACAACGTAAGAGGAAGCTTGGTCTAAAGGGAGACTGATATATTGCTTAATTGATCAGAGGAATGACTTGAAAATAACGACACCAAACTCTTCTATAGACGCGAAAGGGTATTTGAGCGAAAAAAAATAGGAAAAAAAAGAAACAAAAAAAGGAAAAAGACGCCGCGCAAATCGAAATCTATCACCGTCTAAATATGGACTCCGCGCTAGAAGGGGGAAAAAGAAATGTAACAGAATGATAGCAAAGAAAAGGCTGTTATGCTCAGAGCAAACAGCTGACAGAGTCTCAGCACTGGACAGGAACCTTCTCCACAATAACCGCAGTTGATGATTTGAGGAAGTAGGGCGCGAGCATCTCGTTGGTGGCCCAGCCGTTCTTGAGGGTGGAAAGAGCTTCTTCTCTAGCAGTGTCAACGCCCTTGAGGGTGCTGCTGCGGTAACCGCCCGCTCTGTACAGAGCCTTGTAGAGAGCAGTACCAAAGAGACGTCCAGGCACGCCAGAGGCGAGTTCGGAAACAATGCCAAGAATGAACAGCCACAGAGCAGCGAAAGGCTTCTTGAAGATCAGATGGTAGCCATCGTCACCCCAGGTCTCACCGAAAGTGTCGGTCTCGCTGTCGTAAACAGGAGGCAATGGCTCGGCGGCGTGTACAGCAGTGCGGACAACTACCACCCAGAAGAGCGCAATCTTGCAGATGTCGATCGCGGCCACTGCTGCGAAACGGTCGAAGGCCCACATGCCGAGCAATGAGTAGGCGGCATTGAATACTGTAGTACCAAAACCGAGTCTCATGTCGCCAAATGAGAATGCTTGCATGCCCAGAGCGACATTCGTCAACGCGAGACCGGAAAGACCAAAGGTGATTCTGATGATGTAAAGCCAAAGAAGCTGTTCGCAGAACAGACAAACCATGTGTCCATATCTATTCAACTTGTTGGTATGCCAGAGCTCAAAAACCACCAATTGGAAGTTAAAAGAGGATTTTCCAAGGTTGTTCTTGAGGTGGAAGGTGTAGGGAAACGATTGATTGACGGCGATCCACTTGGTCTCCAAGTAGCAAAGGATGAAGAAGCAAATCAAAATGGCAAAGAGAGCATCGATTGCCAAGGAGTGAATCGTGATCCAGTCGAGTGCCGATCCGGCAAGGATAGCAGCTAGAGTGGGAGAGGTGTAGTAGACTACTGCAGAACCCACTGCGGTACCCAGGAGAGAAGTGAGAAGGATAGGCATTTTTGCTGAAAGAACGAATGTGCGCAAACTCAATAGGGATGATCTCTGAACAATGCCTTGAGCACAAACCTCCGGATCACCTTGCTTTATACCAAACACTGCCGCTCATCCTCGGATCCAAGTCCTAGACAAAGAGAAAAGAAATCGACCATCCTGAACAGTACCCACATCAATGCAGCATCGAGGCGCAGATAGAGCCGGACGATACGGCAACCTAGATCAGGGCAATCTCTGAAGTGGCGCAGGGATGATGGTATACCGAGAGAGCCTAGAGGATGGTGTAGGAATAGCACTTGGCCATGGCGTGACATGCATGAGTAGCTCCTTTGCCTGCATGAAAGGCGTGAAGTTTCAAAGTGAAGTTACAGCCGTCGGCTTGCGATCGGGGTTTAGCGCTCCCCTTCGTACGTAGTCGCGAGGGATCAAGCCAATGATAATCGACCTTCACAACCACACTTTGTGAAATGCCGAGTAAATCCCAGCGTTCAGACCGCATGATCAACTTTGCAAAGGTTCGTCGGATATCCGCAAGACGATAAGATAGAGAAAGCAAAGCCAGACCTTGCTTGTGAAATTTGTCCGTTGTGTGGTGGTTGACTGTTGAGAGGCCCTGATATAACGTCATAATGCTTTGGCCTCGAGGTCTACCACGCAAAACCTTGGTCGCGTCGCGCGACTTTGAAGGCACCTACCAGAGATTGTTCGCAACCGAGGATCGCAATGAGTCAAGACGGGAGTGGACACGACAACAAGCTTGCCCAGCCATGGTCAGGATACAACACCGGCCTTCGCTAGAGGGTAGGGATAGTTCTGGGACGGTCCTGTAGTCCCGGAGCTTTGTTAACCGGGAGCCTGGGAGTGGCCAGTTGAGAAGGCTTGCAATCAACCGTATGCAGGGAGAGGAACCGTGCGCCGGGCGCCATCTGCGTAGTACCTGATTGTTGCCTGAGTTTCTCCTCAGGCAGCGAGCGAGTATAGCTCGCGAACAGAAAAAAAGCTCGTCGTAACGAAGAGCAAGCGACATGAAAAAAGGCGCTTGTCACAGATGACAGCAAGCGAGACTACCTTAAACACTCAGCACAACCCATTGTCGCAGAGTGATTCACAATATTGCGACGGGTTCGAAAAGTGTCAACGTTTGCCTCAAGCGTTTAGGGCCGAAAGCCACAATCATCGTTCGTGAAGGCCCCTTTCGAAGGTCGGCTTGCGAAGAGATCCGCCTCTGAACGAACGTGTTCTGGGTCTTCCTCGTGGGACCTCAAAGGAACCGGCATGGCGCGTGGCCGTTGACAACGAGATGACAGTGCCGACTAATAAGACGCAGGATCGGTGTCCCAATCAGCTGGGCTTCGAGGTATGCCAGTGTCGCGAACTGCATCCGCCGCAAGAACAACTAACGATGACTCCAGCGGCGTTCTTCGAATCTTCGATGGGGTTTGGTCTGCGGTGATGGATCAGCATCAATATGCCTTGATTGATATCGTGAAAAGACGTTGTCGATACGGACTATTAGTCTGGGCACGCACGGAGCAGCCGGATCGGGTCTTTCCGCTTGTGGTTGCTGCGTCTGTCTTGTTGTCAAAGTCGCATCTGGAAGGTGCTTGGCGCACAACCTCGTCCCCTCCTCCCCACCTGCTTGCTCAGGTCTGCTCTTCGCGACCCAAGACATGTTCATCGCCGTTGGGTCCGAATTTTCTAGTCCATGGTCGAAGAATCTGTCCACGCGATGACTGTACTTGATACCCTAACGCTGCTCTCGTGGCTAACATGCTTGATTGCCTGCAAGAGTACACGAGCAATGTCTCTGCTTCGTCAAGCCGCCTTCAACCCTGAGGTCTGCGCTCGACCTGACTATCGTTTGACATGATGCTCGAGTAGCCGTACGTAGACTATCTTGCGAGACATTGATAAAGCAAGACCCACAGGCGAGCACTTCTCTTACGGAGCTGCCGCGCCCGTTGCTGTAATCGACAAGCCTGCCAGGGCTTGTTCGCCGCCACGAGTCCACTGACTTTTGACGAGAGAATTCTATTTCCTCATCTCAAGTATCGCAGCTGCTAATTGCCGTAGCCGTTTGGGCTTGCCCTGGGCATTATATCAGCGAAGTCGTAACAGACGGCACCCGCTCAATGAAACCGTTGGACTGTTCAAGAAAGCCGAGCAAATCAGCATGACAGCGACGCTGCTAGACATCCCGCCAGTTTCCAACAGGCGTTCTGACCGAGACAAAGCTGGCCCCAAAGAGTCGTTCTATTGCTGCTGAGCTGACTGCTGTGTATGCTGAAAGAGGCATGGCAGCGAAAATCCACGTTGTGCCTACGCACTTACTCTCGTAGCTGCACATCAACGACTGAGACAGCTCCAGGTTTCGATACACCTTAAAAGTCAAGGCTTCCAAGTATAATAAACTCCCTGCCTGCATCCCTCGTGCAGTAGCTTCACCTGAGTTTCCGACACGCGACGCGACTTTTTGGCACTACTCGGGTAAACCAAACCACTACCCAGCCTCCTTCTGCAGTGCACAGACGTGCGGCATACTGGATCCAGGAACTTACGGCCGTGTGATCTGGTGGATCTGGTGATTTCTGGCTTCAACATGGACCGGGGTGGCCTCTCGGATCGAGCCAAAGGCTACATCTATGGAAATGACATTCTGATGGGCTTCGCGTTTGCGGTGGTTGTGACTCGATTCTACTGTCGGATACGTCTGGGGTCCAAGCGAGGTCTTTGGTGGGATGACTTGTTCATACTACTCGCATTCGTATGTGGACCATGCTCAATGCGTGAGACATCTTCATAATTAGCTGACTGCGTGGAATCTAGATGTTTGCAGTAGGATTCGGTTCGGTTGTGAACGTAGCAATGGTATGGATACCGCTAGTGTCGACTGGGAGCATCAGAAAGACCACTAACACTCATTCTAGGGACATTATGGATGGGATCGACATATTTGGGACATCCCTGCAGACGTACTAACGTCGTCGGAAAAAGCATATATTGTTTCAAAGATATTGTTCATCGTGAGCAGCACATGTGTACGCACAGCTCTGTTGCTCTTCTATCTATGGCTCATCAAGGACGTTTCCGAGAAGGGTCTCAGGCAAATCATCTATTTAGTGATGGGTTTGAATGCTACCCTTTGCCTTGTCGGCATTTTTATCTCGATCTTCCGATGCTCGTAAGTTGGAACCTATACCTATCTAGTGGCCGTGACTCTGACAATGTCTAGGCCCATAGATGCAGCTTGGAAAATCTCGACCCCGAATGCAACATGTCTAAACGAGGGAGTTTCTATCACTACTGTGGGAGCATTGCTAACGGGAATGGACTTCGTCGTCAACATCCTACCTCTTCCCATTGTTGCTCGTCTGAACGTCGTATTTCAGCAGAGGCTCGCGGCAACAGTGCTCCTATCTCTGGGGACTATTGCAACAGCCGCTGGCATTGTCAGGGAGGTATACGTCTACCGTGCCTTCATCGGTACAAAGGACGTGACTTGGGGTGCACTGCCTCTGTGGATATGTGCAGATGTCGAGATTTATGTTGGCCTAGTAAGTCTTGGTCGCATCCTTTATATCCTGGTAGCACTACTGACGTGGACATGCAGCTATGTGCTTGTGTCCCCTCACTCCGTCCTCTTTGGACAAAGATTACCTCCTGGTTCTCAGTCAAAAAGTCTCGTTTCATACCATCGAAGAACTCGTCATGTCATTCTCGTGGCGATTGTATGCCTCCCTCAATGTCATGGGATGAATTCGACAAGGACGTTATCTTCGACGGTACTTCATCCTTCCACTCTGCATCAAAGATGTCAAAGATGTTCAATGGCAAGAAGAAGAGCCATACCACAAGCATTGCCACACTCATCCCCAAGCCGCAATCTCAGGCCGACTCCTGCTTGACGAGCAGCAATTCTGACTGGGAGAACGTTGCGTTAAAAGACCTGGAATGTGGCCTCCCTAAGAGCCCTAGGGAGGTTCACGTCCGCACATCTGTGAGATTACAGTTGCAGTCATTCTGATTGATCTTGGACTCTTCATTTGCATTTTCTAGCGATTTGTTCCTTCCTGCTTCATCTCGAGCTTTCTGATACCCCCTCTTGCCACCATTGCAGCATTTTTGTTTTTTTTTTGCCATTCCGGCTTGCCTTGTCTTCAAGCCAAAAATGTATATAACAGACATTTTGAGAACTCTTCTCATTCATTCTTGCACCTTTGGTTGTTTCTCACCAATCAACGTCATGCGTACACTGCAACATCTTTCCAGCCAGCGCCATGGCTTAACGCCTGCAGAACCGTCGCGACGATACTAGACCCTCTCTTTTTGGGCAGGTCCTCCTCGTGAGTTTGAAAATGCAATAGATGGTACGATAGGACGTTTTTTCTGCACCACAACGGTTTACTGGCGTTTTTTTTTTTCGGACACCTTAAATCTTATATGGGGAAGAGATGAGATGTCATTTCTATACGTACTCTTCTTTTCTACGCATGACATACGCAATGTATTGAAGTTTGAAGAAACCAGGATGCGCCTAAGTGTGGACTCTGCAGCTTTATACCATCTTGTGTCATACTTGCCTCGAGAGCAACATATCGGAACGCACTACTGTTTTGTTTTTCTTATTTCCGCTACCCCCGCTGCTGCCAAACAAGTGTAGAGTCCGTTATGCTCTTACGCATTTACCCCGTTTGGTGCATCTACCCTGTGACCTATGTTCTGGGCCTCAAGCCCTCTTCTGGCACCTTGATGGGTGTGCGAGGTCTAGATCAAAAGACTGCGCTTGAACAGCAGATCTCGACCAATCGCTGGTCTTGTTTTTTGACTCGTGGTATCAGGGACCTTTTGTATCCTGACCGATGTTATATTATCTCTTCGGCGTGGCTCGAGATCCTGATACTTGGTGGATGCGCTTGGAACGTATACATTTGCAGCATGTTGCGAGGTCAGAATCTGGTTGGATTTGTGCATGGCGTTGACAGAGCCTGCATAGGATGGCAAGAGACAGAAGTCGCCGCAAAGTACAATCGATACTGCAACACAAAGCGGATGGCGAAGGTTATGGCATTGCGCTTTCTATGTTTTGTAGTCCGAAATGGAGAGTAGCATGATCTTCTTCCACAGACTGGATCCACGTGCCTTCGCACAACCATCCCATCACCCATCCCACCACATCTACTTGTAAGCAGGAACCAAGCTGTACGACGAGGTAAGCTTAGCGTTAGACCCAGTAAACGGCTCAGTTCCAGCGCCAACAGAAACAAGATACTGGCTATCCTTGAACCCCTGACTCTTGATCAAATAACTGAAGAAATCCATCAAATCGCCACTGAAACTGCTGACGTTTGCTCCGTTGGGGGTGAAAGAATAAACCTCGTTGACGCCATTGCTGCCATACCACAACTTCCAAGAGTGGCCTGCAACAGTCACGGTAGCGATGGGAGATCCAGTGGCGGAGATGGGACCGGCGCCGCCCAGGGCGGCCAGCCATACCATGATTTCGTATTCGTTTTTGCCGCCTGCGGTGGAGGAGGTGAAGATGTCGTAGGCAACGTCAGCGACGACGTTGCTGCCGGTTTGTGTCCAAGTCCACTTTGTAGCCAGAGACTTGATCTTGGAGATTTGGACGGCGTTAGTCTTTGTGACGACGTTTGCGTAGGACTTCACTTGGCTAGAGCCACCGGACCATGACCAACTGCATCACATGTTAGATATGCTGTCTTGTTTGTGTGAATCTTTTGTGATCTAGAGATACTTACGTGGTCCACCAGTTAAGAGTGTTGCCGCTCAGGCTGGTAATGTCGGAGCACTGGGAGCCAGTGTAGCCCGAAATGCCCCAGAGGTCCTGGTACAGAGTGTAGGCACCGGTGACCTTGCTGTCCCACTGTCCGCACTGTTGAGCACGCTTCTCAATGGTGGAAGTAGGGGCGGCCGAGGCAACGCCCAGCATAACAGCAGCAGCAGTGAGGAACTTCATGATGTCGAAGGTTGAAAATATTCGATTGTGAAGGAGAGTTGACTTGAAGTTGGAAAAACGAGTATGGTCTACAAAGACAGCACCAGTCTGACTTTGGTTCGGGAAGAGAAGAAAAGCGTTCGAGGTTGCAAGATGTGCAAGGGAAAGACTGTTTCAAGCATACTTGGGCCTTGCTTATATACGAATAAAACTCACCTCGCTCACGAACGGACGTGACGGAAAGATGTGATGCATGCTAGACACAAAAACGTGCTCTGCAGCCGACAGTCTACAGGGCATCGCGTTTCAAGACCTCCTCTAGAGCCGTGCAATAGCAGAAAGCCCTACTTGCAGCCCTGTTCGTAAGTGTAGCCTGCCTAGGATAAATTAATGACAAGGAGGATAGAAAGGTGGTTTCGTCAAAGAAGCTTTTGACCCGTGGCTTGTTTCATCTGCAGGGAACTAACAAGGGTTCCCCGCGATTCTTCTTCCGACAAATGGCATGGTTCGTGGAATGGGCAAGCGATTATATCTAAGCGATGTGACAGCGACTTGATGTTGCGATTTGTGGAAGTTTTGTGATGGAAAAATCAGTCGTCTGGAAGAAGTGTAGGAAGGAGGGGTTGCTGGTGATCAGGAGTCGTCAGAAGTTCTAGTGGTTGGGGGCTCGGCTACAAGTGATTTGTTAAACTTTCTGGCCGACTGATTGATGCATCACGCTTTGATATTCCGCGATCTGTTTGAATATTACTGCTAAGCGACTACGATCGTGTTGACCGTATGTTCTATTTGTGGATGCTAAGAGTGAAGTCTGTCGAACAAACAGGAACTCTGCCCTGCCTGTCGCGTCGACCAGAAGTGACCGGGGAGTTTCTCCGTTGACCGTAAATCTGGATCAAGTGTCTCAGCGATTCAAAAGGCGTTCAAGTCTATGTACTGTACAGTATATCGCTCGCGTTCACCAAAGTAGACTTTCTTGGTTCGACGCAACTAGACGAAGCTATGGGAATGCTAGTAGCTACGTACATTGGCCATAGCAACTATATTGCAATTATCCACCTATACGCTGCACTAACAGGTGACCAGGCGAAGGATCTAGCTTCGAGACTGTCGATGGCATGTGAGCATCTGCGGCCTCTTGACTTGGCCTGCTTCGCTGTGCCGGGGGTGGATCCTCGCGATGGATCTCGGTGAAAGCGTGAGACTTGCTGTAGGGACACTACAGCAGCTCAAAGCAATGGTTTGGCTTCGGCAGCCCGGGACGATCGAGCTCAATCTAAGGATTTGCTTTCGATAGAATCTGCATGTATGTCTCTTCCTTCGTCCAAGCTCTTTTTCTGTATACTTCTGGCGGACAAGAATAGTGGCACAGTGTGGGACTGATGTACGCATGCCGGTCAGAACAGCGACCGACGCCGCGGAGGCACTTCTTTCTGATCAGCGCACGGAATCACACTTGGTACGTCGTCGTCGCTTGCAACTGTTGGGACTGTGGTGTGAATATCTGCACATTGATCTATCGATTGGTCAGCTGCCACAAGTGGCCGGTGGGTGGCAGCGATGAAGGGAGTCGTCGTCGTCTCAGATGGCTACGAGTACGGCCGTTGGTTGCTGGGCGCATCCTTCCCACACAGCTGGAGTCTTTGTGAGTACAACAGTCTGACGGTTGTGACTACGCGTTCACAGCCGATGTCTCAGCAGATGAATGCCGCTGTCTCTGTTGCGTTGACGCGGTCCGCGGACGGGAGGGACGATCGGGAATCCTCCGTCGCAAAGAGAATCAGGAGCGTTCGGAATGCTTGGCACAGCCTTCGGACCTCCGCTCCTGCCGCATGCGGTCTTTCACTCCATCTTGTTCGATTTGTCTATGGTTACACCCCTTCTCAAATCTTCAGGAGGAACTGCTCACTCACTGCCATCAGAGCCATGTTCACATTGCGATATCTTTGTTGGTCCTTCTTGTAGTCAGTCTCCAATGCCCTCCCCATCAATTGAACCATTGACTCAACCCTCCATACTTCGTTGTTATTCCATGTGATCCTCCTGGACAACCAGCAACATTTCTGGAGACCCCAGACCGCATCCAAAGTCTGATTTCAACTTGGTATTCGAAGTCCTGCCCCTCTTGTTTTCAGTCCCCTCCCTCTCCCATCTCTTCATCCTCAAAGCCTAGAAGCTCCTTCCTAGTCTCAAACTTCTTGCCAACCTTGAGATCGACCTTCAAAATGGCATTCTCATACTTCAGAGCGACTCGCGAACCGCGATCGGCATGCGTTGCAACCACTGCACGTGCTGACCTAGCCAGACGACGTTCGCCTTGAGAATTGATGTATGCTTGCACCCGCTCAAGCGTTGGTGGTAGCCACTTCGAGCCATCCGACATCTCGATCATGCTTCTGTGTTTGCGAACCTTGATTCTCTTGTACGGAGAGTTAGGTGTCGTGATCGTGGTGGCTGTGGACAAGGTAGGTGGAATCGATGAGAGACTGCTTGGTGGAGCGGACAGTGATGAGGAAGATTGCACCTCGGAGAAGTCGGTCAAGGTGGACATGACGCTTGAAGAGGCGGCAACGGATGGAGCAGAGCGACTACCGACGCTGGGACCATGACTGTGCTCAGTAAGGTCGGTCAAGGTCGATATCGATGAGAAGTCTGGCGCGTGGCTGTTCATGAGACATGCCGAGTCGTCGGTGAAGTCGGTCAATGTTCCTGAAGAGGCTGGAGATGGCACACCATATGACTTGTGCTCGGATTCGGGAGACTTTGTGGGTGTCAATTTTGCTGCTGACGAGTTGTAGAGTGTGGCGGAAGAACATGTTGATGCAGGTGTGAGGAGTCCAGATTCAAAGGTTCGACCCAGGAGCTCCCGCGAGATCTCGGATATCTCTGTCAAGTCCGTCAAGGTCGAAGTGGCGGAGCCTGCCGTAGAGGCTGCAGATGATGCACACATCGCGTTGCGCGCATTTGAGGCGGAAGGCTGATCTGAGACAAGACTCGGTACATGTCTCTCAAGATGCTCGGTGTACATTCCTGGTCTGTGTCAGTTTACTCACATCCTCTACTCAGGCGTTTCGCCTGATCAGATAACAGCGAGGAAGTACTTACGCCAGAAGATCCCACAGCTTGGACAGTCAGGCATGCCACATGGTCGCTTCTTCCTGCCTGCGCCAGATCTCTTGAACACCATCACCGCACTACCATCGTGGCGGCCATGCCTCTTCCTTGCTCTGATCGTACAGCCAGAATCAGACTCTCCCTCTGCATCTCGCTGACGCTGCGGGATCGACTCGAGGAGTTTGCGCACATTCATCTTGCAGTCAGCATTTGCATTGCTTGGAGCCGGGGTGAAGGTTTGGCGAGACAGCTCTGGATATGTTATGAAGTTATCGCAAGCGAGTGAATGTGATAAGTGAAGCTGTGGTTATGGTTTCGGCATGACGACGCTAAGGAAATTCCGCTTCCGGAAATGGTCGTCTACGGAGAAGAATGCGACTGAAGTGAGTCTGGTGAGAAGTGAATGTTATCTTCTAAAGTACGACACTGGATCCCGTATGTGGCTAGATGGTTTGAGTTGGTATGTCAACGATATCGCCGCCGCCAGATGGTCAGCGTGCTTGGAGGCACAAACAGTTCAGGGGCGTTTCAGCCACACTTCGACGTCCTAAGTCTGAACAGCAAGCATCACTAAAGACAACTTTCGAGCAATTCTTTGTCAAACACACTTCTTTATGTTCGGACTCTTCCAACAAAGGATGAACAATCTCATCGGATCAAATCCGATCAAGCGTCATTCGTGGAATGTTTGCTTCGAAAGACGCTTGAAAACCATCACTCCATCCTGGTCTGAGTATACTATCTTAAAAAACTAATTGCTCGCCTTCTCACAGATTCCATTTTCAACTATGCATGGTCCACGAAGGGTCGCAAGGCCTCTTCTGTCCACTACCACAGTCTGTTTCCGAGGTCCTCGTCTTGCATCCATTTCGTTTGCTTACCAGGCTCAGCAATCGGAGAATAGTATGCACCATTCTGGATAGCCTCACGAGGTGCGATGGCCCCCCATATAGAGTTCTTGCATCCATCCTCAAGAGGATATCTGCGGTCAAGATCGGCCAGTACTTCATCTGCTCGTGCTTGGTTGCGGCCGGTGAAGAATATCTTGGCCGGGCCAAGGGCAGCCAGGTATTTTACCAGTTCCCGACCTAGACCGCTGGTACCTAGCCAATTCTTTCATCAGGTCTCCATCAAGCAGATCTGCAGTGTTCTGTTTTGAACATACCACCAGTGATGAGGATGGTTTTGCCAGTTTGTGAAGGTAGCTCTGACAGATTTAGATCTTTCATGATGTTGATCGCAGCCACATTCAACCAGAGGCAGAGATTGTTTTCAAGTTCGAAATAAATTGTATACCGCAGGTCGCAAAGAGGCCATAAGCACGGTCCTGAGATTGATCACCGTTTATATGTTCCAAATGCGGCAAGGGATGCTCGTTAATGCAGGGTGGAAACCTGCTTCATCAAATGTTCGGAGAGTTTGTCCGCCCGCTCTCCGCGTGGTGTGATATCCCTTTGCAGGGCCCAAAACTGCATGTTATATTATACATATATGAAAAAGGATCAACTATCAATATAGACTGCTTCTTCTCTCGCGATACAAGGACGAATCATAGAATGCCACATTCTCCGGGATCCTTCTACGCGTACGGGTATAAAAGGCAATGGCTAGCCTAAAACAATTCATCATCATCTTACTTACACAGGGGATATGGTAGCATGCTCTGCGGCTAAGGCAGGGAGAAAATAGAAATCAGGTCGAGATACCCTCCGCTCGTCAGCCAAAGATGGACGCCGACTCCACAGTAACCTCATGGCCTCCTTCATCTATTGCATTAGGACTGGTAAGTTAGTATTGCATGAGCAGGTTAGAGCACATCTAAGATCTCTTAGGTCGCCATTGCTTATATCACATACTGGATCATCTCCTATTTCCAACACCCTCTGTATAGATTTCCTGGCCCTTTTCTAGCATCTACCAGCAACATTCCACATTGCTTGAGCTTTCTTGGAGGTAGACAGCCCTATGATCGTCTCGCGCTTCACGAAAGATATGGCCCTGTGGTACGTACTTCACCGAACGAACTCTCATTCAGTAGCTCTCCGTCATAGAAGGACATCTACGGCTCCAGACCAGGACATCAAGTTTTCCGCAAAAGCCCCTTCTATGAAGGTGCGAGCTTTGATGGAAAAACACTCTCAATCATAAGCGAAACAGATCCAGCAAACCACAAGAAGATGCGAGCACAACTCAGTAATGCGTTTTCAGATAAAAGTCTTCGTGATCAGGAACGGCTGATTACCGAACCCATTGATCTTTTCATCGACCAGATTGGCAAGAAGGGCGATTGTCCTCAAGGCATTGATATCGTTATGTGGTTCAACCTGATGACCTTCGATATCATTGGCAGCCTGGCTTTTGGAGAGTATTTTGGAGGATTGGAGTGCGCCAAGTTTCATGAATGGATTCAACTAGCCGTTGGGTCTATGAAATAAGGGGCTCTAGAAGACTCTCTGGGTCGCTATCCCACTATCGCAGCTCTCGTGAAGAGACTGTTTCCCGGCATCATTGACAAAATCCTCCAGGATACTCGTAAGCATGAAGCACACACGATGAATCTTGTGAGAAGGTCTCAAAGCACATGATCCAAATCTTCCTCGTGCTAGCATACTAACGATGCCTAGACGCTTGAAGAAAGACTCAGATCGGCCAGACTTCTTGACACGCATCGTAGAAGAACGTGAAGCACATGGCATCTCTGATTCGCAGATCGCCGCCCACTCTTCCGATTTCATGTAGGCAGAAGTCCCATCTGCCGCAACAGTAACGTTTCGCTGACATGTCACAGAATTGCTGGGAGCGAAACGACTGCAACCATACTTTCTTGCGCTACATACTATCTCCTGCGTGATCCTG
The DNA here is from genome assembly GCA_024195585.1 of Aureobasidium sp. EXF-3400. Taxonomy (NCBI): domain Eukaryota; kingdom Fungi; phylum Ascomycota; class Dothideomycetes; order Dothideales; family Saccotheciaceae; genus Aureobasidium; species Aureobasidium sp. EXF-3400. The sequence goes on from SWBL01000036.1 coordinate 74,577, forward strand.
CAATATATGACGAACTACGAAAAGAAATTCGCAGCGCCTTCTCCAGCTACGGAGAGATCAACTCTGCGTCATCTTCAAAGCTTAAGCTTGTCAATGCGATTTGTCTTGAAGCTATGCGCATGTATCCTCCTCTTCCGTTTGCTCTGCCGCGAGTCGTTCCAGATGGCGGAGATTCTGTGGACGGATACATGCTTCCTGAGGGTGTAAGTCTTGAGACGAGCAGTGCGGTCCGTCCTTGAAAAATTTTTGTGGCTGACTGTATCTGCACAACTACAGATCATCGTTTCCACAAATCCATTCGCCGCCTCCATGTCTTCTGCCAACTTCAAAGACCCTTTCAAATTTGCCCCTAAGCGCTGGCTAGGTACCAACAACCAAGACGATCTAGAAGCAGCCCAGCCTTTTTCATCCGGTCCCCGTGCTTGCATGGGACGAAGGTAACCTAGACCAGCATGAAAAATATCCCACACACAGCTAACATCTTGAGAGTCTGGCATGGACAGAATTGAACCTTGCAATGTGCAAATTGCACTACAAGTACGACCTTGAACTTGTCAATGCCGATTTGGACTGGCATAGAGACTCGAAGATGCATATTGTGTGGCATAAGCCAGAGATGATGGTTCGTGTAAGACCTCGGTTGGACTAGATTCTGCCTTTGAGAGATAGTCGAGGCAAATCATTTAAACATCTCCTAAAGCATATGAGGATAGATCTCTCCCTCTAGTCGAGACACTAAATCGCGTTTCTTGGTGCCTTGAAGACAAACAAAACGACAGCTTCGGAGATTCCATGTCGACTATGCTCCAAATCTCACCACCTGTATGTGAACACTGTCTTTGCACTTGTTGTGGCATATCAATCCTGTCTTGATCGTAATCTTCTGGAATTTTAGGTCCCACTCCTGCGATTTCGTGAAAAATGCCACAGGAGGGAACTCATCTGTTCTCGCTAATGACATGCATTACCGCCAATACAACAGTTGCAGCCATAGCTATGAGCAAGTTCGGCGGTACTCCTTTGCAGTAGTAGACGTAATCATTCGTGACACATGCAGCCACAATGAAACGGAGATCTGAACGGCCCAACAGGCTTGGTCGTGTAAAAAGCCATGCTCATAAGAAAGTTCTGTAAGGCGATTGAAGGATGAGAATGAATGTATCGGTGACTTTCTGGTATCCCAGTGATAGGAATGAGGATGTGTACTTGAAAGAAGAAAAGCTCCACGTATCGAGACTTGCCCATGTCGATCAAGCATCATGTTGGCAAACGGGGACAAGACCTCAAAGTAGGGCAGGAGAAATCAGGTCTTTAGAATGTTCCTTGGTCTGATCTTCTCCGTATCACCAAAGTCGATTGAAAACTTGAACAGTAAGCAACAAGGACGATTTGGCGGATGGCATTTGCAGGTTGTTGCAGTCTGCTTTCCACTTTTACTTATCTTATAAGTGAGACAAGGATGTATTCTTGAATTCTGGTCCGGAAAGCCAGTATGTGAACTTGCACGTAGACAGTATAGAGTGATTGATAACTAAAACTTGTTGGAACAGTGTCGGTGGCAGTGTCGGCGCCAGAGATGGGGTCCTTGCGGTTGTTACTGTTGTTGCTGTTGCTGCTGTTTTCGTTGTTGTTGTTGTTGCTGTTGTTGTTGCTGTTGTGGGTGGCAGGCTTGTCGTGGAGATCAGCCTCGACGATGAAGATAGAAGCAGAGAACATGGCTGAGAGGAAGGTGAGCTCATCGTTCATTCAAAAGCACAAGTGCGGCGCATGTGATTACCTTCGACGAAAAGGGCTCGTTTTGCGCGTGAAAGTCTTTGGCAGAAACTTGTGAGTAGCATACGCAGTGCTGGTTGTAGGTGCTTGTGATTGCTTTGAATACTGCTTGGGTAGACGTGGAAATATAAGGATGAGTAGTTTGCGCATCGATGTTGTTCTGTGGTTTGAAAAGAACGGGAAGTGCTTGTGATGTGAACACAGCAGTCAAGTCTGTTGTGAGAGCGAAGGTCGCGAACTAATCCCTTTTGGGAAGGCTAACCACGAAGTCGACGCGATACAGTCTCGTCTCGGTATCTCACTTGTGGATATGATGTACATGTTGTTTTTCTGGAGCTCTACAGGAGGGTATTGATGGGTCACCATCCATGAAATCAACAGCACAGCGTTTGTCGTATCAACTTTTACAATTACAGATACAATCCTGGGGCAGAACTTGAGCAGAGGGGAGCAAGTACTGATCGCATCCTGTTGGAGTGACAATATGATACATAGGAAATTACTAATCTGCTCAATATGGTGGCTTGGAAAATATGCAGTAGAAGTATATGGTCTGGTATACGTCTTGAAGATATCTTGATTGTCTAAGCTGTTCATGAGTCATTACAGTAAACCTACCAACTAACCGCTCAACAGTACGAGGTAGGGTCATTTCCGGGCGATGGCATAACCTTGGTATCCTCAGATCATACGAATACCACCATTCTTTCTCGACTTGCGCTCGGCAAGCCTTTGAGCCACCCTGAAATCTCTTTTGTACGAGTAATATCTGACGACAGCAGGCTTGACCACCTTATGGGTACCAGGACTCAACATACCATGCTTGTCGTTCGACTTAAGGAGTTTACGAGCTTGACGACCAAAGACGCCTTCTTTATATCCTTCTGGTGAACTAGGTTCAGCGTTAACATCTTCAGTGGCATCAGTCATTTCTTCCATTGCTTGAGCCATCATCTTGGCCGCTTTCAGTGTTGCTTTTCCGTTTCTCTTGAACAAGTTGTATTGTCTCCGGCTCAGACCTTCAGGGGTGGGAGGAAGGACCTCTTCATCTTCAGTCATAGTCTCATCTTTGAGACAAGGAGAAGAAGGGACCACAGGCGTAGATGGGACATTAGGTGTAGACGAAACACTAGGCGTAGATGGAACATTAGGCGTCGAAGGAATATCAAACGTACCAGCGCTGATAGGGGAACTTGTGCTATAGTCAGTCATTTTGTCGCCAGGACTTCTGTGTGGATTGTTCTCTCGCACAAAGACCGACGAGGGGTTTTCGGACATTATAAACTCCCTGGAGTTTTGAGGAAGACAAAGAATCTTCTCCGAGAAGCCAAAAACATCAACACAATGGAGATTTCCATTGGAAGAACAAAGACTCTGTGACGAACATAAAGAGAGGTACGCTGTGCGCTGCGCTTTCTTTGTCAACAAAGCACTCGGGCTTTGTACGATCCTTGGATGGCATCAACTCTGTCGGTTCGCACAACATCTCTTCCTTTCACCATTGTGTACCCTTCTTGACTCGCTCTTTGAGCACTGCTTTGAACTCTCACACTGATAGACCGTTCATTGTGCAACCTCTTTGAGGGCATTCGAAAGTTCTTGGTTAGAACGACGCTCTAAGTAACAATCAACAACGGACAAGGGCTTGGAGACATGATGTCTGAACTAGCTTGCAAAAATTATTATAGTTGAAGAAGGACAGGGTTGCTCTGGCTGTACTTGTCCAAACAATTGGAAAACAACCTTCTAAACCATCAACAAAACAACCACATCAACCAAATCAACTACAAACAAAACAAAAAGATATGCCATTCAAGGCTAAGATCGATGCTAAGGGCAAGAAGCAAAAGCTCGACCGCAACGTCGGCTTGGAAAATAGACTCCTTGAGCTTGGTATCACAAGGGACGTAGTCTTCAGCTGGAACAGAGAAGAGCAAAGTGCCGAGCTAGAGAGACTTGAAGGCAGAGCACCGCGTAGTCGCGAGATCGCTTTTGATGAACTTTTTGCTGAAGCTCATGAGAACTTCGTCCCTCCTCCCCCTTCCCCTCCTGCTGCTGCTGTTGAAGCTGCTAATGCTGAAGCTGCTGCTTTTGTTGAGCAGATTGATTCTGAAATTGACCACCCCAACGCCATGGATATCGATGACGAGGAGACTGTCGACAGACTTTTTCGAGCCGCTGAGCCTTCCAATGATAATAATGATTGGCTACTTCAACAGCCAATACAACCTGCAACTGCTGGACAAATGGCCGCCGAGGCTGTTGAAACGCCGTATCAACTCCTGGCTCCGCTCGACAATCAAACTCGTGAACACATTTCTAGTATGCCTTTTGAGCAGCAGACTACCACGCTTCAGCAAATTGTTGCTGAACAATGGAGCTTTCTGATGACTCCGCCCTCACAACCGATAAGAGGTGACCCCTTGGCCGGTATTCCTGCTGACCTTTATCCTCTCGCGACTCAACTTCCTCCCCACCTCCAAGATCTCCTCGGAAGAACCTCTGAACATGTCCAACGCATGGTTCTCGGCATGCCCGCACTTGAAATGTACCGCCAACTCTACAAAGGAAGGAGAACATTGATATCACACCTTGAACGCAGAGAACAACTCAGAAGACAAATCGAAGTTGATGCTCTGCTCTCTTTAAATCCTTATGTAAGTCACTGGCTGCAAAGCACCAACAACGCAACTCAGCAAAACTATCTCACATCTGATTGGTTCCATCGTTATGCAATGTTGCTAGATAACAACATGCTGATTCACATACAAAATTGGGGTCCGTATGCTGGACCTCCAGTCTCAGTGCCTGAAGATCTTCGCGTCGCTGAACAGATTGCGATGCAACATAATAGGTATAATGATCCTCAGGCTTGGTTGTACTCTACTGCAAGAGTGGAGTGGATCAGGTGCGCAATGAGAAACCGCGAGAGGATCAATCGCAATATGAGAAATCGCTAAATCTTTCTGACTAATATTATAAATGTCACCGGACGACATCCAATCTGCTTCTGGCGTTTTGCATTGCAGGTAAATCTGTCCCTTTCGATAACAACAATGAATTCAAGTTTTTTTTCCCCAATGTTAATCTCGTTCCTTTCCTGGTCATCCATACAAACCTAACATTTACAAACTTCCGACATTAATCTGCTTAAACATCCATATGTGACCCATTTTTTTTCTCTTGTGTTGTGCTTGACCGCAGTTTCCAAGTGTTTCATCTGAGTGTCGTTGAGATCAGCTTTTAGGGCAAAATGCTCTTCACGTATAGATGTTACCGGTTCTTAGACATCTAATTTAGCACTACAAAAAGGTAAAGATCCTATATTTATATAATCTATCTAGTCTATGTTGGTATAGACCTTATAGATATAGACAATAATTTCCACCGTATTAGAGACTAAAGCAGACATTTTACATCCAAGAACCCTAACAAATTTCCGGTAGGTCCAACAAGTAAGTTCCACTATCATTCATCACTGTTGCTCGATGACAAAAATCAATGACGAGACGTAGTACGTGATCTTGGCAAAGGATCAAACAAGCGGTCATCGGCAAGTGCTATCCGAGAGCTTGTCTATTTTCAAGACTTTTGCGTTGAAGATCACCCGCTACCAATACGAGAACTACAGCCTCAATCAATTGACGAGACTTTGTCCCTTCCTCTTGAATGCTACTGCCTAGAATATAAGAGGAGACAGGACGTGTAGATATGTGGTCGATACAATTCTACGTAAATGCGTCAAGGAAGAGGAACTTAGCATGAAAGTTTCTTACTTGGCGGTAAATGGAACTTGCTGCAATGAGGCTGCATCTCTCCCCCTCGATGCATCTCTCTCCCTCTCCACCGCAACTCTAACCTCCTCCATACTACTAAACCTTCCATTCCAACACCCCTCCACCACACTTTCCAAAACCCTCAAAACCTTCGTATTGGGAAACCTCCTTGTCGATATCCTATCCCTAATCTCTTCCCAATCCCTCGCTTCCTCCAACTCAGGCCAAGTCTCTTGTCCAGATACCATCGCAAATACAGCCATTCCAAAAGCAAAGATCTCTGTAGCAGCAGAAATGCCAAATTCTTTAGCGATATCAGTGCCATTAGAGGTAAACAAGCGATATTTGTAGCGATAAGAGCAATGTGAAAGACTTCCATCCACAGACGCACCGCCCCAATCGCCTACTTTGAGATCCAAACTGCTTGTGAGGAAGAAGTTCAAAGGATGAATGTCAGAGTGTAGAATCCCTAGATTGTGGGCAAAGGAAAGAGCTTCAGCTGCTTGAGAGGTCCATTTGTAGACCAAGTCTTCGCTGGGTGGTTGTGCAGCAGCGCCATCCAACCAATCTTGGAGGTTTCCGTTTTCTGCGAGTTCGAGAATGAGACCGGAAGGGATAGAGGTGTGGATGCCGTGGTAAGTCAATAAACCAGACGGCGCATCTTGGGCAGTGGAAAAGCGTTCGTAGACGTCTTTTTCGACTGGGAAAAGTGTGGTCGCAAAGTGTGGATGAACAGATTTGCAGATCAATGGCGTTGTCGCATTGGTTTGAGGAGGCAGCAGATAGATTGTCGATGTATGGCCATGACTATTCGGCAGACGTGTGTATGTCGATATTGTTGTGAAAAACAGAAAATACAGACAAGCTGCGGCGACAAGGATTTGCCATAGCATTGCAAACAAGCAAAATTTGAGACTGCCATAGTTGAAGAAACCCCCTCTTCATTTATCCAGCGCATGGCAAGGTCTCGTTAGCTATGCAGCCTATGCTGTAGCCTGTTCGGTTTGGAGGATTCAGGAGGATCTGGGTCGTGCGCCACGAACCACGCGTCTTTTCGACTTTAGCATCCTTTCCATAGATAGGTGAGTCCAATCAGCTCTTGTAGACGAAGAACCAGATTCTGCGCCTTGAGCAGGTAGGTGTCCTACCTAGTACCGATTCTGGTGCGAATCGCCTAATTTTGCAGGCATACGTGGTGACTGCCAGCCAGAATCGATCATGCGTCCAGGTTACGAGATCTAGCGTCACGCCTTGCGCAGCCAATCAAACAGAGCAAGCACCTAGAACAATCACCACCTTCCTGGACAGTTGTCGCTGGCTTTTGAGGAGCAAGCAACCAAATAAACACTGCTATGCGATGTCTGCTAGTTAGAAATTGCTTCACCCTTGACTGGGATCCGTCGACACCACCTTCTTTTCATTGCCTTCTCTAGCCAATCAACCTCCCTCTCACTTTCGCAGCACCACCATGAATTCAAGAGTGAATCGTGATTGGGTCGAAGCGCGCACAGTCCTACGCGACACCACTATCTTTCTTGACACTCTCCCAAGTAGCTCCTTCTTTCTCGATCTTTTCCACAACATCGACAGCGATCCTGAGGTTTTGCGCGCCGGCGAGTGCCCTCACAATAACAGTCTCGTTTCTCTCAGATACGAGTCTACCCATTGCACTGGCAATAAACTTGCCAAATCGCTCAAGTGGCCATGACGGTGAAAGTAAAGGCAGTACTTCGGCGATGTCGAACCAGCTCCCAAACTTTTCAAGAAGCTCTGCAACTCTCTCAAGCTTCTGATCTTGATCCTCAAGATTGAAATAACAATGTAAAAGATACGAGAAGAGAACTTGCTGTTCTTCCTTTGAAGGTAAAGGAAGAGCGGATGAAGATGAAGCAGGGTGGAATATACTGCTACCACCAAGGAGGCAATATCGTACAGCCGTGTCAAAATCTGCCAAGCCGTGTACGAGCAGTTTCAGAGCTCTCTGATGCTCATCTCGTCGGGCGGCGAGAACGATGGTTTCAGGTACGAGGACTTCTGAGTAAGGATTCAGCCTGCTGCTCAGAGCTTCCACATCGTATACGGACGAGCCGCCGATAAGCTGAAGAAGTCGAAGTCTGTTCTGCCACCATGTATTGGGAAGACTGTTGTCGAGAATGAACTGGCTGTACGTCGGTTTTGGTGGAAACAGGGCTCGATAGGTATGATAGCTCGTAAGCAGTATGTCTCTTGCAGATGTCGATGAGTCGTCGATGGCCTCAGTGACGGTATCGAGGTAAAAGTAAATGAGGTCGTTGGCATATTGATTTTGGTTTTTGCCAAACACGAGGTGCTCCAGGTAATCTTTGACGGCATTTGGCGCACGCTCCTTTAATAGGTTAACTGCCTCAGCAGGTGTGAATTTCACTCTTGCATTCTCATCTGCGAAAATTTGAACACCAAGAGGAGGATTACGATTAGCGAGCCAGGTACCATAGTCCTTGACGAGTTCGACATCCTTGATTCTGGTGACGTACTTGCGCACGTCGAGTTCGCCGTCAATCAATTCGCCTCCTACATCCTCAGAAGATTCGAGTATGCGGCGCCAGGTTGACAAGACTTGACCTACCATTCTTCTACTTTGATACAGTCGAGATAGGATATAGAGTCGTTTGTGCTGTTCGAGAAGCTCAACTGCACGATCGAAACATTCAACACCTTGATCGACCACATCATTGAGTTCAGCACGCAGTGACCCAGGTGCTGCTGGTCCTGGAAATGTGTTGCTGTCAAGCATCAAGAGTAGAGACAATAATGCAGCATCCACAGTCTGGGAGACCTGCTTCTCATCTGCAATACTGCCAAAGCCTTTCTTCCTTCTCCATGATTGAAGATAATGCTTCAAAACTTGCAACAGATTATCTCCATACGGTCCTTGTGGATCTTGATTGATTGAATCTGCATGGTATTGTGCTTTGAATTGATCAATAGCATTTTTGAGACCACCAGGTATCCAGAGGCCTTGTGAACCTTCGACAACTTCATCTGATAAGACTGGAATAATGGATAGGATGATGCGAGGATCTATCTCTCCCTCTACCAGGGCATCGTGAGACGCACGTTTTTCAAGCTCAGAAGCCAGTACGTTTTGGTTGGTCTTGAGGATGAGATCGATCAAAAGCAGTAGCGAGGCTTGTTGACGAACGTAGTTGAAGCCGAAGAACTCAAACTCGTTGGTGGCTTCCTTTCCACGAATGCTGTTTATGACTGCTTGTACCTGTGTACACTGTACAGAGAAAGAGTTTGCTGACATACTGACAGCAGCACTCAATTGGATCTCGAGTTGCACAACCAGGGGATTACGAACAAGCCACCAGATCGAGTCGCTCGCAAATAACAAGACCTTGGTTTGCACACTGGAGAATCTTTCGATCAACTTGTCCTCATCATCGTTGCGCTTGACATCCAGGGCCTTTTCCTCTGGAGTAGGTTCATGGAGATACAAACGGCGCAGACTGAGCGCTTTGCCCACAGAAGGTAGACTCAGATTGGTTGCGGAGGTAGCCTCTCGTAATGCCATATGAATTTGGGACTTGGAAGGATCTGGCAGGCTGAGAAAGTCTTTATGGTATTGGTTGTCGGAAGGATCAACATCCCAGCGTTGGTATTCGACAAGTTTCTCGATGACACCATTCCTCTCACGACGCACGACAGCTAATACATAGCCTTCTTGAGACACGTCTCCAGGCATTTGTTGCGCGGAAGAGTTTGGAGATTGACCGTCGACAATGATCGAGTCTGGATAACTCTCAAACTCAATGGTGCCTCTGACGACATCACCATCGAGATTGACAAACATACCGACTGCCGGATCTTCGGGTTTGGTACCAGTGGTCAATAGGAATTCGTTGGGTGTAGGAGTGGAAATGTGAGGCTTCAATGGAGCGTGTGTTGTCGGGAGTGTAGGTTGCGGGTGTTCGAGCAAAGGAGTTGGAGGTAAGACCTTGCCCTCAGTGTCTACTGATGGGCTGGCAAGCGGTCTCGTCGGACTTGGTGACATGGCCTGACGAGAGGCGGCACGATGTGGCCATGGTGACGGTGAGTCGTTGGGATGGAGTCGATCTGGGGTTTGTCGTCCGGGAGTCTGAGGAGCGCCTCCAACACTGGCTACTCTGTCTTGAGCACGAAGATCGGGCCTGCGGACGGGACTGGTGGCCGAGACGCTTCTTGATGGTGGGCGTTGTATCTGAGGAGGAGCGACGTCTGGGCTCTGGCGACCGGAGGGTAGATTGGGGAGGGACGAGATGGGAAAGAGGTCGATCTTGCGTTGGTTGACGATGTCCAGCAAGGCGTAGGATGTAGCATCAGCAACACAAGCAAGGTCAGCTCTGCGTTGTATGTCGAGACAATTGCCAAGCTCAATGTCTCTGATCTTGCGAGGAGAGCCTTGTTCCATGATGCGAATGACACGCAACTTCTGCCTCAGGCAAATGACAATGATACAGCCATCGGCAGGATCGAGGTCTTGTGCATCTAGATCGCGGTCCAGACCTCCAAGCCAGGTGCAGTCGCTCTGTTTGATCTTTCCTCCAAAGGCTGGACTAAGCTCGGGAAGTGTGTAGAAGGTCAAGGTGCCATGACACAAGACGCATGCCTTCCCAACTGAAGGTAGCAACAGGATCTGCTCGACGGTTGGCAAGGCATCATGTTGTTTGTTGGAATATTCGGGTTGTAGGCGGGAAGCGAGAATGTAGGTGGGCTGATCCGAATCGTCCGAGGGGATTGATACGAAATGCAGGATTTCTCCTGCCGATGTGCCAATGTACAAGTTTCCATCTGGATCAGAGTCAGAAGATTGGCAGGAGCGGTGCTTTCGGAAGTCGCGACTCACCCCAGGCATCAACGCAGGTTATGTAGACATTGTGCTCTTCTTCTCCGTCAGGCGACAGCGGGGCGTTGCGCATCAAGTCGCGCAAGACGTAGGCACCATCGTTAGCTGCAGCTTCCATGCTTCCTCATTCATGGCGCGACTGCCTCCTCCATCTTCAATGTCTTGTAAAGTAACGATCAAGGTGGTCGGAGCGGGCGTCATTCTCACATGTCAAAGGCCGCGCCAAGAATCTCCACGTAACCCATGGATGCTCCTTCCAGCTCGATCAACAGACCAACACGTTGCTCTAACAAATAAGCTCGCTGTTGCTTTTGTTGCTTGCAATCACATGCGTTCTGAGCAGTTTGTCCACACAGAATGGCAAGCGAAGCAGTAGAGCCCCAGGCCGTCCAGGGCGCTGCCACTGATCAGGAGAAAGAGAACAAGTTCCAGCAAGCAATCGCTTCCTGGCGGAGTATGACCTTCCTTCCTCTTCTTTTCCTCCTACACTCAGTACTGATATATGAGCAGATGTTGATCTCACCTCCCTCATATCTACCCTCGACACAGCCGCCTCGGATCTCGTCACACACCAACGCGACACCCTGGTGCAACGCAAGGAGCTCGCCCAAAAGACCAAAGACTTTCGCAAACTCGAAGATGCTGCCAAGTTAGGCGAGATCAAAGGACTACTCAAGTCATACCAGTCCTTCATCGACCTCATCTCCAACCAGTCCAAGTCGACTCAGTCTGCCTTCCTACACATCTACTCGCCTCTGTCCGAAGCCCCCGATCCCTATCCGCTGCTCGAAGCCTCGATAGACTCGTTCGTCACTGCTCAAGAAGTTGTCCCCAAGCTAGAGTCTGAGAACAAGCACCTGCAGTCTACCGTCGCCAAGTTGACAGCACAACTCGAAGCAACTGAATCTCAACTAGAACAAGAGCGCTCTGCCAGACAATCCTCACAGTCAAGTCAAGACTCCAAGATCAAGGAAGTCGAGGCCTCCTGGAATGCTGTCCTCAAGGAGAAGCAAGACAATTGGGACGCCCGAGAGAAGAGCCTGGAAGAAAAGGTCGACAACCAAGATCACCTGTTGAAAGAGCTCAAGGCCAGCTACGACGTCGCTCAACGTCTAGGAAAGGCTGAAGATGACACATCCAACTCTGTGCACGGCGCATCACAGCAGGAGCTTGATTTGGTCAATCAGGAACTCGAAAAGGCGAACCTGCGCCTGTCCGAGTTGCAAGGTCGTAACGAGCAATTGCGCCTCGAGCTCGCCCAATCCACCGCAAACCAGAGCTCGTCTCGAACCGCCGTCTCTGTCGAAGATGACCCTGCCTTCTTACGTCTCCGCTCCGAGAACTCTCAACTACTGCGAAAGCTCGATGCACAGCGCTACGAGAAGGATTCAGAAAAGACCAAGTGGGACTCAAACATCAGATCGCTCGAGAGGGAGCTAGAATCCCTCAAGCAGGATCGTGAAAGCATCAAGCGCAAGCTGGACAAGTGCAGCGATTATGACGAGGTCAAGCAAGAATTGGACATGCTCAAGGTATGTTGCAAGACATGTAGAATGCAGAAAGCATCGCTGACAAGGACCAGTCAATCGAGTTTGCTACAGGCGACGCAGACGATTCCGACCACGAAACAGACGCCGCTCCTGCTGCTGAAAAGGGCGAATCACTGGAGAAGCTACTCCTTGCTCGTAACAAGAAGCTGTCCAACGAGCTGACCATCCTCCGTGTCTCGCACAACGACCTTCAGTCTCGCCTCGAATCATTGCAAGAAGAGCTGTCCAATACGAACATGGAGCTGGAGAAGTCGCACAACCTGACACAGACGCTCGAGGAAGATTTGTTGCAAGCCCAGAATGAAGCCACCAACGCTTTTGACCCCTCGGCCATGTCTGTAGCAGGCACATACACCTCTCGCTACCCAAAGTCCTCCTACGCTGCATCGGTTCGTCGCGGAGGAAACACCTCACCCACCTCTTCCATTATCTCTGGCTTTGATAACAGTACCTCATCACCTCGAGGATTGGACTCGTTGCGACCGGAGGCTCTCAACGCTGGCATCCTGCCCATGGTCACTGCTCAACGTGACCGCTTCAAGGCTAAGATCCGTGAATTAGAAACGAACCTGCAGGAACAGTACACACTCGTCTCGTCTCTGCGTTCGGAAATTGCTAGCCTGCAAAAAGACAATCTATCACTGTATGAGAAGAGCAGATATGTGAACAGTTACAACACAAAGGGTGGTGCATCGTCTGGTTACTCGTCCACCAACCCAAGCACTATCACAATCGATCGCAGTAACCCTGGCACCGATGCGCGTTACAAATCAGCCTACGAAAACTCAATCTCTCCATTCGCTGCTTTCCGAAGCAAAGAATCCAGTCGCGCCTTCCAAAGACTGTCATTGCCCGAACGTGCAGTCTTGCAAGCATCTAGACTTGTACTAGCCACAAGGACAAGCAGGAACATGTTCGCCGTTTGGGTTGTTGGACTGCATCTTTTGGTCTTTGTCATGTTGTTTTCAATGGGAGGCAGCGACTCGACGCCTCATCTAACCCACACTGTTGCCGCTGGCAACGCCGCAATAGCTGGTGCCAAAGTAGCCGCGGCTGCACAAGGAGGTCCAGGTGCGAAATGGGAACAACCTGGCTTCGGAGATACGTAACGAATTGCAATCAAAAGTATACTCGTCTCTTTCTCGACTTTTCAAGAGTCACGACTCGCAACACCCCCTCCCCTCAGGCGCTCCCAAGCTTTCCGAGAGCTTCTGGGCGTTGCGAAGCTTTTTCCACCTGCAGACATTCTTGAGGCTCACCGTTCCCGTCCGCGGAGAGTCTTTCATGTGTCCAACCTTCGCAACTTCCGGCGCCTCCTGTTCAGCCCATCTCCGCGTCAACCAGTCACACTTCTCCTCACTCACAAAACACAGTTCGAGAGGCGTCGACGACAAGACAATCCAAGAGTCCAAGACTTTTAAAAGCGGTAATCAAGACAAAAACGGTTTGATGTGGAAGCGGGGATACCACAGTTCACCTCGGTTAAGCTCTTACAAGCCTCGGCATCTTTCCATCAACTTCTCGATTCAACACTTTCATTTTCGGTTTCGGATATCGACTGCTGCGGTGAAGAAGCTAGCAGAAGCAATCTTTCTTGGCCCCGGACCCGGGGTCACCGATGATGATTCGTGTGTGAAATAAAAAAGCAAGCTGTTGTTAACGCTGTAGTTATGATTGTAAAGGATATTCATAGGAAGTCTGTTGAAACGAAACCGAGGCGAACTTCGACTTGGATGTCGAATCTCAGCAGAGTCTGTCGTTGAGAGTGACATATTCAGATCATAAGGTCGTTCGAGACATGCAGATCAGTCTGGACATCGACTTCGTACTTTCGTATCCAAGTCTCTTCCCCTGATGCATCCTGCAAGCCGCTTTTGACGGTTCGTCACCCGTCGGTGCGTTGACCACGCCAGCGCTTGCCTTAGCGTCAACTTCCGGGGTAATTGGTGCGGAGATCTCCCCATATGGGGATGGGAGAGTGATCTGGGGTTTTGAGTTGACCAGACATCTGGGGAGGCTGTTGAGGACGCTACCGTGTTCCAGGTAAGGCGTTCCGGAGGGAGCACTGTCCGGACTGGTTGTGTATAAGTAGGTCAATCCTCCTGCTGATCGTCCTGTTCATATCGTGGCCTTCTCAATCCTTCTCTACAACTATCATCCTTGATCAACCTTTCCACATAGCTCTTCCTTCTACATCTACAACACCTCGACGGTACAAACTCCACCAACAATGTCTACCGAGAAGATCGACCACAGCTTGACCGAGGACCACGCCAGTGGCAACGGTGCACCCTTGAGTCGCCAGATGACCGTGGCTCTTACCCCCGAACAATACGAGAGATTGTTCTTCCAGCCTGAAGGACCCAAACGTGGAGACCTTTCCAAGAGATTTGGTATGTCTTTGTATAAAGCTTCGGAATGAGATCGACCTCATACTGACAACAATACAGGTAACCCAACTCTTCTAGGCTTGATTTGCTTCTTGATCCCATATACGTCTACCATCTTCACTCTTTGTGGTCTGCGAGGTGCTGCGGCACCTACCAGTCTGATTGGTTTGGACGGTGACTACTATATGATCGGTTTCGTTGGCATGATTCTTGCAGGAATCGCAGAGTTTATTCTTGGAAACAGTATGTTTGATTACCTGATCCAATTTTGATAACAGGTACTGACAAGCTCATTACAGCATTCCCCATGTCCGTCTTCATCGTCTACGGCTGTCACTGGGGCAGTCTCGCGTACGCTCAGGACCCTTTCTACAATCAAGTCTCTGCCTTTGCAAAGGTTGGTAGCTCGTTAGGTGCTGAGTGGAACTCATCGCAAGCCTTCCACAATGTTGTCATGGTGCTTGTGTCTTTCACCTTCCTCATCGCTACTATCCGCGTCAACGTCTTCTTCGTCGCCACCTTCTTTGGATTGACCATGATGTTCTCTTTCATCGCAGCTGCAGACTTTTATGTTCCCCACATCACCGCCGCTACTGAAGTTGCTGGGCTCCATCACGTCAGCACTCTTCTCAAGATTGGAGGTGGCTTTGGCTGGCTGGGCTTGATCTCGGGCTGGTACTTGAGCATCGTCACTGCTTGTGCCACTGTTGGTATCCCTTGCCCTCTGCCCGTGCTTGACCTTTCCAGCAAGGTCTTCACCAAGCACAACGCTGACGACCAGCACGCCAAGCATGCTTGAGTGTGTTTCGATGTATTTGGGTTTGGCAGGCTTTTGTGTGTCTGAGATAAGTAATGTGGTTCTTTATGTTTTATGTGTACAATGGATATTCTCTTTCTATTTTCTGTTTCACTTTGTCTTTCTCGTTGTTGTTTATTTCTTTGTCCCCACATGCCATGTGATTGTTGGTGAGACATTTAATTGCTTTTGTCAGTATAACACTGCATGTTTCAGCATCTGACATGACAACAAACGAATCTCACAGATACCCTCCGAAAGACATGTGAATGAGACACGCACATGTCTTGTTCTGGGCATGTTCATTGTTCATCTCTCCAACCGCCACAACACCGAATGTCCAAAACCGCAACCGACTCTCTGTCATTTCCTCACCATCACCATCACCGTCCTAAACGCTCAAGACAAGCCACAATGCCACCAACACAAAAAGACACTTCCCACACAACCAGAAAACCACCACCCACTGCAAGACGTGATTCACCCAAGACGAGATACTCGGCGCCTTCCTCGCCGATGCCAAAACCATACTCGTCAACTCTGTCGCCGTCGCTGGAATTTTCGGCTGCGGATGGTCAGACGCGCAGAGCAAGTGTTGCACCTACATGTTTGCCTGGAGATTTGTCACCAACGATAAAACCATCAAACTCTTCACCTTCATCTAAGCCAGTGGCTCAGTCACTATCACTGGCAACAAAGCCATTGCCAGCAGCTGTAAAGCCTCCAGCGCGACCAGAGTGGATAGCGCCGCCAGCAAGATACTCACCTCCTACCCAGATTCCAATACCGAAGTCTGGGATTTCGAAGAGGAAGAGTTGGTCTCCCTCTTGTTTGAACACAAACGCTAGAAGTGGTGGTGGTGCTGGGGGAGATGTGTGTGTTACACCTACTGCAAGGTTGGTCATGAAGAGGAAAAGTGCCAGTACCACCCCCGAGACACCGAGTACACCAAAACCATCAAGTCCACTGTTCCAAGGCCTTTGTGACGACGATGGGGTCGGACGTATCCACCTCGACAACATCAAACCAACAAGTGAGAACCCTACCAGCATTCCGCGAGCTTCCGAAAATTCTGGGGAGGAGCGGAGAGATGTGGGACTGGGATTGAGTTTTTTTGAGGGTCAAGGTCTGGAGTCTGCTGTCTGCATGTCGATGTCATCGGTTGCAAGGGATGCGAATACGAATATTGCGACCTCTGGTTGTTCGTCATTGGGTATTTCCGTCAACACCAACACAGAAGAGCAAGGAAAAATTTTCAATACTGGGGAGAAGGAGAAACGGGATTCCCTCTCACCAATCCATAACCCTGGTATTGTTGGAGTCATTACTTCCTCCTCACCTTGTGTTTCTTACCCGAGGGATAAAGTCGATAATCCCCACACGCGTCACACCTTGCCCTTTTCCTCACCATCCCAAACCCACCCATATGTCTCAGGCATCCACATCTCTCCGCCCTGTACTTCTGGTGCTTTAACGCACCGTCTCCTTTGCGGCCATCTGGTTCTAACCACTAGACCTGACGTATGTGCAAACAATTGCGCGGTTGCAAAGACAACATTTGCGACTGTGAAGTTGAAAGCGCAGGGCTTTGTGGCTTGTGCTAGGAATTTGGATGAGGCGTGGGAGTGTCTTTGTTGTGCAAAGCAAGAGACAAGGCAAGAGGAGGAGGGAAGGAAGTGTGTAGGTGTTTCGGGGATGGAGATGGGGAGGTTTGTCAATGATGGAATGGAGCCTCAGAGCAGCAAATAGTTTTTTTTTACAGTTAATTATAAAAGGGTTTCCGCACTCTTGGTCTATGTTATTTCGTACATGCGGAAGGTGTTATTATCTGATTTAAATTTTAACTCAGGTGGGGGGTGTCCAAGGACAGTCTCTTTTGACCAAGTTTCTGTATGCAAATTGGCTCGAAATCAATTCGTTATGGATCTCCCCGTCTTTGGAGTGGCACTTTCATCAGTCACGGTTCTTTCAGAGACAAGCTTCTAAAGCCATTTAGGAAGCAAACCATCTCCACCACCTTCCTTATACACAACAACATCTTTTTCCTTCAGAGATCCATCGCCGGTAATCTCGTACTCGAAACAAACCTTAAGGATCTCATCGTCCACAGCCTCAAGAGTAGCAAGTTGTTTCTCGATAAGTTTCTGTGAAATTGCCTCATCAAGCAAGAAGTGAAATTCTTCGGGCACGATCTTGCGGTCGACGATGCAGAGAAGGTCGTAGGTCATTCGCTTAAAGTTGGCTTTCTAGGTTGCGATGAGGAGTGTATTGCCGTTGAGAGATCTGGACTTAGGCTGGGTATACATATGTTTCAGTTGAGGGTAGGACTTGGTTTCGAGACTTTCTTTCTTCAAGTCTTCGCGGTTGGGCTTGGTGTAAACATTGACTTGCTTAAGGTGGGAGTTGTGGTCCTGAGTGACTTGAGTGGTGCCATGGGCAATGTGGACAACGCAAGATTGGATTTTGGCTCTCCTTTCGCGCGGTGCTGATCCGCTGTTTTTTGTCTTGGGATGTGAGTGCTTGACGGACGAGGCCGCAGGTAGGTTATAACGGTGTCCCGATAGTCAGAGGCCTCATCTGGTCGCTTACTCTCTTGGACTCCGACAAATATGGTGGCTCTTCAGTTCTTCCCTGCCCCAAGACATCGAAATCAGCGCAAAAGACCAGCACGATCAGAACCTCAGCTTTCACTAGCAGAACAAGTGTCAGAAATTTCGAACATTCCAAACGCACATGTACACTACCTTAACTGCTGTGCTCAAATCGACAAGCTATAAGACTCCAACATCACGCATCCTATTCTACTTGTGCTCCCAAGTCGTTGCCAACCGAGCAAAATGTAGACTATAAAAAGGCACAAACATCTTCGAGAGTAGAGGCGTGTCCATGGAGAGTTGAAAGATTGTTGTTTCTCAGTGGATACTGTTTTGCTTCCTGTTACTATTGTGAATTTCTACAGCCATGGTTACGCGTTACATACTTTAGTATACGGGGAGGACTGATATTGATGTGATGGTTACAGATGTCAGCCGCCAGGCTGTGTAAGTAACGCGATGGTTTGCTCCTTCCCAACGTTGCTTTTCTCCATGCGCGTGCGCCCCCTTAGATTCACACTATTATTATTATCATCATTGTCATCGACAGGAACAACAACACCTGAATGTGTCATTGCGTGATAATTCGATCCTTGCACCCTTGATACCCCTTCTTCGGTCAGCATTTTTGAACTACATTTGCGTCAATCTCGATGTTCACGGTTAACGCAAGATCCTGTAGTTTCCGCCGCTCGCTTTCCCATCTCAAAATACAACAAAGATGAGAATCTGCCCGGTACTGTGCATCGGCCTCTGATTTAGCGACGGCAAGCAGCTCGCAAGCATCAGCTTTGACTTCTCTTCGACACTCAATCTACGACAGAACATGGCTGTCGCTGCGTTTTGGGATGTCTTCGAACTTCGGATGAAGGTCTTCGAATGCCTTCGCGACGACAGATGCGATATGGACCTGGCGCGTTGCGCACGGGTACATGGCACATGGACCGACCTTGCCCTGAATGTACTCTGGCTCGGCTACCCAAGAACTCAGGATGGTCGCGATGATGACAACAATAGGAAGAGAACTGAAGCCATCGCACTGTTACCACGAAATCGTCGTCAGGATTATGCTTCACGAGTCAGCGTGCTTGACTTCTCCAAGCTCCATGGTAGGCTTGTCCACGCGATGTTTGACAGACTGAGGTTTCCGAAATTGAAAGAAGTCATCCTCAGCAATGTCGACAACGATGAGCCGGAGGGATTCCGACTCTCGAAATATCTTCAACCCACGCTGGAAAGCCTCAAGTTAATGGACAAATCAAACGACGAGGATACCAACTGGCTCACTGCCTCTTT
Source organism: Aureobasidium sp. EXF-3400 (assembly GCA_024195585.1). NCBI lineage: Eukaryota > Fungi > Ascomycota > Dothideomycetes > Dothideales > Saccotheciaceae > Aureobasidium > Aureobasidium sp. EXF-3400. Next base: position 93,619 of record SWBL01000036.1, read on the forward strand.
CTTGGCTGATGTCGCAAAAAGATGCCCTGGCTTGAAGGAAGTGTTGCTCTGGGCTCCATACACATCTATCGATCCTGTGGATCTTGTGCAATTCTTTCGGAGCATCCGGCCTCAGGTAATATCTATTGATTTCGGAGAATACGCAAGTGAGGTACTTACATACGATGTGCTGTCCGCTTTGTCCCAGGGCGGCTGTCTAGAAAGCCTGGTTTTTGTTCCAGATAAGGCAAAGTATTCGGACATTGAAGTCGATCATTTGCAACGCTTCTTTGATGCCACACGAGACCCATTTCCGAGTCTCAAGCGCTTGGAATTGGTCCTTGAAGAAAACGCCGTCCCCTTGATTCCACAGTGCTTTCCCGCTATTACGTGGTTACGCTTGGATGTTACGTCGTACCTCAGAGACGAATCTATCCTCAAACCTATTGCGAACATGTCCCAGCTGCAAATCCTTGAGATTGTAGGAGACGGAGACAGACGCGAATATAACCACACTATACCGGCGAGAGCCTTCATACCTCTTGGATCACTTTCCCAGCTCAAGTCACTAAAGATCGGTACCTCATTCTATCCTTCCTGTATGCGTGAGGAAGACTCCGAAGATCATGAGTCCTTCTCGCCTGACGACAAGTTTCTGGAATCGGATGCCTCTGACATGTTTTCTGGACTTACCTCCCTGAAACATCTCTCTATCAACGCGCTTGACTATGCGGATCATGATCATCACCTTTGGGAGTCCATCTCTAGTTTCTGCCCCAGGCTTAGCTCTATTGAGTTCGTGGGCTCGCTCGATCTATGGAGCCTGGTTCTACCTAATGCACCCGTACTCGAGGACGTTACGAATATGGCTGTTGAACAGATCAGAGGTCGTATGAGTTTGGTTGGATTCCAGGCAGTAAGGATAATCGACAACTTTGCACCCAAGCTTCAGAGGCTGCGTTGTACAGGTGAGAGCTCGATCTCGCAAGATGTATGCACTGCTTGGGAGGAGTTTCGGACTACTCAAGAATACTTTGAGTTCGAAGGTAGAAACCGGATCGAAGAACTGGCAGAGTGGAAATAGCTGTGATTACACGATTGGTTTCTGATAAATCAAACGGAGCATCGAGAAGATCTCAAATAGAAGAACGATTTTCCATAATTTTCGAGAAAGCAATCACACCTGATGCCTTTCTCTGGACACTTCTCTAACTGCGAACACAATTCTGCGATTTTACAGCTACGCATATCACAGACGTTCACACAGGAGAGGGATAAAAAACAGTGTCTCAATTTCCAAAGCAGAAGCAAAAACTTGGTATAAAAGAACGACCTTCTTCAATTCCCCATCATTCCATCGTCTCCCGGTGCTTCACGCACAAGAAGACAAGAAAGGACAAAGTCCTACACTATGAGAGTCCTGGCGCAGCTGATAGGATCGGTAACTTCTTCTATGGCCAGTGAGGTCGAGTACGATAATCCGGTGGACGTACGGGTTTCGATCTGTGTGGCTTTCGTGATGCTGATGGTAAGGGATTGTAAAGACGCACGAAAGGAAACTGTAATGCTCGTGGCTGGGGATAGGAAGAAGAACTGTTGTGAAAGGGGGCATGCGTGATAGAAGCAAAGGGAAAAGCAAAGCAAGAAAGCAAAGGATTGACAAGGATGTGATTGTCTCCCATTTGACAATGTCGTAGCTGTTTTGTATCTGTGCATTTCGATAGGGATCAAGAAGAGGGTGTTCAACCGCTGCAGTAGCAATGCAAGAAGAGAGAGGTCAGAATGTCGTCTATGTTTTGCGCGCTATCTCAATGGACATTCGAATGGATTGATCACAATTGAGAATCGCGACAGCGCCGAGAACTTGAGACATCGCTGTGGTAGTAGCGTCGAAATCGCTTGTTGATGTGGCTCAGGTGTCGTTGATCTCGACCAATCAATCGAAAATCTCGCCTTCCTCGGAACCGATGAAACTCTGGGTGCGTGTATGACCAGAAATGTTACTCTTGTTGATAGTCAGGGGAGACTCGGCATCTTGCACCCTCTTGCGGAGATAGTCGGTATAGGAAGGCCCGTTGACAACCGGAGTGTTGGGATCGGGAGCGCCGCTTGAGCTCGGTCCCAAGCCAGAGTCCGCGAAGTTGAGGTAGGAGATGCCGTCAAGTTTGTGCTTTGTCTGGAGATCGCTGAGTTTGGCTTTGCGAAGTGCTTCATGACTAGGGGTGTCAAGAACCTGTTGTTCGTGGTGGTCGACATACTTGATAGGAGTAGGAGTGGTCAGGAGGTCGTCAGAGTGACGGTATTTGGGTCTACCATGATCGTTGAAGGGGGCACGCTGGGGGCCTAGAGGTCTGTAGGTGTCGTATACTCTGAACTTGCCAGTGCTGAATTTGATCTTCTTGGTAGACGGTGAGTTGTGATAGTTGGAGCTAGAACCAGGAGCCTTGCGCTTGGTCGAGGGGTTAGGTCGGAAAGGAACCTCGTATTGCTCGTTGTAGGGACCCGATTCGCTTGCGTTGCCGTTGCGAGCACCATCGTACTTGACAGGTGGAGGTACAGAGCTGACGATGTTTTTGGTGTCCTTCAAACCCGGGCCTGAGTCGTGAGAACTGGAGAGATACTTGTTGTTGTCAGCAGAGGGACGAGGCAAGTGTCCAGGAGTGACAATTGCGATCAGATGGCGAGCCACAGTCTCCTCGGCCCACTTTCTCAACTCAGGGGTGGCGTTGCTCTTGAAAGCGAGCACGTTGTTGCTGAGTTGGTTGGAGGTTGCCTGAGCGTGGGAGATGATGAGAGCGTAGCGGCTCTGTGACGTGTGCTTTTGTGTCTGCTCAATGGACCAGTTGCGCCATTGCGAGATGTAGATGCGGTGAACGATAGCGGCCAGGATCATCATGGCATCAGGGAATTTGCGACCCAGAAGGTAGTATATGGCCTCTCTGGTGAACAGGTTGCTGATGACGCGCTGACCGTTCACTTCTAGTGTGAAGAGTTCATAGAGATCTTTGCCTTGGTCTGATGCGTTCTGGAGAGTCCTGCCAGTGACTTTCCAGTGGATGCGCAGTGCGTTCACGAACAGGTTGACGGCATTGTTGTCAACGAAGACACTCTCGCCATGACACTCAAGACAGTTCAGATGTGCGTAGGTGAGATGCTGTGCCTTCTTGAGAATGTCTTTTGACATTGCGAGATCGAGGCGTTCCATAGGTGCGACATAGGCATTGGGTGTTTTGAAAGGCGCGTGCGACAGAAAACCGGCTGGTGCCATCTTGAATGTATTGTGCGAGTTGGTCGTAATCGATAATGAGGGATGTCGAACGACGGCGGTGATCCTTACCAGATAATGGGTTGATCGATGTCGAATGGCAGTGGTGTTTGTGAGTGTAAGTGGAAGGGGTCAAAGAGCGCCGAGATGAATTCGCATGGGATGATAATAGTACACGGAAAATTGAACGAGTGATAGTCGACCTCTCGAATCTACTTTCACCTCGTTCCAGGACGGTCAAGCAGTCGGTCATATGCAGCTACCCGATAAGTCGTTTGAGCACCCTGCATCATACCTCCCCGGGTGCTAAAGTCTGTAACTCCAGCATACTGCAACTAAATAAACATTTACCTACTTATACGAGCACCTATCTCTAGCCACACACCCTGCTGGAGATACGGAAAGCACATAGGAGCGCGCTACGATCACACAAAAGTCTGCTCTTGGCTCGAACATACCTTTCATCGCGGGCTGTGCCTGACTGCGCTTGCCATAGCCGTACTAGTCTGTTGAAACAAGAACACAAAGCCGATGGAATGCTTTGCCAACGTTGGCAGGAAGACCGCTTGCAAGCAGGGCTGCCACCAGTAGCGGTGTTTGTCCTCTGGAACCAGGAGGTCAGCACTACTCGGGCAGCGAAGTATCGTAGAGGAAGAGCATTGAGATGGCTTCTGGTTGTTGTCCTCAGCTGAAGGTATTCAAGGTCGCCGTGACAAGGCCGCAAAGAGCTGTCAACATTTCAGCTGCGAATCGCAATACCAACGGTATATTGTCTAATCATCGTAATTTAACCATTCCATCGAGCTGAAAACACGATCGTAGAAGCAATCAGAAGAGTCGTGAAGAAGTGGTGAGAGCAATTGTGTGGGGAAATAATGTCATCACTCGATCCGATCTATTGTGAAGGAAGCAAAACGAGCGACTCACATGCCCCTCAATGACGCGCAGAGACGTCAGCGTCACTGAGCATAGCTTTGGAGCTCCTCAAAAGAGCTTGAGAGACGCAGGAACATTTCTTTCTTCCATCAATTCATCTTGTAAACCAGCTCTCCAAGTCACACGACACCTTCAACTCTTTCCAACCAATTCACCTTTACATCAACCAAAATGGCATCTCGCAACCCTGAGGCTTCCGCCAACTCTGACCCTAACGGCTTCCACGCCTCTGCTCCCAGAGACGAGCCTCTCACCACCACTGGCCACCAGCCTGGAAAGCTCGTCGGCAACGACGCTGCTCCTGAATTCCACGCCGAGACCCTTCCCGCTGGCACCGCTCCTCCTGAGCAGTATGTTTATCTCAATTGCGCATCCATGTCACTTCATACTGATCTTGTTCCAGCACCTTCAAGCCCAACAACATCGCTGAAGCTCCTCCAGTTCAGGGCGGTACCACTGCCGCTGACACTATCGGCGGTGCCACTTCTCAGCAGGTCCACACTGGTCTTGGTCACCCCGGCCAGGGTCAGACCTCTGCCGAGCTCCACCACGACGGCCAGTCGCACAGAAAGAACCCCGGCACCGGTCTCGATGGTCTTCAATCTGGCGCTCAGGGCAAGACTGTCGACTCTCGCCTTCCCGAGCACGCAGGTCAGCGCAACCTCGAGAGCGACAAGGCCATTGGCGGCACCCGCAGCGACATCCCCAACGCTGAGGATAGAATCCCCGACTCTGCTTAAGCCTTTCGCCTTTCTTTCTTTGAAGCTGCTTCAACGATCAACGATACCAATGCCTCCGACACAAACCCAGAACTTCTTGTAAAACTAGTTTAGCATTCTCCCACGCATCCACGCATAGTGGCTACTCGGCCTTGATGGCCATATGAGGAATGAAAATGAATACTCGTAAACCCACTTTTTTCGGTTCATGTTTCTCGTGCTGCTTGCAAAGTGAACGCTTTTCTCCTTCCTCTAACGAACGATGATGAGATGTCGTGTTTTGCTTTATTTTTAAGCCTCAAAGCGGGGCAAGATCTATATCATCGGAGAGCACTGACTGATTTTGCAACGCTATGGTGGAGCACGATCGCGGCTCAAGAGGGTGGGCAGAAAAAAATACAGAGTCCGTGCTTGAAATTGCTAAAGGAACTTGATTTTCTAGACTACTGGCGTACGGCACGGTTATATACCAAATCCGCTAAGAAGAGCCTTAGCACCGGCATCGCAATAACATGCTTTAGGATAGAGGTTGAATATGCAACCCTGTCTGTAAATTCCAGGATTCGATTAAGATCATGGCAACGACTCGAAGCGTAGCTAAGGATTGTGTTCAACAGGTAACGAACTAAGAAGTATACGAAATGATTGACGAAGAGATGATTGAGGTGAAGGTACCATCAACGCGGCATCGGGCAAGCAACAACGTTTCTAGTATAGAGCGAGGATAGATCAAATAGATCAAATGAGATCGTAGCCGATGCCTGTGAACCAAGCGGTCAGTAAACCATGATTTCCACCACAACAAAGGATACATGAACAGCTGTAAGATCATGATCCGAAAAGAATAGCAGAAGAGATGAGTCATTTGAGAAAGCGAGGCGATGGAAAAGGTCAAACAATAAAAGCCAAAAGACCTTGAAAATGGTATCTCAAAACATCAGAAGCTATAAACAGAAACATAACACAGTCTCTTTGTTCTTCTACTACTCAGCACCCATCATAACAGAGAAAGACTCACCAGTCTCCTTTTCGATTCTGTCAATCGATCTCTTGTATCCCTCCATGCTGTCGAGCTTGTTGACATAGGCATCCAACTTGGGATAGTCGGTTGCGTTGATGAGCTTCAGTCGCTTCTGACCAGCCTGTAGAGGGAACGACATCAAGATGTCAGCGGTAGTAAGGTCCTTGCCACAGAGGAAACCACCGCCATTGGGTGCGCTGGCGAGTTGCGATTCCAAAAAGTCAAAGTGAGTCTTGAAGTTGGGGTTGAAGTACATGGCGTCGAATTTGCTAACAATGCCGCCTGTAATGGGACGGAGGAAGAAGGGAATCTTGTCACCCTTGAGGACTGTAGAGGGATGATTAGTTTTGTCTACCGAATCAAGAAGCTTGGAGTGGAAGGATCTTACAGCTGAAGATGAGGTTGGTAACCATCAGAGCCATCAAAGAGCCCTCGGCATAGTGCATAAAGAAGCGGTAACGCAACCACTCTTCAGTCTCGAGACCAGGACCTTCCTTGCCATCCTCGTATCTCTTGGGTGCAAGGTGAGGAGCAAAGTGTTCGGTCAAGTACTCAGTGATAAATCCAGATTCGGCAAGAATCAAAGGGTCGGTTCTACCAGGAGCGGTGATACCAACGACAGGAGACTTGCCCAAAGGGTGCACCTTCTTCAACTCGGGAGGTGCCTGCATCTCAGGTGTGCGCTTGAAAACCTCAATGTTATAGTCGACATTGCATTCCTCGAGGAGCCTGATGAAGCGCTGAGCTCTGGATTTGTCGAGCCAGTACAAAGTGACTTTGGGAGCAGTGGTTTCGGTTGCCATGATGAAGGTTCTGTATGACTGACGAAAGTTAGATTTGAGGTTCAGTGGTTTCACAGGATATGCACGAAAGACTCGAGACATGAGATGATCTACGGGTTTGTACGACAACGAAAAGGTGGAATCGTGTTGGGACAAGATAATGCAATGCTTATGGGGATACGACAGGTATGGCACAACGTCAGGCGACCTGATCCTTCGTGCCGGTTCATGGAAAGTCCACGGAGCGAAATGCTGACTTACTATTGGGGTATGCGACGTGTGTGAAAGCTCTTTAGATGTCTGCTACAGCGAAGATGACAATATTATCTCTTCAACAGAAGATCGCCAAAGCAATTTTGATTTACTTTGCGAAGCTCAGGCGATAAGCCAACCTGAGCTATCCTGAGCGAGCCGAGGCGTCACAATCACAAGCAAGCAGTAGATCATGATAGTTGAGATCATGACGAGCAGTCGACTCTATCTGCACGTGACATCGAATCAGTTCTTGGCAATCCCGAACGTCAGCGACAGTGACAGGCATTGAAGGTGTGAACGACACAACCATCCCAATACCCACCTCTAAATCACAGCTACACATCAATTCAAGATGGCTGGCGGTGGTCACAACAGTGCGCAATCTATCAGACGCCAGCTTGCCCGCGTCGCCATGGACTAACACCTTCACAGGTCTCGCCTTTGACCCGGCGTTGGTCAAGTACAACCGTACGCCCGCGACTTGAGAATATGCGCCGACAGTATTGATGTTCTAATTGCGACTACAGAGATGCAAGTGGAGCGTTACAGACATTTCAAGTGGACTCCCCGTACTGCCTGGCTCTCGATCCTCTTTGCTGTCGCCATTCCCAGCTCGCTTTACTACGTCGCCAACAAGACTGATGTGAGTCGCCTTTTTTTTTTTCATGATCTTCAACCGTGGAAGCTGGGCGTCAAGAGCTGGAAAGTTCATGGAAAGAGGCGGACAAGAGGCGATACATTGAAGAGAAGGAACATGGCATTGAAGAGTCCTGGACGGCAATTCCGGTGAACACTGGCGAAGACGACGCATGGAACAAGCAGACACACAGCATGACTCTTTGCTCGGGATATGGGCCACGGAGTCGCATGCATGAAAAATCACCAGCCCAAGGCGTCCACTATCAAGCTTCCAGCTTTGGCCCAGAAGGCGCAGTCAAATCTTGAGATGACGAATGCTAACTCTGACAATCATAGGGCAAGTACGAGCTTCGCGGCAAGAGAAGAGGAGATACCATGAAGGAGTTCTAAGTCGAGAAACGAATGCGAGGTCACAAACGAATGCAACGTTGAAATTGGGGAAGATAAAACAATTATACCACCATGTCAATACCCACCCACAAGATTTAACCTACTTCGTTCTCCTGGTGCTGGTCACTATGGCCATACTGTTAGCACAATAGCGAATAGCCTGTCCGAGGTCACGTTTAAGTACTGCGCACTCGAGACGGGAAACTCGGGCTGTAATCCGAAACCACGATGGCTGTGTAAGCTTTGTGCCTGACCTCCTCTCTCTTATCTATTTTGAACTTGACATTCGGTTGGCCTAATCCTTCTCGTGTCAAAATAATGCTGAACACGAAAGACTCGCTGGAAATTGGAAAGAGCAGCAGAAGCGTCTCGCTGCTGGCGATGATACGAAAACACAAAACAGTAAATACAAGAATAGCAATGACCTCTTCTGCACACGAGAGGTGATCCTCCCACCCCTGTGCCTGGCAGTGATCGTCACTGTGTGTTGTGCTGTGCATGAGGTTGCCCGGGACAAAATTCCTTGTTACGAGACGGCGCAAGGACCCTCGAACGTCAGAGCACTTTGCAGAAACCTCAACAACTTCGAGTTTACTCCGTATCTTCTCCTCTTTGCAGCCCGCGCGAGTACCAGGGCTGCCTGTTGTACTTCTGTTACTCCAGATGTAAGGCCCACAAATTCTTCTGCGGGTTCGTCTGTCTGCAGCGCTTCCCGCCGACGCGTCAACAACTGTGGATGCGATTCAGACTCGGATCCTCGTTTTAGAACTGCTCAAGCACCAATGGGATCCCTGTACAGGATCTTCTCTGCTCTTGTCGCTGAGGTGATTTTTACAAGTAGGTGTGGTGATCAGTACCATGTCGTGACTTATCTATGCCTTCTGTCCTTCTCTGGCTGCAGGTCTAATCTTTCGTTCTTGTCATTTTTCGCGACCTTCGTTGAGCTCAATACTCCCTGGAAGCATTTTAGTAGTGCCTTTCCCTCTCTCGTCTGACGTGCCCTCGTTTCTTCCACGCAGAATTCACGTTCGTGGTTTGTCTTCGTGACTTGCTTCAAGATGCATGAAAACAAGGCTTTCCTGCCGGAAGGCACCTCACCAGAAACAGCATACGAAGGCGCACAACTGAACAGCATGGATATGGCGCCTACTGCATCGAAATGGAATCCCATGGGCTGGCAGAAGAAATGGAAAATTACAGCCGTCATCGCCGCAATCATCGCCATTATCGTTATTATTGTTGCAGCAGTAGAGGGCACCAAAAATCACAAGTCCAAAAACTCCTATCCGGATTACCACGCCCTGAATTATACGCTCGAGGATCGATGGCAAGGAACGAACTTTTTTGATAACTTCGACTATCATTCGACGGCGGATCCTGCTAATGGCTTTGTCAAGTATGCATTCAGCCTCGAAGGATTCAACACATTCAACGACTAACATGTACGCAGCTATGTGGATCAAGCTACCGCCATCTCCACCAACCTGACTTACGCTGGCGACTCATCTGCTTTCCTCAGAGCAGACTCTACAGATACCAACGCAAAGAACGGTCGCAACTCTGTACGCATCACATCCAAGAAACAATTCCATACTGGACTCTTCGTGTTCGACATCAAGCACACCCCATATGCTTGTGGATTATGGCCTGCTGTTTGGCTTGCCGACCCTAGCGACTGGCCTGGAAATGGAGAAATCGATGTCGTCGAAACTGTAAACCAAGGAAACACTGGAAACCAGATGGCTTTGCACACCTCTAAAGGATGCAAGATGAATGCTAGACGCGCTCAGACTGGCACTGTTCATGGTACGTAAATAAGGCTATAGGGTCCAGCAGCCGCCCGGTGGTGTTTTCAATCCCGCCCTAAGGGTTTCGACCCCTATCGCAATGCAGAGTCTTGATCCAAATCGGACGAAGTCCATTGAGAACCGAGGATCATTCGCAAATTGACAAGCTCTCATTGGAGGCCTCCGGCTTTTGAATAACACTCTGTATTTTGGCAGGCGCTGCAGTAGACCTTCTTTCGCTAGGGAGACATGCTAACGCTACCATTCACAGGGACAAATTGTTACAATGGCACCAACGACAATGCCGGTTGCGCAGTGATGGGATCGTCGAGCTCATACGGTGCTGAAGCCAACCAGGACGGCGGTGCAGTTTATGCAATGGAGCTTCGCGACGCTGGTATTCGCATGTGGATCTTCAACCGCGACTCTCCTCCCGGAGATCTCAGACCAAACAACGACACTACTCCTGACCCCTCGTCATGGGGTCTGCCCATTGCCGACTTCCCTAACACCGATTGTGACATTGGCTCTCACTTCAAAAACCAATCAATCATTGCAAACATTGACTTTTGCGGCTCTTGGGCGGACAGTGTCTACTCGAGCCAGTTCAAGTGTCCTGGAAAGTGCGAGGACTTTGTTGCAACAAATGCCACAGCTTTCGAGAATGCTTACTGGGAGTTTGCGAGCTTCAGAATTTACTCAACGAAGGATTAACTTAAACCGACATTGTTATGCCGATACGATACCCTCCCCTTGTTGATGATTACTCGGCGTTAGGAAAGGACATGCATAGATTATGGTGGCCAGACGGTTTTTGGCTTGTACATGTGCACCAGATTTCACGATATGGTTATATAGATAGAGTATGGTAGACTTAGGGATCCTCTTTTGACTTTCTATGTCCGTTACGGAGATGTTCGTTGCACGAGAACTATTCAAGCATGTTAGCAGGTCGCTTTTCCTGTAGTTCTAGTTTTGTGTTTGTACTCATGCCATACAACCTGCTCAGTGTTGCCTTCAGTTGCCTTCATGAGTTCAGCTATCAGATCCAGGTGCACCGTTGACGACATCAAGACCCCGCGCTGACGATCTGCGGTTGTTTTCTGTCTTGGTGCCTGACAGCTCGAGCACACCTCGATGTCTGTTTGGACACTACTACTTTCATTCACAGATATACTATACCATTGCTCGGATCTACTACAATTTGTAAACCTGCGTGAACGTTCTCTGTATCACGCCTTGAGCTACGAGGTCAGATGTTACAAACGACACAACCTGCTTTGCCCGAAACACCAGGTCGCACATGCATGGGTCACCAGTATTGAAACCAAATAAATATCTGGCTGGGTTGTCAAACCCCTGTTTTTATGACTGCATTCGAGGCCGAAAACCACCCTCGCGGTTTGCAAGCCAAGCGGCAGAGTCAGAAGTGGCAGACCATGTCCGAAGGACGTCGTGAAGCACGCCGCGAAGCACGTAGAGCAGAGTCGCCGCCCGATCCACGAGACCGTCGACGACGTCGTTTGAATTCTTCGACTACGAACAACTTGGCGCATCCGACTGAACTCGTCTCCTCTTGGCTTGAACAACAAGACTTGACTCGACCGGCTGTGCCGGCGCAAACAACGCCCTTGATCAACTCCCTCACTTTTCCTACACCTTTATGCGAAACTCATTCTTTCACTTCTTCAAACCCAACTATTGATCAAGAACCTATCCGAGGTGTTTTCGGCATGCGGGACCAAGACACCGCAATGGAAGACCATGATGCTGGTCCATCATCGGCACTCCATCCACGCGCACTTGATATTGACGCCGACGATCGTTCTACCTCAGCTCCCATTGACGATCGTTCAGTCAATTCGCGGCGCAACGGACCCCTTCTGAACATGGGACAGATCGTTTCCAAGAATCAGCCCGCATCTGCGCCTGCTAGTTTGCAAGCTTTGTCGGCCGCCGACAGCGATGAATTGTCATCTGAGACTACCGAAAACGAAAACTCACCAGTCATTGGTGGTGTGAGCATATGGCCTTTCAACCAAGCACCCGCAATTAATCAAGCAGCCGCGCCTCGCCCTGTGTTCACTGGCAACATCGTAACGCAGCCGAATGTAGCTCGCATCGATACCGGAGGTGGTATGTGGGCTGTGGCGGCACAAGCAACCGAGGACGATCGCTCTACAAGGAAACCGACATATCCTGAAAACCCTGCACTACTTCTCGCCTACCAATTGGATCGCAACACTCCTGAACCCACGCTGCGCTTCTTGCCGTTCATTCCCGTGTCACAGAAGAGAAAGAACAAGAGCAAGAACAAGCGCTTCATGATTCAACCCTCGCACAAGCAACGCATTGATGCTTCTCAACTGACCGCCAGAAGAGCACAGTGGGTCCCTGGTGAGTTTCCTGTCGAATTGTTCGAACTCATCAATCAATACCTGTCCCGCGACGACATCAAGTCGATGCGCCTGGTGAGCAAGGAGTTCGAGCGTGGTGTATCAGGCTCGCTGTTTGACACCGTTGTTGTCCCCTTCAACACAGAGCTATACGAAATGATTGAGCAGAAGGTCGCAAAGCGTGACCTCAAGGGCAAGCGCAGAGCTGACGACCCTATCAACAACTTTGTCGACCTGGAACCTGGCTCACTACACTGGAAGAATGCCCTGGAAGACACAGACGACAAAGTCTATCGCGGTCATGGACTCAAGGTCTTTGAAGGCTTTGGCCACCACATTCGTCGCTTCGGCATGAGCTTTGAGATCAAGGAAGACGCACTTCAGAACCCACCCCAAAAGAACAGACTTGACAGCCATGAGAGCTACTTTGGTTCGTATGAATGGCCGTCCAAGGAATATACACGCTACGAACTGCTCGCTGGCCTTGAGCGCACAGCAGACGAAACTTCACAGATGAAGTTGGCCTTTTCACATTTGTCAGTGGTCCAGCAGCTTGCCCTCTCCATGGATAGCGGCCTTGGTTGGATGAATGGACCCGACAAGTCACTACGCAGCATGATCCTACAGCAACCCTCTCCACTCTTTGGTTGTTCGCACGGCATAGTGGACGCACAACAACAAGAGCGCATCAGATTATGGGAGGCTATTGAATCTGCACACGACAGACTGGGCGCATTAGAAAACTTGAAGGAGGGCTGTCTCGAGCGCGTGAACTTGGATGAGAACTTCTTCTACCGTCCCCCTTTCTCAGCCACCCCATACGCCTCTCCTGCCTCGTGGGCCACAACTCCTGCTCAGCCGATCACTACTGTGGTGCCTGGTGTCGCTGATAGCGATGGCCATGATGCTCCGGAGACGGGAGTTCTGTACATCTCCCCTTCCGATGCCCAAGACCAGTCGATTTACTCGATTGAAGCTCAGAGACGGGAATTCTCAAGAAGACTCGAGAAGTTTAGTCCTTCCAGCTTGGGTGTACACCAGAAGGAATGGCTCTTGGAGGCTGAATGGGCACAGAGAGCATTTCTCACAACATACATGCTCGGCGTTGTGGACAACAGCTCAGTGTTTGGCAAGGTGTCGGTCCTAAACTTCCGCGTCTCCAGTCATCTGGTACCCTTGCTCTCTCGTCACGACTTCTGGACCGCTCTCCCGAAATTGCAAGAGGTCACACTTGCTGTTATCCCTGATTGGCGCACTGTTGAGAGAGACGAGGCTGGTATAGTCGAGACCAAGGACGTTGATCCATCGGTTGCTGTCGAGAAGACATACAATCTGCTTCAAGACTTCATCGGTGTCAGACCGAACGTAACCAAGCTCAACTTTTCTTGGGCCGCGGGTGGAGAGCACGCAGAGGGCATCTTTGCTCGCAATCACCACGTCTTGCCCGCTCCGGTCACCACCATTGCACGCTCGACAACTCTCGCGATAAAGGATGATGATTTGATCAATCTGCCACACATCAAGGACCTTACTTTCTCTAATTGCTGGTTCACACCGATCTCTATCGTGGCAATGGTCAAAAAGCTCCGCAAGGAGTCCCTCAAGAAGATCAAGTTTGACTCTGTTTCACTTACTGCTATGCCGCGCGCCGCCAACGTCGGAGTCAATCCTATCAACCAGGCCAACCCCAACCAGAACATGTTTGCACCTCAAGCTCCAGGACCTGGTGCACTCATGCTGGGTGGTCATTTCGCTGCTCAATTCGGCGCCCAGGTATGGCAAGGTCCACCTGCAGGTGTGCCTGTCCAACAATGGGCCCAGACAATGTTGCAGAACCTGAATGCATTGACACAGCAACAAGGTGTTGCCCTGTACCAGGTTCCTCAGATCTGGACTAACCACCCGATGGGAATGACAATGCAGCAAATCCATGCTATGTTGACCGGAATTGCTGCTGGCAACAATCAAGGCAATCTACCAATGGCTCAACCTGGAATGCTCTACCAGCATCCTCAACAGCAACAACAAGCCGGTGCAGCCCAAGTTCCTCAGATCTTCCCACTCGCAGTCCTCCCACCGCCGCCGCCTCATCCCCCTGCTGGCTGGCTTTTGCCCCAGCAGCCTGCAGTACAAGCCGCTCCTGCACCTCCGCCTAGCAACAGACCTTGGTACGAAGGACACCGCACTGGTTCTTGGGTGAACGTGATCGACAAGATAAGTCCAGGACCCAGACTCGAAATGTACTCAGCTCGTGATGAGTTTGAGCCTGCACCTGAGCGACGCAAGAAGGGTCTCGTATCGGCTGAGTTCAAGTCATGCGGCTATGTACAGCTTCGTTCTCCGACCTTTGGCGATCAGAGCAACATTGAAGCACCCGCTTCGTACCGCATGAGCCGCCATTTCATTCGTCGCCAGAGCCTTCTATCACCATACATGCTCACAACTCAAGACAAGCTCCTTGGCACAATTGTACAATACATGTCCGAGCACGAGACGGATGCGCTTCACCACGCATGGGGCATGACGATGGGATGGGGTGACGCAAAGCTCGCCGAAGAGGCCGAGTACGATGGCTATCTCGCTGGAGGCACAGGACGTTTTTCAGGAAGTGTGACCAAGGACTCGGTCATTCAAGAGGCATATTCTGCTCAGCACTGAGCACTCTCAGTATTTGATGAGCAACGGACGATACGAATTTTATGTCAGGAGTAACTAGTGGAAAAGGCGTTGGTTGCATTTGTTGACGATTGTCAAGAAGTGGGGGTTGTTCTTTCCAGCATGGCAAGTTGTCAAGGAAAAAGCTGCTAACTCTTGGTGGTTCTTGGAGTGGATGCAAACGAACTTGACATGATTGAGAAGGAGCAACAGACTCGATGAATGAGGCAGGATGAAGAGAGGTTGGATACAACAAAAGTTTAGTATAAAAGCCAATGAAAACTGTAGAGTATTGTAAACTACTGAATCCAAAATGCAGATGGTGAAAAGCAAGAGTAAGGTAGAGATGGTTGCGAGATGTGAACGGATAGGGCAGCGACAAGATCCGAGACAGGAGATTGCTGGCGGAGTCTGGCGGAAGTTGGGCCGGACCGAATGTGCCAAGGCGATGGATTTCTGGGAGCTTTCTTGACATGAGTGTCCAAAGTTTGAGAAGCATCCCCTGAACTACTTCCGATTGATCACTACTGTCCAGGAGCTGTAGACCAGCACCTTCGCTCACAGCCCGTCACCAATCGGCAGCAATCTTGCTCTTGCCGCGCCCACTACAACGCCGAGTCGGCATCAGCCCACCAACCATCCAGCTCCCGGAGTCAAGACCCTCTGTCTCACACGACCTACGCAGTGCGCTTTCCAGTGCCGTAGACTCCCTCGCTAGTCAACAAGTCGATCAATCCACATCCGAAACCACACACAATCACAATGTCAGCCAGAGCCGCTGTTCAGGCTCCCGCGCAGCATGCACAAGGCACTGCCGTAAATGCGCCTAAAGAGAACATCTTCATGTTCGTGCCAAACTTGATCGGTACGCTTTTACCTGCTCGTTTGCGCATCCAAAAGCTGACACGAATCCAGGTTACGCCCGTGTCTTCCTCGCAATTGGCTCGCTAAACTACATGCCCCTCCATCCTCGAACATGTGCCCTCTTATACAGCATATCATGCCTGCTCGACGCTCTCGATGGCTACGCCGCGCGAAGCTTCAACCAATCCACCAAGTTCGGAGCCGTGCTGGACATGGTGACTGACCGCTGCACCACCACCTGTCTCCTCGTCTTCTTGTCAACCGCCATGCCACGCTGGAGTATGGTCTTCCAACTCCTCATCAGTCTCGACTTTACCAGTCACTACATGCACATGTATGCCACTCTTGCCATGGGCGGCAGCAGCAGCAGCCACAAGAACATTGATGCAAAGAGAAGCAAGATCATGCATTTGTACTACACCAACCGCACCGTCCTGTTCGTGTGCTGTGCTTTGAACGAGCTCTTTTTCATCGCCCTCTACCTGCTCGCCTTCTCTTCGCCTTACCTCACTCCTTCGCTCCTGCAGCCCGCTGGTGAGAGTGCTTCTCTGCAGCCAGGTTCGCCAATCATGCCCCCTAAGCCTTCGACAATCTTCTCCAGCCCCTGGTCCGCTGGCGCAATGGAGATGGCCAGGTGAGTTTTATTCCTCGACCCCTTCTTGAATTTTGAGCAGTTTTCTGACTGATGTGATTACGCAGAGCCAACAAGATGGATAGTACCGTCCCATGGATCCTAGTCGTCGTCTCCGCTCCCGTCATGCTGTTCAAGCAATGGGTCAACGTTGTCCAGATTGTCAAAGCCAGTGAATGGCTCGCTCAGGGTGATCTCGCCGATCGCGCCAAGGCCGGACTGCCCAAGAAGACACAATAGATTTCGCCATTTCAAAGAGAAAGAGAATGGGCTTCCTGGCAACAAGAGGGCAAAGAGGATATACGGAAAGAACAGACTCGAGATAGAGAAGCGCTGCGTTTGCTCTCGATCCTCGACCTCTTGCATCCCAGTCTTTGCATGACTGGAGCAGAGCATTCAAAGGGCGCAAAGACACCCCGGAAGCTCAAAAGACTCAAAGACTCTGTCGCCATCACTCGGATCACTTGCCCTGTGTGGTCAATCGGAATCTGCAGCGCTCGATATCTGCGTTGCTTCAGAATATTCGATTCTGACTACTCGTTCTCTTTTCAACGCCTTTCTTTTTCTTTTCTTGTACCACTATTTTCTTTCTCATGTCTTTCTAGCCGGTTGCTATGGCTAGCTAGCCTGTCACAAAAGAACCCAGGCTTAGGGTTCTATAGGGTTCTGAAATCTGATATATCACATTTACCTTTTAATCACAACTATGCGACTTGTCCCTCGCAGGAAAATCTGAAACATGTACGTGGTACACACCACCCGACCGATCTTTCCCAAGCTGCATGCAAAGGTCAGGTTACACGAAAAGAGATCGCCCTTTGCAGTTTGGTTGTCTCGGGATCATCTGATATAGCTTTCTGCACGCGTGATGGTCGTGTTACCTACGTACCTGTTTTCTCTAGCACAAGAAAAGGGCTAGGGTGACCAGAAAGCCAATCTCATACAAACCAAGATCCAAAGGATCCCAAGAAATCGGTAAGGTATGAGGGCTCTGTGCGTTTTTGATTGTTGAAGTTGTGGGATCTCGATATGTTTAGAGGTGGCTGGGGGACTTGAATAATGGCTTTTGTGAATCTCGATACATATCAACCAAGCATTCGAAAACGCCTCAAACGCCAAAGGCCAATAATGACGACGAGTTAACAAGGCCTACTGTATTTCTTGGGCAAGCAGCAGAGGCCAATGACGACAAGGATCAATATATTGTGACACGTGTGGGCATGTTTTTTCTTGGTTTGACGTTGACGTTGACGTTCTGACATGGGATGCCTTATTATAGCTGACATATGTTCGAGTCGTGGGATACGAAGAGCAAGGGCACCAACAGCTGAAGAGGTTTACGAGTGCTACAAACAGTGGAGTCCCAAGCCTGCATATGCATTCTTTGCACAAAAGGATACAAAATCGATCTGCCTTGCCGAAACTCTTTTGCATAGGCTAATCCCACCAGGTTTTGACGGGTTGCCCTTCACGACGAGCACATCACACCAGAGAGGATTTGATCTACCAAAAGTTTACTTACTCTTTTTATGGGTTTGCATGCAAGAGTAACTTAGGTAGACTACGAACAATACATAGAGCATTGATATCTTTCAAAGCATACGGCAGAATCCCAATGCTTCGGGAATATCTTTGGGATCTTTTGAGGAGTGCACTGATGTAGAAAACGGCTGGCTCGCATGGAGAAGTTTTGAGTTGCCGACATAAGTGTTTGCATAGCGCTTTGGTATAGGCACAAATAATGCTCCGAGCGTTTGGTTACTTATGATCGAGTGATGTGTTGATGATCGCTACATCTTTCGAGTTTGTGTCAAGAAAAATGGCATGCATGGGAGTTTCAAGAGGCGCCTGTCTTACGCAACTTCAGGCGGTGCTGATCTGAGACAAATCGCGTCAATAAATGGGATTTTGAAAAATAAATGGCTGGGGTTGATCATTGCGAAGCGCGGTAAGAGGTCAAGAGCGGGCGGCGTCAAAAGAGTAAGCAGGCCGCATCTCTGACAACCCTGCTTTGCACAAGAGCTGAATGGCCGCCCGGCCAAGAAGGCAACCGAGAGCAAGAAATCAAGGCAAAAAGGCAAGGCAAGGCAAAAGGCGCGTATTCTTCTTTGCTCTCTCCACAAGGCCACCCGGATGAGAAGTGCGACACGTGCTATGAAGAAAAGCGTGTTTCTGTGTGCCTTGGAAGTGGGCACTCTTTGACCATGGCATCGCGCCTTTTCGATAGCAAGTTCGATAGTTGAGTAAAGCTGCGATCGCAATCCTTCAGAGCACGAGAAGAGATATTTGTCAAGGTCGTGCAAGTATGGATAGCCACATCGCTACGGGCGGCCTCTCTCCATCCTTCGAGGATAAACCTGGTTTTTTTCGCAAGACGTAAGCAAGTAAGCGTGGGATTCCTTTAGTGCTTTGCTCTGCTCCGCCCTTTTTTGGGAATTAATTTGTGGCCGGGTCGATCATATTGAGGGGGATCTCTCAGGGTTGTTGCAAGGTAAAAGGCGGGAGGATCTTTGTTGATAGCAACTTTGTTTCAATCATGCTTTTTTTTCTATCTATACAGAAGGACCAGTAGAGGAACATAGACAGGGAACGGTGGCAGATGTCATGAGGTGTCGAAAGACAAGTCTCGAGATGATCGTTGGACGGGCGAACGCATGCGAGCCACGGTACAGACCAGCGGAACTCGAAGGATGAAACATGTGGATCCCGAATCTCATCGATGTTGCGCTGCCGGCGGGCTAACCTTATTGCCTTTCACCTCGTGCGTCGAGGCTTTCCTGGTTCGGCCTCGGATCCAGCCCCCTTTGTATTGCGAATATGTCATTCTAAGGCAATAATCGACCATTGCTCTCATTTTAAGAATAGGGAGAAATGATTTCAAAACCAGGAACGGTGATTGGGGGAGAGATGGTTCATCATTAAAATGTCGCACATGGACCTTCTTCTAATCTTTTTTTTCTTCTTCTCCCTGGAAACCCCCATTTCGGAGTGATTTGCGACAGATCTATTCAGCTACGACCAGGGCCAACACACAGACGACCGCGCAGCAAAGCATACCAAAACCCGGCGTTGGGGAACACAGCATTGTTAGCCTTGTGGAGCAATCCAAAGCGAAGCATCAGCCCTCTACGGCGCTCGCTCCTGCCGTGCGCCATCGCGAAAAACGTCCCGCTTGCATAACTCTTTACCCTTCACGCTTTCTGCCATCAAGATTTCCAAGGCCAACCCCGGTCGTCCTTTTGCCGGATCCAGACATACGCCGCCCGAGAGGGATCCACCAAAAGGGCAGGGTAGTCGCTAGCTGAGAAGGCCGAATCCACCGCCAGCCCCCAAAAAGTGTCGTCGAGTTTGGTTTCGAAGAGGATCGCCTGTGCAGAAAGGCACTACTAAAAGTGCACTACTAAGGCGGGAGACGTACTGCGGGCATAAGAGCCTTGTTCCTTGTCAGCAGCCTCACTATTACAACAAGCCCTCCCTCCACAACATTTCCACTTCTTACCTGTTTCATTTTTGTGTCTTGGGGATCCTTGCACAACAGACCAAGACCTATTTTCGAGGAAGCCAGTTCATACATAAACGAGAAGCAGCATCCTTCGACCAGGCCCATCGAACCCTGAGCCACAGTCATGGACTCGACCACCCTCGTTACCTTTCTTTAGTAAGTTGGCGGACTTGAGTCCGAAATTTGAGATGACAACATGCTTACAATCTGGCGTTTAGTAAATCAAAGCCGGATGTCCAAACAGTGGAACTTTTTGGATCCTGGGACAACTTTTCGAGGCCGTATCGTATGCAAAGTGATGGACACAGAGGTCGTGGTGTCTGGACTGGATGCCACTCATTTGAGAACATCATCTGTGATGGTGATAGCATCAACCAACTCAGACCCAGGAATGGTGCCTTGAAACAGGGTGGAACCTACTGGTACTACTACAAACTCGACGATGCCGAGGAAACCTGCGACCTGACCGCCTCGACGACGTGTGCCTGCCCATTACTGCCTGGTCAAATGGTCAACGTGATGGAAATCCCTATAGAAGTGATTCAGGCCCCTCAAAGAGTCAGCAGCGCCTCGGCCGACCTGCCGACTACTATGGAGAATACCATGACCATCAACCCCGAAGACAGATACAAGAGGATCTACAGCAAACCGCCTACCAAACTCCCTCGCTACTATTGCTCTAGTGACGCATTGCGCGAGAGATTTGCTGCGGATGCCACAATGTCGAGAGATCTCAGATTCAGAGAACGACCCTCTTCTCGCGGTCTCAGGTCTGTGAAACGGGTTCGTCGTGAGGAGCCTGAATATCAAAGACCTGGTGCATGTCAGATCGAGGCTTCTTGGGATGACATCTCAGCGCTAGCCAACGTACCCGATCTTAACCAGAGCATGAACCACCTACCAGAACTCCGACCCTTTGGACCTTGCCCCAGTGCTTCACCCGAAGAGAGGCCACTAACTCGAGCTGGAGGACGCTTTACTGATCTTACCAAAGGCTTGGGATTCTCATTCTTTGGCTCACTCAGACAACCCAAGGAGAACACGAACCGTCTTAGCCAGGAGTTCGCAATGGAGATTGATGATTCACCATCGCAAATACCTCAATACGACGGCGCTCTTGACGAACCCCTATCAACACAGTGGCCACTTAGTCCTCCTTTGTCAGAATTGGCAGACGAAGAAAACTGGCCCTTGCCACCTCTGAATCTATTCCGACCCTCTTCTTCCCACACACCTCTTCATGGTCCATCAACGCCGACCTCTGCAATTCCCATTCTCAACCTCAACAATCAATCTCAATCTCGAACCAGCACATTCGACCAGCCTTTCACATCACCAGCATTTTCTTCCTCGGTCACATCAGACGACTTCCACCCTGGTTTCGGGCCCAGCAAAAGCATACCCGGCAGCTTTGATATGGCCTCTCCAACCTTCACAGCCGACACTTTGGACTCCTCCTTCTCCTCCAGCCTCACAACACCCGATCGCCTCAGCTTCAGCCTCGACGCTTCCAACCACAGCACCGAGACCTCCGAACTCAACACCACAACCTTCCAAACTGGTCTCGAAGACCTAAGCAACCGTCTCTCCACCCTCTACACTAGCCCAACCTCATCGCACTCTGACGACTACAGCGACTACGACGAACCTCTTCCATCACACCACACGACAAAGAAAGCCGATTTTCTCTCTTTCTTCCCTCCTCGAGCGGCGCCGCTGTACCTCCAAAACGTCCAAGCCCGCCGCAGCAGAAGCAGTGGTGACTGCGAGCAAAAATCTAATGCGAGTTGTTTGACGCTCAAACCAGCAAAGACCGGCACTGCAAGAGCAGAAAGACCGTTTTCTCTGTGTCTGCCGGTGGGGGCTGGGGAGTGGGATGCTGAAGACCATGGCTTCTCTAGCGATGTATTGGGGGCTTTGGGATTGGCTTGATGGGTAGGGGCTTCTTTGCATGGCAGATTTGTGCGAGAGCGCGAGGAATTGGTTTACTCTTGCTTTGCTTTGCTGGCAAGGAAGGGCTCGAGGAGAACGGTGTAAGCTTGACGATTCATTCTTGTATATAGTTTATCCCCGAAATAAGGATATGTTTCCCAGCAAATCTGCTTGCAAGACGACTTCCCTCATCTCCGGTTCAGAGTGATCTTTGATCTGACGTTCTGTGCTACTTGTCTCATCGACAATCGAGCCATGGGTTCGCAGTAACAGAGATTGCTTCTTGCAATGGTTTTTCCAAGAATGCCTGGTCTTATGGCTTCTACGTCCTGTCGAGATTGCACGCTTGAACGTCGCATGCTGGCCACCTCTTCAGGACAAAAGCCCCTGATACCACGACATTTTGCCAACTACGACGAGTAAACAATGTCTCTGACGAACAAAGACATGAAAGATACTATTTTGATGCATATGTTAAATGTTCGTTGTCATTTGACAGAAAATCATGGTTGTAGGTGTCACCCTGGCATGTCATACATGGCATACCCGTGAACTAGAAACATTGGATGCAGCGAGATGGACAATTATTTCTAACACTCCGGAATGATACAATTAGACGGATACGAAGCAACCAGTCAGTATGATGGCACTTGAAGTGATTCAAAAGTGGATGGGAAACAGCCAGGATGCAAATATCTCATGCAAGATCTTGTTGGAGCAATTGGAACAACCAACCAAAGGTCACAGAATTGATAGAGGTAGGTTGATTTGCGAAATGTGTTTGGTATCATTTTTTTCGTTCATATGTATTACGAGAGAACAAGGGTCAATCTTGCTTCACTTGATTGTGTCCGTTGGTCCCATCGCCATTTCTTACTCATGTCATGCAAAACCATGGGAACAGATTGAACAGTTCAGGACGCTTGAGAAGAGGGATTTCATGTCAATTCGTTACAATCTATCTGCCACGCATATGGTCAGCACACATATAATGGCTCGGTGGTTCAGTCAACTCACTTGGCAGGAGGGTTCTGGATGAACTCAACACCCTTGCTGATGTTACCAGTCAGACCCTCGTAGCACTTGGTCAAGAGCTTCTTCTCGTAGTCATTGGCGGAGGAAACGACGTTGATGGCCTTCTTGGCACCCTCGGGGCCGAGCTCAACGGGAACGGAGAAGAAGTCACAACCAGTCTCCTTCTGGATAGCGTCACCGCCGTCGACACCGGGAAGGTAGACGAATGTGGGCTCGGAGACGGAAGACTCGCCCTTGACGGCCTTAAGCACGTTCTCGGCGAAGCGGAAGCCGGCGTAGGCCATGGAAAGGGTAGCGGAGCCAGCACCGTCCTTGGCCTTGACGACCTCGTCACCACCGAATTGAACACCTGCGAGAGAGTCAGTTTTAGTGGGTAGCAAGTCAGGGTTCAAGAGAACTCACGGTTGGTCAAAGCATCGAGCTTGTCTTCAGGGATCTTGACAGCAGGCTTGGCCTGGCTCCATAGAGGGACAATGGTCTCGCCGGAGTGACCACCAATAACAGGAATGGTAGCCTTGCTGGGGTTGCTCTCGCCAGTGATCTCGGCAACAAAGGTCTCTGCACGGACAACATCGAGGGTGGTGACACCGAAGAGCTTCTTGGGGTTGAACTTGCCAGCGGCCTTGAGGACCTCGGCGGCGATGGGGACAGTGCTGTTGACGGGGTTGGAGATGATAAGGACAAAGGCGTCGGGGCAGTATTCGGCCACACCCTTAATGAGGTCGCGAACGATGCCGGCGTTGATCTTGAAGAGGTCGTCACGGGTCATGCCAGGCTTACCTGTTGTAGGTGGTTAGTCTTTGGTATAGCCCGATATTGTACGGCTTTGACTTACGGGGAATACCGGCGGGGATGATGACCATGTTAGCACCGGTGAAGGCGTGCTTCATGCCATCGTCCTTGGGGAGGAAACCCTGGACCTTTGCGGGTGTGGAGATGTGAGAGAGATCGGCAGCAACACCGGGAGTGTTGACAACATCGTAGAGCGAGAGCTCGTCGACCAGAGGGCTTGACTTGACGAGAAGAGACAGAGGCTGGCCAATGCCACCAGAGGCTCCTGCAACAACTACAGACGGTATACCATGTCAGCTCCTGAGTGATCCGGACAACAGGCTTCTATCCGAGAGCTCTGGTTACATACCAACTTTGACCATAATTGCGGTGTTTGTGAAGTTAGACGGAAGTGTGGGGTTGAGAGAAAGTGTTCAAAGAGTATAGAACAGAAAAGAGTCTTTCTCAGTGAAGAGGAGTGAGGAAATAGGAAGGAAGACTTGTCCCGGACTTGGGAAACTCAGCTGCACCTGCCAATGCTGCTCTTTGCATGTGAGAGCTTGGACCTTCCCGAACACTCCCCCGCTTCGGCCTTCGAGTTGCTGGTCATTTCCCCAAATGCCCCTCCTCGATCATATGCACTAACAATCCGCCGACGTACGCCCTCCGCATACCCGACGTGTACTCCAATTAACACTCGTCCTTGCACTTGTATACAGCTTCGTTCTCTTCGCATTCTGACACTCCCACCATTTTCAATAACACCATCACTCACTTACAAAGCTCGACCCATGACCCCGCCATGCCGAGGCCGGCTTCGGTTAATCACCAAACAGGGTCTTTACGGATCACCCATCTGCCTCTCCAACCTCCCGATGTCATCAGGCTATGTCGTACCAAAGCACCTTGGTGGACAAACGCAAGACAGCCAAGGCTAGGGGTATACAAGAGAATAACGCGGAAAGCCTCCATCTTCGAGCTTCCGATTTGTATTCGTGCGCCCTCAAGACGCAGAGCCATAGTTCCGCAAAACCAAATACACTTATCCCGTAATCTTCCTTGAGCCTTTGCCTATTGCTCTCCCCGTATCTTCTCGTCCACCATCCGGTACTTGTCTGTCTTGTGTCTGGTCTGGAACTTTTTTGTTTGCTTTCTGATCATAGTCGTTGTAATAGTAGTGGGGGTATCAAGTTGTTTGTCACGTTCTTCGCTGCATCCATCCGTTCATACTTCGTACTGGTCCCTCTCGCCCTCGGCATCGTCTTCAGGTGCACGATAATGGTGCTGTCCGTCGTTGCCACTCAATGATGGATCCGTCATTCTTGGTCCTTGCGGCGGGTACATTGGCTAAGCACTGGGATTAGCCTCCGGTTACATCATTCTTCTGACCCATTCATCGACACTCACCTGTTGTTGCAACATGTTGTAGCCACCAGCATACATGTTAGGGTCAAAGCTATGTTGCTGTGGGTAGGCAGCCGAGGGTGCAGGAGGCGGGTACATGCCCTGCTGCGGAGGATACGTTTCTTGTGCCACGTGCTGGCCCATGGCACCGTAGTCCGTCGGCTGCATGTGCTGTTGTCCCTGTTCCTGACTCTGCAGTTGTGCTGCCGCAGGAGGAGCCTGCATCGAAGGACCAGCAGTAGCGAGCTGTGCATCTGGAACTGGGAAGCTGCCCGGTGGGAAGTCTTGTCTGCGTTTGTGTTGAGGAGTGGCATCCTCGCGAGGCACAATGTCGATGAGGAAATCAAACATGTCGCTCTTGGCAAGGGCACTGGCAATGTCACTCCGCTGCAAGGTACGTCTCTTGTTCTCCTCTGCGTGGATCCATGCGCGCATGGTCAACTCGGTGATGAAGATGTCGCAGCCCTTTGCGAATAGGATGGGTGCTTCGGCTGAGATCATCTTGACTTCGGGGTCAGCCTTCATGACCTTCTTGATGCGAGCTAGCGGTAGCTGGTGGATTTTGTAGTCGTGTTCGTCCGTCTCGAGCTTCGTAACCTGATTCTGCCAGTACGTGTTCAAGATGTCTCTGTAGTTGCCGGAAAGTCCTTGCGATACCTGCAGAGCACAAGATGTCAGTGCAAAGCCCGCAGGGGTGCTATGTTTGTTGACTCACGTTCGACCATTGTCCAGTAAATGTCTCTGGTGGAGGGGCGCTACCCTGTGATGCTATCTATAGTCGATGTCAGTCAGAGTCGAGGGCTGTCGCGTATAGCCCTGAACGTACATAGGAGCTGGCACCTGTGTCGCAATATCAGCTGGAGTACATTATAGCAACGCGCACTCATTGCACGTACCATAGTGACCACCATGGCTCGGATCATAGACAGGGCCACCGTCGCGCCCATCATAGCGCTTAGGCGGAGGTACGTTGGAGCCGGAGCTCTGCATGGCGTTGTAATTCGGATTCGACATGACTACGAAAACTCGCGCTGTGTTGCTCGAGCTATATGCGCCGGATGTCTATAATACGGAAGACAGACACCGACGTCAGTACAATAGACTGGTATTAGAAGGAAGATCAATGGGGATGGGATGGTTCGCGTCGCGTTGCCGAACCGCATCGGCCGGAGTTCGCGCCCGACCCTCTCTCAGCACTTGACATGCTCTCGCAATATCAACGAAACTCGTTTCTCGTTGCGATGGTATATGAAACACAAGACAAGAAGCTTGAGGGGAACTCACCGACCTATGATTTGCTTATAGAAACTCTGGCGAATCGGATGGCCTGGCTACACGCTGGGCCAGTACCCGTAGGCAACTTGTGACTGGACCGTATGAGTGGAGCTTTGACACGCTCTGGTTGGCAAACCAGATTTCCGAGCGAATCCCTGCCCTGATGCTGTATCCGTAGGCAGCTCGCTGATACGGACAAAATAATGCGAGCCAGTGATGTCGCAAGTGAGAAAGTAAGTTGGTCGATGATTAGGGAAGAGAGCTGCTGTGATGCGCTTGTTTATGCAAGACTGGTCTTGACGAAAACAGAAAGTGCTTGATCGCTACGAAGACAGAAGTACCTCCTAGGATGGAAGGTCCCTACTTTCCCACGTGACTGACTTCTTTATATCTTGAACGCATGCTGTGCTGTCAATCGGCGGACGCCCGACTGTGCCATCTGTCGATTATGCCTTGTTTTCCTTTGCTTCTTCCCGCTTTCCACATGGACAACCCGCCTTGAAGGAACCGCCAGCCTTTCTTCCCTCAACCGTGATGCTTCCTACTCATGGAATACTTGCATAAACCACCACGCGAAGCGCACGTTGACATGATGCAACGTCACAGTGCTGAAAGGCAGAACTTGCTTTCAAAGATGCTGGTGTTACAGGTAGCGAAGCCCACCAAGGTGTCAACAAGGCAGATGTGTATGACATGAGATGAAAGCGTGAAAGGCGTAGAAGGACAGGGACTCATATCGACAAATCCAAAAGCCGCAAAATCCTCCTTTTTACCATTTTATACACAAAATACTGTACACAGCCAATAGGCGCCTTCAAAATGCGAAGAAAAGTAGAGAGTCCTCAGCTTAGTTGGACTTGCCGTAAGTACCCATGGGTGCCAGGGAACCCGAAGCACCCTTGAAGATGTTGTCGTGGATCATGCCATCAACATCGGCATCGTTGATGCGGTCGCTGCGTCTGCCGAACAACTTCAGTCTCTCGTCGATCGAAGCCTTTGCCTGTTCAGCCTGCTCGTCCATCTCTTTGCTGACATCCAGACTTGAGTACTCCCACACATTTGCCTTCATACCCACACCATAGTAAGCGTACTTTTGCAAGAAGCCAAGCCAGATCTGCACAACCTCGGGGTGTCCATCTTGGATTTGAATCAATCTCCTCAAAGTGATACGCTCAAAGTTTTCCTGACTCTTCTTGTGAACGAAGTTGGATCTGGGAACGGTCCAGCGCTCGGTGATCTTGGGAAGCGGCACAGGGCCTTTGGCAGGGAGGTTGAGGTAGTAGGCGGCGCGAAGAGCGAAGTCGGCGAAAAATTCGAGGTTGCGCACGCTGTAGGAGCGTAGTTGAAGGTCGGCGGCGGGGACACCGTGGGTTGGTGTGCGCTTGAGAGGCTTGAGGTAGTTGAGGTGGATAGAACGAGGGAGGCGGAGTGCTTCTAGTTCGCGCTGGATCTCTGGGCTGAAGAAAGGTTCGCGCGCAGGGAGTGTGACACCTCGTGCTCTGTGGTTGAAGGCGTCTTAGTATGCCATGCCAGGTCTGAAGTTCGGCTTCGAGAGATCTTACTCTTGTGCGGTCTGGCTCATGAAATCGTCAAAGTCGACAGATGCATCACGCTGGTGCTCGAGGACGACTGATTGGTTGCCATGCCATGGTTGGCGAGACTGGTATACTGTGCGGGCTTGAATTGGTGCAGGAGGCGCAATCTGTTGTCGCGCGCCTTGTCAGTCGCTACATCTCGCATGAACTGATCGGACTCACCCTTAGACGTTTCGTCAGCCCAAAGGGCGACCGTAAATATGAAGCCATCGTTTCCTGTGTATATACCACCGCCCGCGCTCGCAGAATGTCAATCTAGAAATCAATCCCGGGATTCCTGGCCTTCACCGCTCGGCAAATCATCTTGGCATTCATTGACTCGACTCCCACGACCAGCAAACATATACAGTTCCAGTACACTCTTCTCCCGAAGATAAGCAACAATTAGTCAGGATGGCAGCAGTAACTGATCATTTGTCGTCCCCAAAGCCTTCTTCCGAGGCATATCAGCGGGCCTCTGCTTCAGCAGACTTTATCAGGTCCAAACTACCATCCCACCTACAGAAGCCCCGTGTAGCCATCGTCTGCGGTTCTGGCCTGGGAGGCATTGCGGACACTGTGACTGCTGATACCAAACTCGAGATCGATTATCATGATATTCCAAACTTCCCAAAGACTACAGGCGAGTTTCGTGGTCACCCCTGAGATACATATATTACATATATTGACAAGCACATTAGTTCAAGGACATGCTGGCAAGCTCGTGGTTGGCACTATGGGAGATACCAAGGTCCCTGTTGTCTTGTTGGTAGGCAGAGCACAGTAAGTAAATGGAACATGGTTGCATGACAGAGAGTATGCTTATTCGTATCTTCTATCAAGTTTCTATGAAGGTCACACTATGGAACTCGTGACTTTCGCGACGAGAGTCTGCAAAGTGCTCGGTGTCGAGACCATGATCGGTGTGTATTTGTGTTCTCGGCCGCGACGACGGTACTGACAAAAGTACAGTGACCAACGCTGCTGGTGGACTGAACCCGGATTACAGCGTGGGAGACATTGTCTGCCTCAACGATCATCTGAACATGGCTGGCCTGGTTGGTTTCCACCCTCTTCGTGGACCCAACGCCGATGACTTTGGCGTACGCTTCCCTCCTCTATCTGATGCATATGATCTCGGTCTGCGTCAGAAGGCCCACCAAACATGGCAAAAGGTGCGCCCAGCCGATGGTAAGCGCAAGCTGCATGAAGGCGTATATGCCTTTGTTGCCGGTCCAACATACGAGACAAGAGCAGAGTGTCGTATGCTGCATCAGCTAGGTGCCGATGTGGTTGGTATGTCGACCGTGCCTGAAATCATTGTTGCCAGACACAGTGGCATCAGGATTCTTGCGTTCAGCCTGGTAACTAACAATGCTGTGCTGCAACCTGTACCTCGTGGTGATGATGCTGCTCTGAGCTCCATGTCACCACAAGAGCTCGTGGATCATTTGGGCAAAGGCAAAGCAAACCATGAGGAAGTAATCGAGGCTGGAAGGGAAGCCGCAAAGGACATGCAGGTGCGTATCGAAGGTGATGGCGGTGGTGTGGTGTACGGATGGATATGTCGACTGACCCAACACAGACACTGGTATACAGCATTGTGTCGGATCTGTAAAGACAACAACTCATCTCTTCTTGGGGTTGACGGCGCGCTTGGCTTGGAGGGCCTTGTAGTACGACTTCTTTCCACTTGTCTTGGAGGTCTGGATGTCGCCATACTTTCTCTTGAAACGGCCAGTGTCCTTCTCGCTGGACAAGACTTCTTCGACAAAGGTCTTCTTGCGATCCTTGTTGTTGATTCTGCCAGAGAAGTACTCGGTGGGTCCCTCGACGATGGTGCCGACTTGGGAGTACTCGGGAGGTCTCATCTTGCCATTCTCCTTCTTGTAGTGTCTATGCGGATCAAGCACATTACGCATCTTCAACAGCTGGAGATCTCTCTTCAACTCGGGGGTAAGATCGGTACGAGGCATGTTGTACCACTGTTCACCAGAAGTGGCTTTCTTAGACTAGAGAAGCAAAGCATGTTAGCAAAGATCGTCTCTAATGTGGATTCTCAAAACGTGTGTTTGTGTGAATGTGCCTCAGAGTAACTATGAATAAAAAAAACTTCAGTTTGTGCAGAGGGGCACCAAGACGGTGCCCTGATTCCGCGTCAGGAAAAAGTTGGGATAATTTTCCTCATAGGCAAGGGGTAGGTGCAGAGAAAAGAGAAGGTTGGAAACATACCTCAAGCATCTTCTTCTTGACAGCCACAGGATCCTCGACCTTGCGGATCTGGTTCGACAACTTGCGGTCCTGCTCAGCCAACAAGCGCGAACGGTCAACAGTCGCGACATCTCCTGCATTCGAGACATAAGGCTGCACCATCTCTCCAGTGTTGAGCTTGGGGAAGTTGAACTGGTTGGCCTTGTCTTTGTCGTCCTTGTCGAAAAGCGCAACGCTGGCATTCTCCTTACGGCGTCTGGCGGCCTGAGCGAGCATTTCCTGCATCTGCTCATCGCTCAACTCCTCTTCATGCTGAGGTGTGAACGAGATTACGTCCGCCATGTTTGGATGGCGTCCAAGGGAAGAAGAGAAGAGGTGAAGAGCGTTGCCAGCCGGAAACTTTTTTAAACTTGAGCTTTGCGCCATGTTGGTCTGTGCAGGGGACCGCCAAGCCTGAGTTCATCTCGTCCCTTCCTCGATTGTGCACAACTCGTCTCACGGGCATGCGTATATTCGTATGCATACAGCTTGGAAAGAGCAAGAGACTATTGCCTGCTTGACTGACTTTATCCATGGATCTCGCTTTTCTTGGTCCATCACGACTCATGATTCTTAAGCACATCACCGAACACCTCAATCGCATCAGAAACCATCACTGTCGTGATGCATATCGCTGATGAAGATGAAGAGAGGTCTCTCTATGGCTATGACAACTTCTTCCATACACTTCTTCATTGCTACACATTGGAGTCACGATCAAATGGAACACATCAAGACTTGCACAGGTAACTCGATAACTTTTGAAAATGTTGACTCGCAACATGTCTTTTTCTTTTCTCCTAACAATGAACACAGACAACATATTCGTACTTACCAGGACACGACCATCAGGCCATGAGCCGTTGTTCAATACTCTACTCCTTCCTGTCCTTCTTGTTCAAATACTTCTTTGCAATGGCCTTCTCCTGCGCAACAGACTTCAGCACGTGCATCTGCTTCTGGGTCTCGACAGCGCGAGCGATGATGTTCTCGACCTCATCCTTGGACTCCGCAGCAGCAAGACTCTCAATCGTAACAGCGCTAAAGAAAGCATCGTGGATTCTGGTAATCGTGTCAGTCTTCAAGTCCTCAAAGTCAAGCATGTTGGGGGTGGTGGGAGATGGAAGCGCAGGCATGCCAAGGACGGTCTCTTCGAGGTGAGTGAGGTGCTGGCCAGGGATACCGTTGTAGGCGAGGGCCAAGCCAGGATGAAGTCCATACCATCCTTCATCGTTGAAGTCGTCCTCGGATTCATCAGGAGTGAAGTCCTTGACAGGAGACTTGGCAGGTTCGGCTGGTTCATCGTCAGACCCATCAAAGTCATCAGAGTCATCGGACTCATCGGACTCGTCAGACTCAGGAGATTCAGGAGACTCATCAGGCTCATCAGACTCATCGCTCGAGCTGGATTCGGAATCCCCATCACCAGCGCCTGCAGCCACAGACTCGTTGTCAGAGTCACGGGTAATCTTAGCACCACCATCGGAAGAACGATCAGAAGAACCATCAGAAGGACTATCAGAAGAACCACTTGAGGAAGCACCGGAACCATCGACAGAGTCCTTGGAAGTCAACTCGAGGTTGCGCGCAACACGATAGTAGTTCTTTAAGAACTCAGCCCAAGCCTTCTGGCTTTCCTCGTTGTAGTGCAGGAACTTGGCCTCGGGTCGTGAAAAAACCTCAGAATCAGGTTGAGCTTCAAGGACGCTAGTCAGCAATGGTCCGTATCTCCCAGACTCAAGCTTCCAACGAATTTTCTCATCAACGTTCGCACGAGAGAAAAGCTTACGGCGCTGCTCCTCATTGGCACGGTTGAGGTTTCCCAAATTGTCAGTAAAAGTCAACGGGGGAGAGGTGTACTTCTCGAAACGGCGCTGAGCGTAGTCGTCGTGCAAGACGAAAGCGTACTGACGAATGGTCGATTCGCTGGCACCGACATGACGAGCCAGGCTACAGATGTTGTACTCGGCGTCACTCCACGACTCAAGAAGGTAAGAGAACACATTCTCTTTCGATTCCATCTCAGCCCAGCGAGCCAAACTGCACAGGAGATCAATCCAAGCGCTTATCTCACCAAAATCGAGACTGCCAGCGTGGGTGCGGACTTCAACTGTAGGAGGCCCTCTATACCAGTCCTCACGGGGTTTTATGCCCGACAATCTCAGAGCATTGTACTTGTAACCCTGATACACAGACTTAAGCTCCTCGCCACTGGAAGGGGTTTCGATCATCTTCAGCCAGCTAGGAACATTGAAGCTAAGGAGGTCTTTTTCAATAGACTTGGCAGTTTCGGCAGAAAGGGCAGGGACAGCAACCACGCCATCGGTTGGACTATTTTGCAGAGCCCAACTTTGCGGCTCGTCCGGGTTGATGCCTTGTGCCTTGATCTTGATTCGGTTGTAGAGATACTCGAACATGGCCCTGGAAATGGCTGGACAGAACGTGTTTGTGAAGTCCGTTCCTGAATCGACAACGCCAGGCTTGTACAAGGCGTGGAACCCATCGATTTGAATGCCAGGAAGGGGCTCAATCATGTGTGAAGAGTCCCACGTTGCTGACCCAGAAGCGGCTCCGGTAATGCGGTTGGTAGGAAGAACCTGGTCGAAAGGACGCTCCATAGCTGTCATGGTGCCCAGAAGACCTTGAACGACGTGGACAGGGAGAGCAATGTCACCGTGTGCAAGGTGTACATGAAGGCCTGTAGTCTCGCTAACAAGAAGACAGAAACCAGGCTCAGTGAAAGCCTCGTGAAGGACCTCGAGGAAGCACCTCGTTTCGTCGCGCCAACTCCACTCAAGAGGTTCGCCGGTACATGGGTAGCCCTGGCCCAAGGGGCAAGGCGAGGTTCCCTCAAACCTTTGCACACGAGATCTCAACTCAAGACCACCATAATCCTGACGGACAAGACTGGTTCCGAACTTGTCATAGGGCAAGTTGACACTTTGATCATTGGTAAGTGTCCATTTGTCGGTGGTCTCGTCTACATTGTTATCGTGGATGGGCAAAGAGAACTCGTGCTCGCCTTCCTTGCAACCAGGCTTGTTGCAGGGAAGCTTGACTCGGGCGTTGCTGAGATAGCTACGGACGTATTTCTCGCTCGAGCCATACTGCATTGCTATTTTTCTGGGAACGATGGTGATGAATTCAAACTCAGTGCCAAAGGTGATGCGCTGACCAGCAGCGGTGTTGTTGATATTATCAGACATGGTTTGTTGCTAAATGTAGAAGACGGTCGAAAAGTAAAGGTAATGATCGCCTGTGTTTTTTTCTGAACAAGATTCCTGAATTTGCTACCTACATGCTTAAAGCACCGTTTATATGTCTGTACACTGGACTCGAGGGCAAGTACAAAACGCTTTGTGTTCGAGGACAAGGGGACTCGAAGCTTAATTTAACATACAATGGCACTTTTATGGGAATATGGATATGAGGCGTTTGGTTCAAAGGATGTCAATGAAAGGTATCAAAGGAATTCGTGATGAAAGATGACAACTACAGGCAAAACGCTTTGCTGACGGTATCTCAGAGAACAAAGACTGCGGTCTACCACGACATTGTTGTTTAGATCTGATATCTTGAATTATCTCCTCCCCTCGCGAGAGCGTTTCGACCTCGGCTCAGATACGAGGATAGCACAGAAGCACTCGGTGCAACAACCAAGGATATCATGTAATATTATGGCGAATGGCCTTGACGAAGAACAGATCTCGAGTCGAAAGCTCAATACGAAGACAAAGAGATAGCACAAGCAAGCAAGGACAAAGCGATTTTCGCCATCGCTCGCACACAATCGGTTCTTGAGTATCTGTCAACAACGCAGCAAATGCCGCATTGAAGACAGCCACGATAGGGATTTCTGTTGAGTGGGTCAAATTGAGACGCTTGAGTGGACGTGATGCAAAGACGTCTGCAGAGTCGGTCCAGGTGCATGATCGCTCGAGTTCTAGGGCAATAACAAAATTTAAGCATTCCAACCTGCGAGCCGACTATTCGCAGCTGGTCACCAAGAGACTTAGTGACTCTTATGGTAACGGCGTGGCTGTCGAGTCCATTACAGTACTGTGAGAACGCGATGAATTTGTTGTCGTAGAAGCATCTTTACAACCCCACCATCCTGGTGTCGAACACGTCGAGCTAGAGACGGTCGTCGACGTCGATGTTGTCCTTGTAGTAGTGGACTTATCCAGACAACCCCACCAGCCGGGAGTGCGGCAAGTCGTAGTCGTGGCGGTAGTAGTAGATTGCATCGAGGAAGCAGTCTTTGTTGAGCTGGTAGTCGCCTTTGTTCCATTACCTTCAAAGAACGACCATTCAGAGCAATCTTTGCAACCGATATCCTGCATACACGTCGGAACCGAGTCATAAGGTTCTATGACATCTTTGATAACGCTGCTGATTCTGTGTGTGCCGATTGATATCCCCCACCCCAAATCACCAACTGTGTCGTAAGTGCAGTTGTAGCCTGTGTGGCATTTGCTTTGAAAGGCATATCCTGCAAGCGTACAAGGTGAGTCAAACGAATTACAATTTCCGACGTATATTGGATCAGCAGTGTGACCGAAATGGAACGTGCCGGTATAGTGCCGTTTGGCAGACTCGCCAATCTGGTGACCTGGCGGTGTTGGCAGACCTAGACGATGGGCAGCAAGAGCATCGGGAAAGGTCTCGAAGGTCAGAGTTGGCACGCCATAGGTAGCTCCAAGGAGAGAAGATACCACGCCTCCGAGAGAGTGACCCGTCAGCCAGATATCAGCTTTGGGATACAAAGCTGTCACGTTATGATAGAGAGCCCGAGCAGCATGATAGTAACTGCTCTTCTTCCGTAAGCTGCTCACCAAACAAGTCGAATTGCACGTGTACGCCGAAGTCTGGCACTCGCACACTCTCTTCCATGCATATTGTCCACCTTGTCCGCAACAGCAACTTCCAAACAGATTGTCGTTTAGCCTATCGTTGTTTGTAGTCTCAGGAGGGTCAAAGAACCATACTGAAGTACCCTTGAGACCAATAACAACCGTCTTGTTCTCGGTGTCGGCAAAGATGTGACCGCGTAACCCGTCGTTCTCCCAGCCGAAATCTTCGGTGTAGTTGAACCCGTCGCCGATGTCGATCCAGTCGCCTTTACGGGGTACAGAGACGTACGCATTTGCAGCCATATGTGCGAAGCTCAAGACCGTCTTTTTGTTGGTCACGTCAGGGCCGGAGACCTCGTCTAGGGTCCAGGCTCCAGCATAAAGAGCTCTGGGTCCATTGGAGGCGGCTCCATGCTCTAACAAGCTGTCAACAACGTGTCGTCTGCGATCAGCAAGACGCTGTATCATCAACATATTCGACTGCACAGAAAACGAATCCCATGCTGGCCTAAGAGTAGATGTTCCATCCTCATTCTCAAAGTCAAGTAGTGTGTCCCGATTGACGTCGACCTTCCGGAACAGATGCGGATATTGATGAGAGCCTTTATGGTATATATGCCTCAGAGTCTGTTGTTCAATACATTAGACATGCCAATTTTACAGCAAGAGACATGGCAAGATACAAAATCGTGCGTTGTTGACAGAGGAAGCTCGTATGGAGCTTTCAGCGGTAGTTGGAAACCTTGATCGTCAAGGGCTGTGGCGAACGAGAACTCGCAGGTAAAAAGACACAAGGTAAGAAATGGAACTAGAAATTTGATACTGGATGTCATGATTGAGGTGTCATAAGGTTGTAGGAGCTCGATGCGACGAGCGTATCGTCGATATACTGCTAGGTGAATGTTGCCTGATGGAAAAGAAGCAAGCAAGAGATCCTGTGGCAGGGGCACCTGATCAGAATCTGGTACCAAACACCGTACCCAACGTGTTGACATCAGCACTCGAAGATCTTAGCTCCCCATGTGCTAAAGACTGTCACAAGTGGCTATAGAAATGCACAATAATTTCGCAAACCATGCCATTTCCACAGAAAGGGCTCTACTAAAGGCTCTCTCTATGGTCAGACTTACAATAAGAACACAATTGTGTATTTCGATAGCGTGGATTACACTCATACCTCGAGATAGAGAAACCTACGCTCTTCACCTCTACCCATCCTCCAGAGTAATTGCCCCAGGCACATCAACCTCCCTCCACTTCTCCGTATCAATCCTCGAGAACATCCCCAATATCCATTGCCACCAGCCTGTTCGACTTACTGAAGGATGCCCTGGGTACTGTATACAGTATCCCTCAAAAGCCTTTCTCAGATATCCTTCTTGCTGCTTGCTATCAATGTCCAGAGCTCCCACTGCGTGTACATGAGAAGACGCTTCAGGGATATAAGCCTGCAGATAGGGAAGGGGAAATTGGCCATACCGCCCTGATTCCAGCTTTTGGCGCATGCGTTGGGAGATAGCGCCACGGGTGGATACCTTAAGGCGGTTGTCCTCG
Organism: Aureobasidium sp. EXF-3400; assembly: GCA_024195585.1. Taxonomy (NCBI): domain Eukaryota; kingdom Fungi; phylum Ascomycota; class Dothideomycetes; order Dothideales; family Saccotheciaceae; genus Aureobasidium; species Aureobasidium sp. EXF-3400. Next base: position 130,088 of record SWBL01000036.1, read on the forward strand.
ATGTTGAGGGTTAGGGGGTATAAATGGTCTTCAGGGTTGAAGTTCCCTGTTGTATACCTTTTGTGTCGACGTTCAGCATAGTCGGAGCTCGAGATTACGTCGTTGTAGTGCGAGATCGTGGACCTGGTACATCCGACCCAGCGGCATAGGTCTACGAGTGTGAATTTGGGTTGCACGTACATGATGTTGCAGTACGTGAACCAACTCTGCATACCCCTGGATTGGACATGCTGGGTAAACGACCCTAAGAAATCGATCCAGGAGATTATCTCGACAGGACACAGGCTTCCGGCGTGCATACGTACCTCGATGGTGTTCTTGGTGATACCTGCCAGCGGTATGTCGAGGTGTTCAAAGTTGAGCGCAGTCTTGTGAGGGGTCCCTATTCGCTTAATGTCGTCGATTGTTTCCATGGCTTTGATTTGTTTGAGCCAGGTGGGGACATTGTAACTCAGCAGGAGTTTGCGTATGGTTCGTGCTGCCTTTGCGGGGTCGGTGGGTACTCTTGATGGGTACACCAGCGTATCCCAGGCACATTCATCATTCTCTTGCTGTGATCCTGTGGAGTTGGCTGGCTGTGCCCAGGTTTCGTCTGCTGCCTGGCCCCATGAGTTTTCTAGTGACTGACCCCATGGCTCTACTGGCGGCTCGTCTGCCGTTGCCCCTGGCCACTGTAGGAGCTGGACTTTCTCCCAGTCTTCTGTATCCACCACATCCCAGGACAAACTTTTCTGACTTGCGTCATCCACTTCCGCAATCTCATCAGGGGCGAGATCTGGCTCATGTGAGGATCTACAGTCGGGGTCCCAGTCAGTAGGACTACTCTCAGCCAACTGCTCCTCAATCAGGCGGTCCACATGCGAGCTCATTGCTTCTGACACAGACTCCAGATAGCCATGCGAGAAATCTAGGGTATGGTCTGAAGGCAACGAAAGTAAACCCATCAAGGTTCATGGCATAGAGAGGTTTCTGCGTACAACCTATGATACGACTCACAGGCATGATAGAGTCGAAGCAGCGCTCGAAAGCGACAAAGCCTCCAAGAATACCTCTCACGGTATCAATAGGAAAGCCAAAGCTTCCATTGCCGAGATGAACGTGAATTCCAATTGATTTGTTGACCAGCATGCGATATCCTGGTCTGTTGAAGCCAGCACACAATGCGTCAAACATCATCGAAAGCTCGTCTCTCCACTCCCAGGCAAACGGCTCTCCAGTGCAAGGATATACCTGCCCACGCGGGCATGGCGTCGGTCCATCGAGGTTCGATATACGTGAGACCAGCTCGACCTGAGTGACATTGGTTCGATCTGCCACAGACATATATGTCTGGTATTCATCATCATCCAGAGAAATGCTGACGTCGGTTTGGACCTCCCAGGCGGAGAACGTCGAGCCAGTGGTAGCCTTACCTTGGGCCACTGTGTCGCGTACTGGTAGGTACCATTGGTGAGAAACTTGCTCACACTTGTTTTTGCATTTGAGAGTAACCTTTCTTTGAAGAATTCGACAGGCATACTCTGTAGCGTCCTGAGAGATGTTCTTTGGTGTCAGGCCGATGAACTCGCACTCGATCCCGAATGTGCGACGCTTCAAGTTCGAAAACTGACCGGCAGCTTCGTCGTTAATCTCGATGTCAGACATGTTGATAGTTTCAAGGTTAGACGTGTTGATAGAGAGTTGTGTGACTTAAGGTATAGTATTCCTACAATAGTCTTGGCGAATTTGCGAGAAACAAAGAAACAGAGTGCCGTTCGAGGCAGATATAGAAATCTTGTCATTGTATGAGTCGAAGATATGAGTCTTCATCAGACTTTGTCATGGTGGCTTTGTTCCCTCGAAACTTGCTCAAACAGCCACGCGAGCGGCAGTACAACAAAGAAGAGACGTTAAAATTTGTGGCGTCGAAACGAACGACTTTTACTTTTTTGTGCAGTAGGGAATACAAGATTGTTGCCAGTATGCAGGGTCCGATGCTCGAACTCATATCGGTGGAAGTGATATCGACAGTCTGGTCGCAATCGTCTGGAAGGATATCGTCATGCTACGAAGATTAGCATCGGTAGAAGTTCGTTTCCAGCAGCGGTTGAAGCAGTATCCCGACACCAAGCGGCAATGGTGTGCGACAATGAAACAGGAGGCTTTCGCTGTGCTGAAGTTCTCTCGTCAATTCCATCTCTTCAACAGATCGCTATCATCGTCGCACCTTGTGCACACGAGACTTTCCATATGTGTCATCAGTACAGAGCACGAAACTTCTCGAAAGTCGCACTGATTGTCGATGGAGTGTCGTTCGGTTAGAGTGTACGCCATACGTTAGACCGGGCGACAAGTCCAGGCGATCACGATAACTTCCGGCGTAAGAAGGGCGAAATTGAGCGGCGCATTTTCGTGCGATGCCAGCTTTAGTCGTCGAAGCCTCCCCATTCTTCATCTTCTCCATCTTCTGCATGTTCGCCTTCGCTGGCCTCATTCTTTGCCATGACTTCAATGGGATCCGCATCGGGATCTCTGACGAAACCGGCGACGAAGAAACCCATGGTTCCCTCATCAGTACCTCTTTCGCATCGAATGCAGGCATCTGCAAGAACCTTCGCATCCACCAAGTCGTTATGACCTTGGAGCGCTTCCTTCGAAGCTTCAGGATCACCTCTTCTTGCCCATCTCTTCATACCATCAACTTGATCCTCGCGTTCCATGAGTTTCCAGCCACGCTCCTTGGCAATCTTTGAAGCAAGAGCTCTCACGACAACGTTCTCGTTCTCCTCAGCGTGTATGGAACATGTCGAGTATGTGACCTTGGTGGCGGCTGGGAAGGCGAAAGCATGGAGTACAATTTTAAGCTGGAAACCAGCAAGATTATTCAGTCTGGTCTTCAGTTTCTCCTCATCGTTCTCGAGCTCGGCCGCTTGCGGGGCCTCTTCGCTGAGCTCATCGTTGGTCTCCTCAACGATCGGGACAGGGACCTCGATAGCTGTGCTTGCCTTTCTCTTTCGCTTCTTGTTTGACGGCGCAGGAGCAGTCGAAGGAAGTGATGGCAAGTGCAAAACCGCGGTGTCATCACGACCGATGATACCACTACCTGAACAACTGGGGTCAAGCAGGAGAGCACCAACGTCAGCAAACTCTTGAGAACGAGGATCCAATTTTGTAAAGTCTTGAGAAGCCTTTACACTGATGATTTTGCCAGCGCCAGCCAGCTTGACCATCTTCTCCAGTGTCTGAGCTCTGATTGGGTTGCGCTCACACGCTGTGACGGATGCCTTCAAACCGTATGACTTTTGCGACGACAGGATTGCGGCAAGGTGTGTCGTCTTGTTGCCGGGTGCTGCACATGCATCAATCACTTGACCATCCTTAGGTTTAGGGTCCAGGAGATAGGCAGGGAAGCATGAGGCCTTGTCCTGGAAGATGATCTCGCCGGCATGGTACGCAGCATGCTTGGAGAGATCTATAGAAGGAGGAATAGCGACGAGGTCCGGAATATGCTCGTCCAGATAGATGCCTCGAGGAGTAGTGCTGAGCTCCTTCAAGGTTGAAACCTTGGTAAAGTCGGCGAAGAATGTACTTTGTGCCTTTTCCATAGATGTTCTTACGGCATTGACACGAACCCATCGAGGGTGGAAGGCTTTAGTGCCATTGGCGCTTGCTTCTGCACTCTCGTCTGCAGCAGCCGCGTTGATGTGAGTGCGAAAAGCATCTAGGGTAGCGAACCTGCCCTTGATGCGACATTTGGTAAACTCAGCATTGAGTCTAGCCTTGTGACGAGAGATGGCGAGATTCAGAGGATGCGACTTGGGAGCAGCAACTCCCTTTTTGGCTAGAATCAGATCATGGCATAATAGCAATGCAAGAGTCGGGGTTAACTATAGAGAGTGTCAGCACCATGGTATAATTGTGTTTAAGGGAAAAGCATCGAGACAAAGTTACCTTCTTTTCAAGTTTGAGAATATCACTCTTCTCAATGACTTCTTTCAAGACCGAACTCCATTTTGTGGTTTCGGCGACCAGAGCAAAGATGGCGCCAGGAGAACTTTTCAGGTCTTTCTTGCCAAAAATGCGATTCTTCAGCGAGCCGCCCTTTGCCTCTGCATTGGCGAGGATGTCGGAAGCTTCGTAGTATAATGACATTGTTGATGAAGTTATGGAAGACTAGAAATAAAATTTGTCCGAGAAGTCGCGTATCGCGGCCCGTATTGCCTTCGGCGTCTTCGAAACGCATCGGCTGTCTCACAGGTCGCAGGACAGGTGTAATAATCTTTTGACACTTTCATAGAAAGCGGCATACAGATCCAACTCTTGGTCCTTGCTTTCCTGAAGCCTTTCCGGGTGTACAACCAAGCATTCACACGACATGTCACTGCATTGTATTCGGTGGTGATGTTACTGCCAAGACTTTGCTTAGCCACGGCGATCTGACATATGTAAACGGCGTCGGACGCCTCTGTGATGGCATCCGGCCGGTTCAGTCGGAATCATTGGAAGTCAAAGCTGGGGCTCTTTCCAGTACTGGAGGTCACTGAGGCGCACCATGAATCTGAACAAGCTGACTGTTGCAACTAGCAGAAGGCCGACACTTCCGCCCAAGGGCTGACTTGATTCTTTCTTCCTATATATCTCTTCTATGCATCTACCCGTACGCTCGTCTCCCTAGAGCTGCAGCACCTACCATTCTTCCCGCGTCCTGCCTCTGCCTCCATACAGCGCCGTGTGTTAGTCCTAGCAACCAATGTATACATGATTCAACATGTCTGTCACGCATCCAAGTCCCGAACGCCGACCGCGAGCACTAGCCGAAATTCACTACAACAACATCATCAATGACACAGCAACGTCGTCCGAGGATGAGGCACCCGAAATCCGAACCATTGCACCAGCCGAAGCACAATCCCTTGTCGGTGTCAGTCTTGGACGAGCCCAAACCCACTTGATCTTGCCTCATACGCCGGCAGCAGAGAAGCAAGCAGCCATTGACGAGCAGGGCGACTTCTTCGGCGGTCCACAGATCCAAGACGATGCAGATCTGGAAGATGAAGATGCAATCACCCAAGAACAAGAACGTGTGTCTAGACCAGTGACAAGAGATGGAGCGCTTGTGCTCCAGAGGCCGACAACAGGAGGAAGAGCGCCGGCCACGACAACGGGAGAGACGACGGCGCGCCTACCTTCACCATGGCGTGCTGGTCCCAAGAAGTTCAAGAGGTCAGACGAGAGCCGCTCTGTGCTCAAAGATGGTTTCCGCAGACGAGCTTCTTCGACCAGTCCATCCAGAACCGGAGTATCAATCGACAACTGGCGGGACGCACTTAAGTTCAGTATACACAACTTCACCTCGCCCTTTTCCATCGCTCATCCGAACGATTCCGATCGCAAGACTCGTCCGACCAACAGACAGAGACGGTCAGGCTCTCTGTTCGCATCCTTGGCTTCGCTGTCCTCGTCTTCTTCCACCCATATCCTGCCTACAAGACCTCGCAGAGGCAACAGCATTGCCGGCGCGTCTACCGATCCACAACCCCTTTCTCCAGGGCATGCTCCCTCCAACCTGTCGCAAGAGTCAGTTCCAGAAAACTCGTCTCATGAAACGGCCCCTCCGCATGTGTTACGACACCCAAACACCATGCCTGTTCAGAGAAGCCCGCCGTCCGACGAGTCCAACTCTAGTAATGACAATCCTCGCTTTGCTCCAATCCGCCCAGCCACCTCCAGGACAACCACTGGTCAACCTGCGAACACCCTAAGCCCTATGGCTAGAGTCAATAGTGGCAGAAGTAATCGAAGTCTGCGACGCTCTGCTTCCGATACATCGCTACAAACCTCCCGCACTCTCTCGCGAGTACCCTCTCTGGGCGATGACAGCCGCTTCGAACATGTTCAAGCACAGGTCAACAGCAGAATGAAGGCCATCAGGGATAGCTGGCAGGATACTAACATCAGACTGCCGCTGTTGCCTTCGTTTGCTTCTCTGTCTGATCTTTCCCTCACTCGCGGAAGCTCCGTCTCGAAAAGGAGTCAAACGTCGAATCCTAGCTCTTCGACTGGTACTCTTCCATCATCCGCGAATGGAAGGCACAGCACAAACCTGCCCAGAGCGTTAACAGCCCCACACGCGAACAAGACTGCCCAACAGCACCCTCATTTCTCCAAAGCGCTTGATGATTTGACTGGTGATGTCGTTGTACTTGGAGGCTACCGTGGTTCTATATTAAGATCCGCCGAACCGCCTCATAGACAGCTTTGGGCTCCAATCAAAGTCGGTTTGAATGTAAGAAAGGTAGATCTGGAAGTCGGTCTCGATGCCGATGCCGATGAAAAAGCTACCGAGAAAATCATCCCAGGTGGTATGCTTTCTCACATTGGCCCTGTTGACATATCTAGACGCTTGTTCAAACGTATGCGTGCCTCTGAGAATGCCAAGAGTGGGAAGCTACGCGTTCATGATTATGGTTATGATTGGCGACTGGAGCCAGCGTTCTTGAGCAAACAGCTTATCGAGTTCTTGGAGAAATTGCCGTGCAACAAACCTGGCACTCCTAAGGAAAAGCGTGGTGCGACTGTCATTGCGCATTCCTTGGGTGGTCTCATCACGAGACATGCTGTGAATCAACGGCCTGAGCTATTCGCCGGAGTTGTATATGCAGGTGTGCCTAGGACTTGCGTCAACATCCTCGGACCCTTCAGAAACGGCGATGATGTGCTCCTTAGTAGCCGTGTTTTGACCGCTCAAGTCAATTTCACCATCCGCACAAGTTTCGCCCTCTTACCATTGGACGGTCGTTGTTTCTTTAACAAGGAAACCAAGGAAGAATACCCCGTAGACTTCTTCGACCCGCAAACCTGGATTGATTATCGTCTCTCTCCCTGTATAGCTCGTCCATTGCCTTCTCTCAACGAACCTTCGCACCCGAGTGGTCTGGCTGGTGTCATGAACAGCATGGCAGGCGTGATGAGCGGCATAGTACCCGGCCGCAAGAATAGCATCTCTCGCGTAAAACAAGCACTCCAACACCCCGCCTCTCACGCCGTTGACGGCTTGGCCAACCCACCCGAGATGGACACTTCAGCAGCAGCTGGCAGCAGCGACAAGGCAGAAGCAAAGGGTAACGTTGACTACAACGGCACCGACAATATGGCTCCGCAGATGGACTCGAGCAGCACTGCCCCATCAAAACACTCTACGGATACACCGAACACGGATCCCAACACCTCGATCGCAACCACTGTGACCATCCCTCGCGACCAAGCCATCGCATACCTCACACGCGTCCTCGCTAGCGTCAAAAAGTTCAAGGAGGAACTATTCTTCCGTCCTCCACACGCAGAAGCCAATATCTACCCACCCGCTGCGGTCATCTACGGTAAAACCACGCCTACGGTGTACGGTGCCAAGGTTACGAGCAGAGAAGCCATCAAACACGCTTCTGCATACGATAACCTTGCATTTGCCTCAGGCGATGGCGTCGTACTTGCTAAAGCTGCCATGTTGCCAGATGGATATCAAATTGCCAGAGGTGGATTGGTGAGTTCTGAGCGTGGGCATGTGACTCTGCTCGGAGACTTGGAAGCTGTGGGAAGGTGTCTTAGGGCAGTGCAAGCAGCGAGGAGAAAAGGTGTTGGTAAGGGCACAGAGTAGCAGGGATGTCAGAAACGTCAAGTGAAACAATAAATACATCAAATCATTTTTTCTCATGCCATTCTCTTCTTGCCTTTGGTTCTGGAATTCCAGTGAAAAATTGTAGTCGCTACGCTCACTGATTCACACATGCGAACCCAGAATTACTCAAAAAGGACGGCTCTCCTGTCTAACAATACTTCAAGGGACCAGACCAACCCGTGAGATTATCGGAGTCAGAGCACAGAGGACGAAGGACCACGGCAAGATTACCGCTGCGCGTGCCAATAGACCGCCAACATTGGTATGAACGTTCGATGGACAAGGAACTTTTGGGCCAGTGTCACTCTACCGAAGTTTCGTTGCTCCCAGGTCTTGATGTGCAGTGTGCAAGGTTGGCTTGAAGGTATTCAAGGTATACTGGGGCCTGAGTGTCTGGTGGGAGATGCGATGAACATGGGCTTGGCACATGTACCTAAGGGTCTACACTTGTAATGGCTATTCAAGCTTTCCCAAGTCCTGCGAACGTCAAGGACACAGCCTTCAGTGGTCTTCCGTTGACGATGCTGTTGAGATCTGCGGCGGTGGCGACAGCTGTACGAGGAGGAAAGGTGTTGGTATGGGTGGTGGGTAGATATAAAGAAAATGAATAAAATGCAATATCCATCGAGTATCAACTTTGACAGAGTGGATGCGTTCGGAGCATTTTTGCTGGCAAAAAAGTGAACACTGTCACTTATACATCCAGACATCAGATCTTCCCAGCCGGCTTGGGGGCACTAGCCCCATAATCCATCAATCGTCTTTTTGCACAAAACAGCACAACCCAGACAAGGCAGATGAGGAATCAAGCAAGCTACGTGTGATTGTTTGGAAAAAAGTTTCTGGCAGAACTCGGATGAGATCAATGTAAGCATGACCCAGGACTAGTATCTGAACCATTGATCATCCACATCTCAAGATGCAGACAAAGGTACTTGACACCTTCTTGACTTTATTCCAATTCTTTCCACACCTCTCCTCTCACCATCCCCTGATTCCCCCTTTCCCTTTATCCGTCCCCCATCTCTTAAAAAGGCGGCGGATCCAAATCCAACCCATCAACCTTCAAATGGAAAGCATCATTCCTCGAATAAGATCCCGCGACATCCATATCCAATCTGCCCCTCTCACAATCTTCAAAGTCTGCTTCTACGCAGTGGAACCCATCTTCTACTTCCCACAAACTGGGTGCTAGGACGTCTCCCAGAGGGCCAATGATGCAAGATCCTCCTCTGCATACGAATTCGTCTTCTTCGGTGATGGCAGAGGTGGATGTGGCAGGGGCAGAGGGAGAAGGGTCTGGGAGAACGAGTTCATTGCCTTCTTCCATGACGACTGATTTTCTGCGGCGCGAAGGTGAGGTTGAAGAGGCAGAGGTGTGGGTCAGAGATGCATGAGGTTCTTGATCTACCTTTTTGCCTGCAGAGATCCAAGCAGGCAAATGGCTTTTCCTCACGCATTGGTTGGCAGAAAGCACAAATGCTCTACTCTCTGCCGCCACCGTACGCATCAAAGGCTCCCAAGTATCTCTCGCATCGGCCGTAGGCGCAAGATACAAATTCACGTTTTGCGAATAGAGCGAGTAGCGTAATAGAGGCATGTAGTTTTCCCAGCAAATCGCGGCGGCGAGACACAATTTCACACCTCTGATTTCGGTGGTGACGGCGCGCAGAGAGGAGGGTTGGCCTTGTGCCCAGACTAAACGTTCAGAGCCTGTAGGCATGACTTTTCTTCTTTTGCCAATGCAGCCCAGACGTGGACACACGTATACAGCACCGCAATACAGACTTCCCCCGCTGCGTTCGACAAGGCCAGTAACGATAAACACGCCAGTCTCGCGAGCAAGGCGTTCGAGAAACTCTCTGGTGCCGTCGCCGCGGTACTCGCGACCTTTTGCAACGGGTAACTTGCGGTCGACCCAGTCATCGCCGGCACCGAGGGGAGTGTCGCCTAGATCGACGGCAGCGTGGAAGTATTCGAGGAATTGGCTGCGGCCGTGGGGTGCGCGGGCTCCAACCGAAGCGCCAAAGTCGCAGGTGCGTGGGTAGCCACCGAGGTAGGCTTCAGGGAAGAGGATGAGGTCGACGGATTGCGAGGCTGCTTTGCGGGTCGTTGCAGCCAGTGCATCGAGAGTTTGTTGCAGAGTGTCCAGAGTCCTGGATTGGGAAACGGCCAGCTTGAGCTTGGAAGGCATGGTGGAGGTGATGAATTGGCCTCAGCCTTGGAGTCTAGGAGGGAGACGATACTGTAGACCAAGTCAGATGCGGAGCACGCGACACGCTCAGCTTTTATACAAGTTTCAGTCGAGAAAAGAAAACAGCTGTGAGTCAATAGCTACATTAGAGCTTCATCAAGGTTTGGATACGAACGAGCGGGGGCAAGCGGGCCGAGCAGGTCATCCGAGTTAGGCAGCTTGTTGCGGTCAAACACCGCCATCAAATCCCGAACACTGCGAGAGCCAACTGCAGCTTGCTGTCAGTGCATAACAAGCTTCGAAACGAGGTACACGGCAGATGGAAAGTCGAGTGTGTGAAAGTCGTTCTTGTCTTTCTTGTTCTACGTGCAGTGGGTGGCCTGTCTGTGACACCGTTTCGAAAAGCAATCTCGAACGCTACCCTCCATGCTCGTCATGATCATGAATGTCATGCCTATTGTTCTTTTCCATTCTCAAACATATCTCTGGTAGACTCTGTTCTCTTTCTTTACATCTGCTTGGCGGCCTTGGCGAGGTCGGCGAGGGCCTCACGACGCTTGAACTTGGCGTCCTCAATGACACCTGGAGACACATGTTAGTGCTGGAACTGATAACAACAGATAAGAAGCAGAGCATACCAGCGTCGGCATCAGACGAGAAGTTGGCGGTCCACTGGACGAAAGTGCTGTTCTCGTTCTCGCCAGAGGTGACGGCGTAGCAGCGGATGGTGCTGACGACAGAGGTGTAGCTCAGAGCGGGGTTGGCAGTGATGACAGAGTAGGTGATGTAGTGGTTGAGAGAAGAGTGCTCCTCCTGCTTGACCTCAATGACGGTGCCATCCTTGAAGTGCCACTTGACGATGTCGGTCTCCTCAGAGGTGCCCTTGGAGTACTCGGCCTTGTCGAGAGCAGACCAGAACTTGTTGAAGTCCTGGAGCTTGATGAAGTGCCAGACGTGCGAGAGAGGGGCTGGTGGGTCGCAAGTTAGCCATTGCCTTTTGCGACAAGGAATAAGAACGGCTACATACCCTTGATGACGGCCGACTCGGTGACCGAGGTGCTGGTGGGGATGGCTCCGGACATATTGACGGTGGTTAGATTGGAGTTTGAGTTTTGTGTGTTGTGGTGAGTTGGCAGAGAGTTGTTCTGCTCTGGTGGAAATTTTTGGAGACGAAAAACGCCAGGCAGAGCGGGCAGCTGCGGGGCTGTTTGCTCAGACGTCACCACCATGCGCAAAGGAAGGAGCTATGACAATCTGAACGAGCTCCTTCCTTCAACACCTGACTTCAGTTGGCATCCAATCGCTTACGAGCATAGCAATCATAGTCGCATTGCATTCAGCTCCAAGCATAACACAATGCGCTGAGTGAATGGGTCAACATTTCAGAAAATCGTGTCGCTATTACGTTGCCACCTTGTACATTGCATGCAAATGACCTGCCAGTATAAAAACCACACATGCTGTCCCTCTTTTTGTATAACCATGAAGACGCCTCAACTATCCAAATTGCAACTAGTCATACATGGAAACAAGAACTCTTCTAGTTGAAGACAACAGTCTTGGTGCCGTTGAGGAAGACCTTCTCCTCTGACCACCACTTGACGGCAGCAGCCAAAACCTGAGCCTCGACGTTGGCTCCCTCCTCGACAAGATCCTTGGGTGACATGGCGTGGTTGACACGAGCAATTCTTTGCTCAATGATAGGACCCTCATCAAGGTCGGCGGTGACAAAGTGAGCAGTGGCACCAGTAATCTTGACACCGCGCTCGTAGGCCTGGTGGTAAGGCTTGGCGCCCTTGAATGAAGGCAAGAAACTGTGGTGGATGTTGATGATTTTGCCAGACATGGCTTCGCAGAGACCAGGAGTCAGGACTTGCATGTAGCGGGCCAGAACAATCAGGTCAATCTTGTTCTCCTTGACAAGGTCCAGGATCTGCTTCTCCTGCTCCAGCTTGGTGTCCTTGTTGACGGGAAGGTGGTGGAAGGGAATGTCGTAGTTCTTAGCGAGAGGCTCAAAGTCAGGGTGGTTCGAGACGATGAGAGGAATCTCAACTTGCAATTGCTTGTTCTTTTGACGGAAAAGCAAGTCGTTGAGACAGTGGCCAATCTTGGAAACCATGATCAGAACACGAGGCTTAGCAGAGACAGGGCGAATGTTGTAGTCCATCTGCATTTGCTGAGCCAGCTCAGTGATCTCAGGCTTCAAGTGCTCGGTATCCTGGGCATGGCCGAAGTGAACACGCATGAAGAACTTTTCTGAGGTAGGGTCACTGAATTGTTGCAGGTCAAGGATGTTGAGATCATGCTTGGCCAAGAGTCCAGTGACAGCATGCACGATACCAGGCTTGTCCGGGCAGGAAAGAGTCAGGTAGTGGTCGTTTGCCTTGGAAGCCATTTTGGTTGAAGAAAAAGATGCAGATTGATTTGACGCAGATACAATTCCAAAGCGGACAGGAGTCGTTATCCTTGAGATTATTCCAAAAGGTCGTGTAGCTCTAAACAAGGAAGCCATTCAGGATCTGGATGATACCACTTTGGACTCGCCTCTCTCGTGAATATGGAAATGGCCGTCGGTGGTGTCTGGAAAATTGTGTGCACGGGCCGAGATCTGGCAAGAACATCCGATTTTCGGCAATTCTGCACTCAGTCTTGAATAGAGACGTTCCCAAAGTATGTTTGCAACAAGACCATTTGATCGCAACACAACAATCAAAACAACAACAACTTGCAGCTCATTTCCTCTCAGCTCATCGTCGAGACACCGTCTGCATTTGCTTCATGCAAGAGTCACGATAAGGACAAACGCTGAACATGTTCGGCTCACAGGATGTACACGACGACTCTTATTACCGAGAACGATCAAGCGACGACTGAGACACATGAATCTCGAGTCGATCAACTGGAATCTTTTAACGCAAGGCGTTTCGTTCAAACTACGCTCGGCTTTTTACACCTACATCATGAGACGTTGCGCGGAGTGCCATTCCTCTGTGAATCTACTTCTCTTTGGACTCTTTCAATCCCAAAATCCAGCCTTTGACTCAGATTCACGACAAGCTTTCTGCACGTGTACGGCTGGGCTGCCAACGACATGCTCTGTTTCGGGAAATCCTCCAACGGTATACCGTTTATTTTCTTATCATGCTATCGAATCTGTTAAGCGGTGCCGAAGGTAATCTGTGTAGTTACTTGCCTTGAGCTATTGTATACAAAGGTATAAGATCAACCAGCCACCGCAGATGAGGTGTTTCTTGCTGATCAGATACACTTGTGGTACTGAACAAAAGACAGCTTGCAGGCCTGGCATCTTTTGTTGAAGAGTACGACGATACCACTTCCTTTTTCTCATCATAATGTTTTCTTCTACCTTTACACTGTCTTTGCTCGCTTCTTCGACCTTGCTGGTTCAAGGTCTTCCATGCGATACCTCAGGCTCCGTCTCTCGACGCGATAGCGAAGCATCCACACCATCCATCTCCCGCAGAGGCAGCGAGGTCGAGACAGCCATTTCCAGACGAGGCAGCGAGATCGAAACCATCTCTAGACGAGGTAGCGAGGTTGAGAGCACCATCTCGAGACGAAACAGTGAAGTTGAGACGACCATCTCCAGACGCAACAGTGAAACTACCTTGGAATCACGCCAAGCTTGCGATGTCGAGGACACCGACCCCATCAGAGGTGTCAACCTTGGAGGCTGGTTCGTCCTCGAGCCTTGGATGAACTGGGAACTTGTCGGAGACACAGGCGCTGTCGACCAGTGGACATTCGACCAGACCGACGGAGCAGAGGCCAAACTCCAGGACCACTGGGGATCATGGTTCACGGAATCAGACATGGCACAAATTGCCGCGTGGGGCCTCAATACGTACGTTTCTCTCCAACCCTAAAGCCGTTATACCGTCTGCTTCAAGCCACATCTCGACCCTTTTTCAGCCTTATACAACGGCTTCACTATACCCTCATGACGCTCCATGCTAACGATTCTGAAACAGTGTGCGCATCCCCATTGGTTATTGGGCCTTTAACAACACAGACAGTCCTTACATCTCCGGCGCAGATGCATACCTCGAACAAGCCCTGGGCTGGGCTCGTCAATACAACATCCAAGCCCTGATCACCATGCACGGTCTACCCGGCTCCCAAAACGGCTTCGACAACTCTGGCCACAAGGGTGAAGCCCAATGGGCAGAGAACTCGACCAACCTTGCTGCCAGCACTGCAGTCCTTGAACTGATGGCAGCAAAGTATGGCGTTGAAGCTTACAGCGATGTCGTCTATGGTCTTGAACTTGCCAACGAGCCCATTGTCTGGGACGAGACATCGGCCCGTAGCGCTCAGGAATGGGCTGTCTCTACTGTGCAAGCAATGCGCACACACATCACCAACCCAGACCTAAAGCTCATCATGCACGACGCCTTCCTAGGCGCCAAAGCCTGGGAGACAGTAGCCGAGCTATTCAACTTCAACGCCGACAGCATGAACTTTGTGCTCGATGTCCACTTGTACCAAAACCAAGGCGGCGACACTTCAAACATGGATCAAGACCAACACATTGCCGCCGTCTGCGATTACCCAAACACGCAGTTTGTGCCCGCGTCTGCCAACCTGCCTGTCCTTGTCGGCGAGTTCAGCGATCAGACCAATATCTGCGTCGACGCTTCTGGCATTGTTACTGCAGGAACCTCTTGCTCTACCGACGGCTGCCAATGTTCTGCACAACTGGATCCTTCAGAGTGGAACTCTGATCTCGTAGCCGCAACCAGAAAGTTCATGGAGGCTCAACTGGATATCTTCGAAGAGTACTCTGAAGGCTGGTTCTTGTGGAGTTATACCGGACCTGGTGCTTGGGGCATGGGAAACTTGTTCAATGCGGGTGTCATTGGTCCTGATCACATTACTCAGAGACAATATCCTGCTCAATGCAACTCGACGAGTTCGAGTTAGGTGCAAAGACGATGAGCCATAGAAGGAGAACATGGAAGGATAATAGTAATGAGTTAATGATAGTAGTTAGATCTTTTCTTTCTCTTTTTTCTTCTTTTCTTGTACATAGAACCTTTTAGATTTTTTCCTTTCTCTTTTCAGAACAGGATCGATAATCAAACAACAGTTAGACCTTCTTCATTTCGAACCATTGAGTGCTACTGTGGATCTCTTTCTCCTCTCCTTCAAAGATGAAACCAACACCAATCCCAAACCCACACCCACGACAATCATGCCATCATCCTCTCAGATCTTCTACTCGGCTCTTTTTTTGCCGTAACTTATCGAGTTCCCTTGATATAAACCGTCAAGCCACACGATTCGATAAAGAACAAACAAGCTTCGTGTCTCGGCACGATGATTTACGATCTACGACCATCCCTTTGGGAAGCAAGCTTTAACAGTCGGCACATCCACTTTATCTTTACAAATGCATACTCAAGTATGAAGATCGATTTCTTTTCTCATGAGACTCGCGTCATCATCAAGACGTGAATTCTCTTCCAAATGCACATGTAGATCATCTTTTTGCTGCCCACGAGACCTTACATTTCCTCACGACCGAAAACTAGACAATTCGAGAAAACCCCACTGCGGCACGTACGCAAACAAGACCGAATTTGGGTTCCGAACACATTTGCGTACAGTAGAGAAGAACAAGATTTGAAGAACAAAGATCTCGAGAATAACCAAACAAGCATACACTTTGGGATTGTTGAAAAAAAGAGGCAAAGGTAAAGGGCGGAAGGAACAAAAAAGTACGTAAACGTCCATCGGACAAGTTGGAAAGTTAAGAAATACAAATGCTGAGGAGCGAGGGAAGGACTGAGTCCATTTCACTGCCTCTCCAAGAAGCCAAACCCCCCAAGAAGCTGTAAACTCTTTGTCGAAAAATCATAATACGAAAGAAGAAAGGCATGGGAAACGTGAACATGCCGAATAAGTAAAAGAAGGGAAGAAAAAAAAAAAGGAGCCTTAATGTTTGGGTGCTCCACCCATGCGCTCAATATTGCTCATCATCTTGCTCTTAGACGCAATACCAGAAGGTCTAGGCATACCCCTGCCGATTCTGCTTTGCGCAGGAGCAGGAGCAGGAGCAGGTTGTTCTCTAAACGCAGGGATGCTTGCGTGAGGCGGAGGAGCAGGACGACTGATGCTGCGTTTAAAGTCCTCAATGGCTGCGGTATTGCCTTCAGGAGCCGAACTCTGCAAGAGCAACATTTCGTCAACAGCAGCAACGAGCTCGCCCTTTTCGACTCGCTCCTTTTCGAGTTCGCGGATTAGGTCGGCTTGTTCGTTGCGCATGACTTGAAGTTGGCGGTCGAGGTTGGCGAGGTGTGCTCGTTGTTCTTCGATGGTTGAGTTTGCTTCTTCCATTACTCTGCGGTCGTCGGCTGTGAACATCATTGAGGACTCGACATTGTTGCTTGCAGCTGCTGTAAGCTCTTCGTTCTGTTTGACTAGCTCATCGAGACGAGTCTGCAATTCGGCGCACTTCTTCTCGCCGCGCGCTTCATAAGACTGCTTGAGTGTTGCGACCTTGGTCTCGTGCTTCTTCTTGTAGACAGCGTGAAGTTCGCGAGACACAGCTTCAACCTTTGCATCGATTTGCTGTTGTACGAGCTGTTGGATTTGCGCTTCGTCAATCATGTTGCCTGATCCGTCGTTCTTGGGGATGGCGGCACGAGCAGTTGCGAGTTGAGCTTCTAGATCAAGGATCTTGGACTCTGCCTCGTCTGCGCGGGTCTGTTGCTTCTCGGTCAAGCGTTCGCTCTCCTCTGCGCGGCGGATCAATGCTTCCTTTTCTTCATCGCTGCGCATGACCTCCTGCTTGACATTCTGAAGCAGATGTTCGAACTCAACACCCCGCTGCTCCCATTGGTTCTTCTCATGCTCAATTTGTTCGCGCTGACCCTTTTCTTCGCGGAGGTTCTCGAGCGCCTCACCAACACGTCTTTCAGCATCATTTACAGCCTTCTTCAACGAGTCGACTTCGGCTTCTCTGCCAGAGAGAGTGGCCTTGAGGGATGAGATTTGAGATTGATATTGTGACTTCATAGATTCGAGTTCGCGGACGGTGATGGTAGGAATGGAGCGAGGAGTGGGTGCTGGAGGCAGCTCAAAGTCGAGCAGATTGAGCAGGCTAGTAGACTTGGCTGGAGTGCTCATTCTGGCGCCTTTGTTCGGCGATCGTTGTTGATTCAAGTATGATAGGAGATTGGGCTCAGTGGCAGACTTTTGAGGAGAGCGACGAGACGGAGTCTGTTGGACATTGTGGCGGATGGAAGCATCGGCAAAGCGTTCGATCTGCTGAGTGAAATCGATGAGGTTGGTTGTGTTGGATTGAGCAGTGCCAGGAGTCCTGGGTCTGCGAGGTGTGGGAGAAGGTGATCGCTCGTCAGAGCCGCGTCTGATTGGTCTCGGAGTGGCTTGTTCGCTTTGAGGTGTTCGTTGCTAGAGTCGTTATTAGTCATGGTCAAGATGTGGTGAGCAAGGACAACTCACGACGGATTGCTTGAAAGGGCTTCTGCGATCGCCCAATTTGGCAAACATGGTCATGTCAGGGACAGCGGAAAAGGTGCTGAAGCAAGTGTCGTCGACGCCAGTTTCGTCAACATCGTGAATCATGACGGAATCGTCAATGCTGTCGTCAGCCTTCTCGAACGAAGGTTCGCGACTGCGAGGAAGAGGAGTCCCGGAAGCGGACTCGACCTGCTTGGCGGGAGACTTTGTTTTGAGCGGAGAGTTAAAGCGCAAAGTTTTTCTGGTCGAAGGTGGCGGCATGGCAGCTGCATCCTCTTCGAAAGTGCTGCTGCGTCTCTTCTTGATGGTCGACTTTGGTTTGAGAGGAGACATTGACTTTCTGGTGGGCTCTGGTGTAGATGCTTTTTCTGGTGTCTTGTGCTTGTTCTCGTCTTCGGGCTGGGCATCGATGTTGTCGGGCTCGGGAGCGAGAGTGTTTTCTTTTTCGCCGATGGAAGAGAATGAGAAGGTTGAAGCCTTGTTGTCGTTGGTCTCGAAGAATTGAGTCTCGGATGGGTCTGAGGGGTCTTCGAAGATGGCGTCAACGTCGGGGTCGATGTGAGCTTGATCAAACTTGTTGCTAGCGGCGCGATTGTCTGCTTCAGCGACAAAAGGCGAGCTTCCAACGTCTTCGTCGTCCCAGTTGATGACGGACTCTTCTTGTGTTTGTTTGGTCGGAGTGGTCGATGTTCTGCAAGGAGTGGCAGCGACGCTGTTGGTCGACATTTTGTCTTCACGCACGACGGTCGCGGGGGTGCGAGAGTTGAGCTGCTGCGAGTTCAGCGGCGACAAAGGGCTTGCCATTGTTGATAGATGGACGATACCAATTGTTCACAGAAAACATCTTGTGTGTTTGCGAAAAGGTAAACACAAAGCTTGGGCCACTGATTCCCCACAGCTACCCGCGTGGTCAATTGCATCCTTCGCTGTCTCTCTCTGTCTGTACCTTGTCCATGTTCTGCATTGAATGGACAGGTCCCGTCAGATCCTTTCAAGCGTCTTGTCGAGCATAATAATGACACCCATCTTTACGTGGATCGTTGGCTCCTCTTCGTCCCTCTAACAGACCACTCAGAAGCTCTATTCATTGATCTTGAGCCTTGGGCATGAGGAGCGCACACCATTCTGAGAACCGAAGATTCTTGGCATGTTGATGCTCTTACGAATGCATGTCCCTTCCAAAGCATCGTCCCAATGGCTCTGGGACCATTCTCGCATCGATCCTCTACTTCCGACGAATCTTCCGAGTCTGACATTCTTCCGAATCTGAACTTCCGGTGCTGTCAGCAAAGACTCGGAAGAGCAGCTCCGTGCTGTGGGGACTGCGGGGCTTGGAGGGGGAGCCAGAGAGACAGGTACGATATACAATCATCTTCTTCCTCTTTGTTTCTTGCTTAGACTCCTCTTCCTTATTTCCACGTCGCTATCTCCTCATTCTGCAGCAACTATGGACCCTTCAGAAGTCAACATCCCTCCGCTCAAGGACTTGACAATCGACAACATCACTGAGAATGTGCACATGATCAACTCACAATGCGACGACCCTCGCATGAAGTACCTGCTTGAGAGACTCGTCTCTCACGTTCACGATTTTGCCCGTGAGACGAGGCTCAGCACCAACGAGTGGATGGCCGCTATCCAGTTCCTCACAAAAGTTGGCCAGATCAGCAGCGACGTACGACAAGAGTTCATCTTGCTCTCCGATGTTATTGGTCTCTCGCTCTTGGTCGACAGTATCGACCACCCCAAGCCTGCTGCCAGTACAGAGGGTACCGTTCTAGGTCCTTTTCACACCCACGAAGCCCAACTCGAGGGCAACGGCGGCAGCATCTCACATGATCCCGACGGCGAGCCTTGCTTAGTACTCTGTACTGTCAAGGACACTGCTGGCAAGCCAATCGAGAACGTCAAGATTGATATCTGGGAGACGGACAGTAAAGGCTTCTACGATGTCCAATATGCAGAAAGAGACGGTCCTGACGGCAGAGCTGTCATGAAGAGTGACAAAGACGGTGTCTTCTGGTTCAACGCTATTGTGCCAGTACCCTACCCCATTCCTCATGATGGTCCCGTTGGTCAACTTCTCAAGAAGCTGAAGCGTCATCCATACCGTCCCAGTCACATGCACTTCATGTTCGAGAAGCCCGGCTACGACAACCTGATTACGTATGTTGCCATTTATCTCTTCTCTCTAATCTATACTGACTATATCCCAGCGCTCTATATCTGCGTGGTGATCCTTACGAGACTTCAGACGCAGTTTTCGGTGTCAAGGAATCCTTGCTCATCGATCTCGGCACAGTGTCCGCCGAACAAGCCAAGGAGTATGGCGTGAAAGAAGGCGGCAAACTTATAACATACGACTTCGTCCTTGTGACCGACGACGAGTCGCGCAAGCTGCGAGAAGAAAAGGCTATGGAAGCCATGGAGAAACTCGGAAGGAGAATGAAACTATACCAGGGCCTGCCTGTGCCGGACGTCGATTAGATGGGCAAATATCAGATACAATCAACCATCACCTTCGCTTCCCTGCCTGAGGCTGAGAGCAATCCGCACGTGGCTTCGTCACGACCACGAGATCTTTTTTGAGATATCATGGTTGGTTGACTCATAAGCAAAGCTTCCTCCGAAAAGCCGACTTTTTAACGCTTCAATCCCAAACCCTTCTTCTGTTGTCATTCAGCACTTTCCACTCCAGGCTCCGCGAACCAAATACAATATGGCTGGCTTCGCGGCACTCCCGATCGAGATCCGTCTCATGATCTTCGAAGCACTGTTCGACGATGTAACAGAACAGTACTACCCTCATCCAATGCTTGAAGTATCAGAGCGAATCAGTACTACATGCGAACCTTACCTGTTCCGTCACCTCGAGCTCACCATCGCGAATCCTCCTCCCTGTCCAGGCCTTCGTCATCGTGATTATCAATGGGTCGCCGCGCTGTCCTCTCCCGGGCGTAAGCTATCCTCGCGCAAGCGTAAGCTACCCTCACGCAAGCGCAAACGTGGCGCCATTCATAGATTTCGCCTTTGGGAAGACTTCTTTCAAGAAAGGTCTTTGTCAAATTGGTTACCTCACCTACAGCAAATCAGATTGTATTTCTTCGGCTTTCAAGGCATGGAGATGTGGATTGCGAATGTGAAGATCAGCTTTGATGCTGCAAAGTCGTCTGCGCCTACAATCGATTCCAACTTTTCCAATATGCATCCTGCACTGTCGGCAATGTACAAAAAGAGCATCGAGACAGCAATCAGTACATCCAATGACTGTTCGGTGCCACTGCTGAGGAACCTTGTCGACGTCCTTCGAACTCGGGAAACTAGATCTCTGACACGAAAACGCTTTGAGGTCGCTCCAAAACTACTAGAAGAGATCGCAAAGCGAGGCAGACGATAAACCAGATGTACACACCTCAAGTGGAGCTCGGAGAATAACGCAAATAGTGTGTTTGCCAACGAGTCAGAGCATTTGGAGTACAAAATCAACATCAGACATGTAGCTTAATGTTCTACGTTCTTCACTCTGGCACTACTGATTTCTCTGAAAATCTTCATGTCCCAGCTCGGTGTGCAACCCGAACCAAAACAAGTATGAAGACTGGCTTTGTGTCTCCATTCCACAATTGTTGACTTCTCACATATATCAGTCTTTGGTCTTTTGTGAATCTATGAGAATAGTGACCGATCGAAGTCAGCTACTGAAGCTCATAGCTTGAAGCGAGTTACGCGTATCTATCTCTGGTCCTATTTCGATAGTCCTGAATATTCCATGGTCATCCATAGGGAATTCACATCCCGATACTCAAATCGTCTCTCCTAGCAATGGATTCATAGCTGGAGCTGTCTCGTTCAGGTCTCTCTTTTGAGGCATCGAAACTTGCGACCACCGGAAATGCTACCCACGCTCTGTGTAAAGTCACAGTCGTAATCAGCATTGGGGAAGACGATGCAATTGCCATAGACATTGCCATCCACTAACACGATCAAAGAGTCAGTCCTTGATAAATCGGTCAATTACACAATAGCGATCCCGACTTAGCAAAACCCCCCCAACAACAATGAACTGGATCCGATAGAAAGACTTACTCCAGTGCAGCTGGGCATTGCCTTGGATATGCATTTCCAACATATCGATGTCGCCAGTTGGCTTCTGCTGCGCACACCCACTGCCCTCACAACGGAATCCAGTCTGCTTGCTGACATCCCATCTGTCGGCGAAACCATACACGGCCTCGTTGGCACCAAGGGCGGTAGGACAATCAGGAGGAGTGGAAAAGGTTTGCCAGATGATTTTTGTCGCCGCCCTGGGCGTAGGGTCTTGTCAGATAGACTCGATAGACGTCAAAGTTGGCGTTGGCCATGGGCACAACACAGAGTGCTGTCAAAGCAAAAGCCAAAACACAGAGTGCTGTCAAAGCAAAAGCCAAGAGCGAAAAGTGCATCGTGATGGGTAACAAGACTGGTTTGGAAGCTTTGGAGGTCCGTCATGAACTAAGATGCCTTCTGTCATGTCCTACAACAGATCGACTTGCTGCATAGGATTGCTCAGACATGCGAGGGCACAAAGGTGTCGGTGCTCTCTAGCCAGTTGAGGCAATACGAGCTGAAGTCGCTTCAACGGTGTAGACGCAACTGGACATGGAGGATCTACCAGAGACACCCACTGTGAAGAGCTGGATCAATGGCTCACCAGCAAACACGAACATCTATTCTCCTCATTTAAGCATGTATGGGTATGCTTGGAGGAGACACAGACAATATCTTCAGCATCGTCGACCTGGTCATCTTCTCGTCAGAGTTCCACTCCAGAGCGATCTCATGTTTCTCGTTAGACTGGATTCTCGTCGACGCCTTCAAGTCATCACGAGACTTTCTTGTGAGCCAGAAGTAAGCTTAACCGGCGATATTCTCGAGACCAGCGAGGGCGAGGACGCGACAAGTGAAGTCGCAAGCTGGCCACTGGCTTGTGCGAGCGATTCTTCTCACTCGGTGCATACTCCGGTGCACGTTCGAACAGTTTTGCCAACAAGACGAGGCAGGCGCTTTCCTCGCGCGGCTCGCGTCAATATAGATCTTGATACGCTCGTCGTCGCGACCACCGCTCAAAATGGAAAGACGGTCACCACTCGACAACAACAAAGCATGTGGGCAAGGGAATGTATGAGGATGTTCTTCAAGCATACTAGAGCCTGGGTTTATATTGCTTTGGCGATCCCACCATTGAATGGTCGTCGTCGCACCAACCGACCACCACCGTCAGCCATTACTCAACAACGACTAGGGTTCTGGCCAAGCGGTTCTCAGGTCGTGTTCCTCAAGCATACTAGAGCTTGGGTTTATATTGCTTTGGCGATCCGAGTATTGGATGGTTGTCGTCGTCGCATCCACCACCCAAAACAGCTGGAACGACCATAACTCGACGACGACTAGGATTTTGACCAAACGAGTGTAAAGCCGTGTTCTTCAGGCATACTAGAGCTTGGGTTTACATTGCTTTGGCAATCCCACCATTGAATGGTCATCAGCGCTTCCACCACCCAAAACAGCTAGAACGACCATAACTCGGTAACGACTAGGATTTTGACCAAACGAGTGTAAAGCCGTGTTCTTCAAGCATACTAGAGCTTGGGTTTACATTGCTTTAGCAATCCCACCATTAGTTCGTCGCCACCGCTTCTATTAACCAAAGTGGCCTAAACAGCTATAACTTAACAACGACTTGGTTTCTAGCCAAACGAGTGTAAAGCCATGCTCTTTGAGCATACTAGAGCTCGGGTTTATATTGCTTTGGCGATCCCGCCATTGGTTCGTCGCCGCCGCTTCTATTAACTAAAGTGGCCTAAACAGCTATAAGTCGACAACCATAAGGCTTCTAACTAAAGCAATGTAAAACAAGGTTCACTAAAGCTATTCGAACCTTGCTTTACATTAGTTTGGCGATTCGAGCATTGGTTCGTCGTCGCCGCATACGTCACTTAAGTGGCTTACTTAGATAGCTATTACTCGACAACAACACGGCTTCTAACCAAACGAATATAAAACAAGGTTTATTATAGCTGTTAGAACCTTGCTTTACATTGGTTTGGCGATCCGAGCATTGGTTCATCGTCGCCGCATGCGTAACTCAAATGGCTTGCTCAGACAGCTATTACTCGACAACAACACGGCTTCTGACCAAAGCAATGTAAAACAGGGTTCATTATGGCTGCCAGAACCTTGCCTTACATTGGTTTGGTGATTGGAGCACTGGCTCGTCGTCGCCTATCTATGACCCAAAATGGCTTGCTCGGACAGCTATTACTCGACAACAATGGCACTTCTGATTAAAGCGTTCTCAGGCGGTGTTTTACAAAGCTATCAGAACCTTGCCTGAGAATGGTTTAGCGATCTGAGCATTGAATCGTCACCTACAGGCCATACGCCAACTCGAAGTTCTAGCGCATGGTTGGGAGGACTACGAAGACGGTTAGAGGCAACTTAGCAACCTTCGACCCGTGGCTCAGAACAGACTTTGCAACGACGACATCGTCAATAGCGCCCAAGGTCTTCGGGCTTCCTTGACGACCTTGCTTAAGGCCGCGGCATGCGCCACCCGGGAAATCGACATTACTCGACAACCACTAGACTTCTACTCATATGTTTGTCAGACGATGTTTTTCAAGGTCACTGGACTGCTGCCTGAGAACCGTTCGGTTTGATCATACCATTTGAATGGTTGGCGTCGCGTCTGTCGCCCAAGAAGCAGATCGTCATCACTCGACAAACGGTTGACTTCCAGTCAAACGATTCTCAGGGGACGTTCTTCTTGATGATAGGAACCATGCCTTATAATCATCTGCTTTGGTGTCAATATTTGGATGGTCATCGTCGCATCTGTCGCCAAAGAAGCAACTCGCGATTACTTGGCAACCAGTTGGTTTCTAATTAACAATTCTCAGGCCTTGATCTTTGAGGACAGGACAAGCTCCTCTTAGAATCGCTTTGTGTTGTTGCAAGGTTTTGAGAAGTTATCATTATAGTAGTACCTGACCAAGCAAACTTCTCTAACGCAACAGCAAGCTAAGATTCCATGAAACGGTTCTCAGGCGTTGATCTTTTAAGGCAGATTAAGCTCCTCTTATAATCAGTTAGGGGTTTGATGAGTTTTGGAAAAATTATCGTCGCCGTCGGTATCTGGCCAAGCAAATCTTCAGAGCAAGCTTGGAGTCCTGAAGCCGGAAGGCACGAACACCAGACGACTTCTGAGTTTGAGCGCAGGAATTTCTGAGGTCGTGTCGCTCGCACTATCACATGTGGCCTACTTGGATGCCATTCGCAGCAACTACAGCAAGACACTGGATGCTCACTGCGGCATGGTACACGATATCGGCAACACTGACAGCTTGAAGACTGGGCAAAGCATCGATGGGCTTCTTATCGCAATGAGATGTTCCAAGCTCAACGCCGCCTTCTATTTCGACGTGCCATTCTCGAATACCATACCAGAGATGATTCTCGCGAAACCTGCGATCCCCATCAAAAATTCGTCAGAGAACCTGGATCTCCGCTACTGGAGACTCAACTACAGCCTTCAGAAATACGGCGAAAGGCGTCAAGCACACCGGAGCATTCAGAAGGAAAGTTAGCTGATTTTCCAATTTAAAAAGTGAGTCTCAAAAAGGGACAGATATCGAGATAACTCTCAGTCACAACTTTTGTTTCTGTCACTCCAGGGCTGGGAGTCCGAAACCACACAGTAACCACTGAGATCTGAAAGAGAAAGGTTTTTGAATGTCTCACAAGCTGTGAGCTTTCGCTTTCACTACTTCACAATACATCAGCACAATCACTCACACCACGTGCTTAGATCTTTAACATCCGAACGCAATTCCGCAAGTCTACACTGTCTTGACTCTTGTCGTTCGTTGTTATCGGCTACTGACCCTTTCAGCTGTCTACCAACCTATTTGCCTCGCCTACACTGGATATCAGAGTAGGTTTGTCACCTGCACAGTTGCTGTAACTCCACTCAGTGATGAAGACACGCTCTTTGTCAGTCCTGGTCCTGAAGTGAGCACTGGCATCGACGCCGAGTGCCTTCGACTGACACCACTGCAGGAGCAGCAGTCTGACGATGGTGTCGGGATGGCACCCACGCCCTCCTTACCTACATCGTCCAGCGGCAACAAGAATGGCGAAAGCAGCAAGCGCAAGGCGGAGGAGCTGATCGATAGTCCTTCGAAGAAACCAAAAATCGGTCGCCGATCACTGTTCAACAAGCTCAAGGCAGATTGTGAATGGGAACCTTCCCGCGCCCTTCAAGCTCGACTCAATCTCTTTATGATACGCCCACCACAGCCTCGCTATGACACCGCCGTCGTTGCCTACGCCCAACACTACTGTTTCATCTTCATCAACCAATTCTTGTACATTGGCGAAGCCATGATTGGCCCAAAGTTCCGTATCTTCGTCTGGTATCGCCCAAACTCGGATGGCAGGGGTCAGCTTTTCCCTGAGCCATGTGTTAGTGTAGCACCGATCTCAAAGCTCAAGCTTACAGATATAGACCGCTACGACGACGCACTTGAGGCCATGTTCGGGGCGGAAAGACTTAGGAACATGAGGGCTGAAGCGCTTAATGGCTATATCAAAGATGTCTGGTGCTATGCTGCCGCGCTCCCTTGAGTTAGAACGAAGTTTGAGATGGCCTCAGACCCACCTCTTCCACCAGGGACAGTCGAGCCGCTCGAATTCAAATACCCAAGTTGGGCGCTCTCGAGAATCATTGGAGAAGACATGAAGTTGCCAGACTATGCAAGAGAAAGGGGAGTAGATGGGGACAGCTCCACTTTCTATGTTGGAGACGTGGTGCCCTGGCAAGTGCACAAGCTCGGTCTGACTGAGCCCCTGAAGGAGAAGCCCAATTACTCTCTCGCCAACGATGCTTCTACCAGAGCTGCTAGCCGATCGTGAGTTGCTCTTGGTCTGCTTGCGAACTTTGTTGATGGCTCTACAGAAATCAATGAGCCACTAAATGCGTTTCTTTTTATGCAGCGGTAATCGGAGAAGTGCAACGGCAGAAGATTGGAAGACGGTCACGAACACATGATGCAGTCACAAACAGAGCGAGATGGAGATGAGAAGACTAGAGACTAGATTCTGCAAACACGCGGATTTAATATCAAAATTGCAAAGAATGGACACAATCATATCAACCTTGGTATCAAGGTTCATCAGCATTTCATCCCCATCCTCGACGCAAAATTCTTTCCACTCTCCACTTCAGCCACTTGTTTTGACATTTAAGAGACGGTAACGCTGGCGCTGCCAGTACCAGAGAAAGCCTCAACAGCCATGACCTGGAAGTTGTAAGAGTTGCCAAAGCCGTACTTGGCCCAGTAAGCAAAGTGGTTGCCAGTGGTGACCGTGCCGGAAGTACGCTTGGTCTGACGAACAGACCAGTACTGCTTGAAGGTAGAAGTGCCAGTAATGGAGGGCTCGTTGGTGCGGGTGTCAGTGCAGACAGTGTAGACACCACCATCGCTGGAGACGGTACCGAGTTGAGTGACACCGGACTGACCGGCGCCGCAAGGGTTGTACGAGCCGTAAGACTCGACAATGTAGTATTCGGCCTGGGGGCTGTTGATCCAGCCGTAGACGGAGAGGTAAGAGCCTCCGCTGGCGGTGTACGAGGCAGAGTAGGTGATGGAGCGAGCAGCACCAGTGGACCAACCAAGGCCGGTGACAAAATCGCCATTGACGCCGTTGGTCCAGTACATGGAGTAGGTGCCGGCGTTCTCGTTGTAGGTGAACTGGCCCAGGTTGCCGTTGTAGTTCTGGACGTAGTTGATGCCACCAGGACCGGCACGCTCAATCTATCGTGTTTGATCAGCAAGATGGTTTCGGATAGAATTGATCATCGTGGAGATCGTACCAGCATAGGGCTGCTGGCCTCAGCATCGGCTTCTGCGACTGGGGCAGCAACGGCTGCCACGACGAGAGCAGCAATGGTGGCGAAGAACTTCATGTTGGAAAGAGTTGGAATGATTGTTTGAGTGAACGTGAATGGAAGTGCTGGAATGAGTTGCTGATGGGAGGTTCACTCTTCCTTATATATTCCATCAAGACAGCATTTAACCGCCGTCTTTGCCCAACCTACTATCCAGACCTTGCCCTTGCTCGCCCGATATCGAACGCGAAGCAGATTACAGGGTGACGATAAACCAAGGACGACACCTCGCTTGGATATGTTCCACACGAAATGGTGCATTGAATGGCTCTGACTCTTTTATCCGGATATGTCATTGGTATTCTCGAAGTATCGCTATGCGAAGAACGTCGTACGGCCGATAGCTTGGAGCATAAAGCTTCATTTCGTCTCGTGCATACTTCCATGCGGGCATGAAACTTCCACTATAGCCGCTATAAAGGATGTGGGGTGGGGGTCGTGGTGTGTAACTTTATCTCTATTTGTCCGCTGCAGGAACACCACGCGATGCATTTGCATTTCGCCAGGTCGAGATTCTGTCGTACGTACTCAAGTGATGTGCGGCTATGCAGATATAAATTGGCTGACATCCTGGCTTAATATGAATCCTTGTGGGAACACGGAAGAGATGCAGTGTTGTAAGCAGATGTCTTCAGCACCCCACAATTTGAGGCTGATTTCGGCTCACCTGAAACACACTACTGTATGGACATGGACATGGACATCAAGGCTTGTTCAAGCTTGTTGATTCTTGATTGACGTACCAAGACCATCAAGCCTACCAGAGGTCAGTAAAACATCTCGTGGCCTGGACTTGAACATCAAGTCTTCTTGTTGAGCACTAACAGCGGACCCCAGTCCCTTCATCACTGCAACTCGGCATTTGCATGTCAAGGTTCATGATCTCTGGTGAAGCGGTAAAAACATAGCTTGTCTCTTTGTTTTGGGATCAGCGCTGGTAGAATGGTAGAAGCGGTTAAAAGGACAAGCTTCAATAAGGCGTGCTTGTCATGTATATACCCCTGTAACGAGGTAGTCTCTTGACGATCACCCCGCACTCTAAACGCGTCCTCGCGTCTTCCATCTTACGCTCCTTCTCTTCATTCTTATGTAACACAATCGATACTCGTTCAATTTAATCTATTCAGATGTCTCCGTGACGCCTGTATGACCATCCATGTGACCAACGAGGGAGAAAGTTCAGGTACAGCCTGTAAGCTTTTCCGATAGCTTAATGCATACTTGCATAGCAGGCAGGTTGTCTTCCATTGACATTCGAAAGCAATGGCATGATTCCAATGAGAGCGTTGTACTCTTCAAAACCTTGCAGAGGAAGACAACATCTCAGCAGATACCACCATCCTCGAAATTGCCTTGAGAAAAAGACACAATCTGTACTTTGCGGCTTATACAGCAGACTGAAAAGCTCAAGTGAGTGCCTTGAACAGCCAGTACAGCGGATACAAGCAGATCAGGGGCAACATCTAGTCAGCAGTCATTTCCCAGCGCAGCATGACCACTGTCCAATTTAGCATGCCACGTTATCGTGGATCCTGTCGGAAGCTCACCGCCCTACAGCCTAAATCTGCTTGTGAGATTTATCAGTCACAGCACTAATCAGTACTATGTGTGATCATGTGTGACTCGTTCCTGTAGCTGGAATGCAGCTGTGCCAGGAGGTCAAAGTCAGAAGATGGTATTCAGCCGCTATCACAACCATATTTCCTAACAGGCAAATCAATCATTGGCGACCACTTCTCTCCGCTTTGTATAGACTGGCTACGCAGCAGAGATGAGTACGAGGTAGGCCTATAGGCTATATAGCATGGAAATCGTGCATGTTGGAAGTCTGGATGTTGCGAGCAGTTATCATACATGCGCTCTGTTGCACAGACCGTATCTCGCAAGGCGATCAAGCATTTGTCTGTGAATGTGCCCGACCCAGATCAACGTGATATTCGATAGTGCTCATCAAGGGGTCTGGATCGGTCTGAAACCGGATCGGGCCGCCTTCTCATTCGAAGGTTGCGTAGGTCCGATCGCCATTTTTTCTGCTGCTTCTGCTGGTCGTAATGGCTAGTATTAGTATGAGGAGTCGTCAAACCAATGTTAGCAGCCACAGGAAAGCTAGCATCAGCGGTAACAGCGTGTCCAGCATCCATGACAAAGTAAAGGGCAGCAAGCTCGAGAGTATGGTAAGATGATGGAGGACGATTTTTTGCCGTAAGATCCACGCGTGCAGCGATGTCGTTTCAGATAGAGTGATATTCGGCACGGTCGTGACAGCCTACTCGAGGGACTTCGGGAACTCCATGACAATATGTGGATCCGACATCCACTACCAAACACCAAGATTCCAAAGAGGTCTCGGAGATGAGAACCTCTGGTGGCCAGATGTTTGCAGAGCAAGACACGCGTGAACGGGAGGGGAGCAAAACCCGTGAGTTTGGGGGAAGTCACATCGTAGACTTCTTTGCAAGCATTAAAACGCTACACAACCATGGCAGAGCAAAACGAACATACCCGGTGAGAGTGGATGACCCACTTCGACACCACGAATCATCTAAGCTCCTTGACCTCTTCTTGGATATCCTTAGACACACCGTCTACATTATCTCCCCAAGTCTCTGTTGGCATGCCCTCAAGTACTTCGGCCCTCTCCTCAGGTCTCACGTAGTCTTTGGGCTCATGCCATTCTCCCAAAGGCATGATTAATGCGGGAGGATAACAATAGCAACAAGCCCAATAGACTCCAAAACTCAAGATCAAGCCAATCTCATAAGCAAAGTAGTAAGCTTTGGTGACACCCAGAGGTGCAGAAACTCCCATGTTATTAAGAAAACCGTAAAAGTTGGGAACAATGCCGACGACGTACGCGACGTAGGCACGCCAATTCCAGCCGTGGAAGTAATGGTATACACCGTTCTTGTCGCTTGTGTAGAGGTCGTCGATTTTCAGGTAGCCGCGTGAGATGATGTAGTATTGGCACAGCAAGACACCAGTGATTGCGGACAGGAAGATTTGGTACGAGGCGAGGAAGGAGATGAAGATGCCTGCGCTACCAAGCAGATACCATGGGTTGATGATGAACGAGACAGCGGCACAGATGAAAAAACCTTTGCGCACGGTGAGATACTTTGGAAACAGAGCCGCAATGTCGTTGCCGGCAGGTAGAGAGTTCTCGAAGATTGATGAGAAGATTGCTGAATATCCGAAGCAAGCGGCGATAAAGAAGCACCCTGCACGATTTGCAGAGCTGTACTCTGTTGTCTGCAGCATGTCCAGAAAGGTAAGAGGATTCCAGACGACTTCGCCGTAGATTGCTTGCGATGCTGATGCCACAAGATTACCAATGATGCAGACTATGAAGTTGCTCAAAGGGAAGCCAACAATATTGCCCAAGATAACATCATTAGGTCTGCGAGCATAACGCTGGAAATCGGCTGCATTAGATGCAAAAGTCGCACAGTTTGCAGCACCGAGGAAGAAAAATCGAACAAGAAGCCAGGTCCGTTCTGAGCCAGTGGCTGTACCCTTTTGATGTGCGATAGCTCCAACACCACCTGCTTTTGTCAGAGCCCACGCACACATGGCGATTGCTGAAACGATAAAGACGAAGAGCTTGGCGTAGATGAGCGATCGCATTTTGGGCACTGGAATGACCAGGAAGGCACAGGTGATGAGCCAGAAGATGACACAGCCAATGAATTCTCCAGAGCCGATGGCTGATCCTTTGCCCATGATATTCTTGAGATTTGCAATTTTGGGTGTAAGGGCGTGTATCATCACGTAGATACACTGACCTCCTTGAACCTAGAGGATTTTTAGCAATAGTGCAGATGAGACACAAATTTCACTCACACCATTGACTCCGTTCCAGACGATAGCCATCACAGCACGGTTGAAGGTAGGCCACCATGCCCCAAAGACTCCAAAGGCAGCTCTGTTCAGCACAGGGAAGCCGATATGGTATTTTGCTCCAGCGCGGCCGTTAAACACAATCACGATGGCGATAAGTATTTGTCCCCCCAAAGCAGTGGCAATGGACTCCCACATACTCAAGCCCAAAGCTTGAGCTGAGGATGCCGCATACCAGTTCGAGACAGTGGCTACAGCACTGAACCAGAAGGTCAGGTATGCCTTCATGTTCCATGTTCGATCGGCGAGTTTGAGTGGTCTGTGTATCGTTCAGCAATAGCCCAGTCAGACTCTTCGAGCTTCCTTACCTGATATCATCGTTGTCGAGCCACATGTCCTGACCCTTGACCTCTTCTGTACCTGCTGCCTGCAGATGAGGTCTGGGTATACCACTGCGAATTCTATTTGCAAGTCTTGACATTCTAGTATCGAAGACAAACGAAGAGAAATGCTGTGAATCAATACAACTTACACAAGACGTTCGAGTCAAGCGACTGCCTTATGTATGGTCCACGTCGACAATCAGGCCTAAATCCATCATCTCGGAGCCGTGTAGAGAATCACTCAGGTCAAACGCCTATCGCTGAATTCGATCAAGAATCTACATGCCGAGAATTTGGCATAACAGGGTTGCAGATAGGCAGTGCTGATCAGCCGCCCGACCAGAGGATTTGAGGTCATCGATGCAGCAAACTATTTCGACGGAGTAGGAGCTCCCTGAACTTAGATTTGCATCTGTGACTTACATCTATATCAGTTGTGTATTTCGACTTGAATGGATTATCCTTCGAGCGCTTTGCAAAAGTGTCTGGAGATTACTTTCCCCTGTCAAGGATCCTGTGGAGCCAAGGATGTGAAGCGACTTCATGACTGCCTGTTCACTTGGCGAGATAACAGGCGGGCAAGAGCGGGCATGCTTATCAGTTGTTTTCATGTACACTCTGACCACGTGTGGTAGCGAGAGTTGAGACGAAACTCATCCTGGTGAAATTGATCGTTGTTGGTTGTTCATCGAAGAGAAGCAAAGAAACCACGAGATGTCGTGGACCTAGCTATAGCTCGGCCACGACTTTTGGCCGCAAAGTGTCGCGTTCTTTCCTCTTCACGTCTTCGCGTTCAATCCCGCCATCATCCTTACATGGTGCCTCCTTGAGCATGTCGACTTGGCATGATAAGACGAGATAGATCTCAGGGTGTCGCGCAAGTCACATCCGTGTTGCCGATAGGCCAACTATAGCAATGCGCCGCTCTCCGATGAGCCAATAGAACGCAACCATGCAGCGAGGTAGCACACAAGTATACATCTTATCACATCCAAGCCTCTCCTTCCTATACCTCTACCAAAATGTCGTCCACCACCGTAATTGAAGCTCCTACAAGCTACAAACTTGAGTTGCATACTGCTTACGGTCCGGTCTTTCGTGATGTCTTGAACACTGAACCACGCGATGCTACCGAAGAAGAAGTCCCAATCGTCGACCTCGCAGGTTTATTTGGCAGCACTGAGAGTCGCAAGAACATTGCTCAAGCCGTACGTACCGCGGGTACCAACATGGGCTTCTTCTACATCAAGAACCACGGCATCGATGACCAAGTGATCGCAAAGGCAAAATCTCAATTCCTTAGGTAGATACTCGATACACTTAGTATACTCATCGTGCCAACCCATCTGATTTAACCAGGTTCATTGAACAAGACACCGAACTCAAGGAAAAGGTGTCACAAGACAAGTCCAGATACTATAACGGTTGGAAAGCCCCTCGCAGCACAAACATCAGCCGTACCGAGTCCGTCGATATAAAGGAAAGTTTTAGCTGGCGCTATCACCCCGAAAACGACCCTGATCATCCTCAACCACTATCATCCTTGCCCTCTGAAGTGCAACCTTGGATTCGGGGCGAAGACTTTGTCTGGGAAGGCACATCCCACCTCCCAAACTTCAAGACTGATATCCTGGCATATTGGAAGTCTTGTCTGCAGCTTGCAAGACAGCTCGTCAAGGTCTTTGCTTTGAGTCTAGATTTGCCGGAGAATTACTTCGATTCGAGGACCACGTTTCCCGGTGCCGATGGAGTATTAAACTACTACCCTGTCACCACAGCAGAAGAAACAGCAGCCAATTCAGTAGGACTAGGTTCACATACAGATCTACAACTATTCACCTTACTCTGGCAAGACGAAGTTGGTGGTCTACAAGTATTAACCAAAGAAGGCCAATGGATAAAAGCAAAACCAAGACCAGGAACCTTCGTCGTCAACATCGGAGACTTTATGATGAGGTTGTCAAATGACTTCTTTAAGAGCACGGTGCATAGAGTGTATAATCGTGCACCTGTGGAGCGAGTCTCTATGCCTTTCTTCTTTGGTGAGATCATATCAAGCTGATTCTTTGACCAAAACTAATGTGATCAGGTTTGAACTTCAATTGCGTTGAAGGTGTTATCCCTACGTGTACAAGTCCCGAGAACCCGTCCAAGTATGAGCCGATCAGCTGCGGCGATGTAAGTAGTCCAGATCTTCTCCGTGTTACTGTATGCTAACTCCTCTCAGTGGTGTCAGCTTCGCTTCAAACTCGAGGCAGAGCGTATGGCTAAAATGTTAGCAGAGCGTGAGACCACTGCCGAGTTGATAGCCGAATAGGCATTTCACAAACAAAAACTGCAACCATTCTTGAATTGTGAACTGGATTGCAACCGGCGGTGCAGAAGGAAAGCATGAACGAAATAATACTTCCACAAACCAGATCTTTTTTCTTATCAAGGACAAATAATAATGAGCAAATTTCGAAGATGACACAATAGCGATAGAGTGTAGACATTTCAAGTACAAGAGATACTGCAGATCTCAATTTATTTGAAAAACTCTACAACTACTTCTAACTAGCCGGGGGTATAGATCCAACGTGGGTATTACATCCTATCGAATTCCTCCACAGTATAGGTAGTTTTACATATTGTAACAAAAGGAAAAAAAGGTATAAGGCGATTATAAAAGGGACCTGGAATCTTCTTTTTATGATTCCCAAGAGGTCATCGGTGTTCTTGCGAGAGCACAGAGAAAGGTTGGCATGTTTGTTGTTTGGCATTAAGGAGAGTGATGTGTGCCGGACGCATCAGATGGCATCACTGAGGGAAAGTTCATCCTCAGATTTAGAGGACAAGGGCGGCAACACCAGCAGCCATGGCGGCGAAGCCCATGCCGTTCTTGACGGCAGCGCCAGTGTAGGCGAGCATGGATGAGGTAGGAGTGTACTGCACAATGGTGGTTGAGGGCTTCTTGGTGGAGCCAGGCACAACGGTAGCAGGGACAGTCTCAGCGGGCTTGGTGGAGCCGTTCTCGACAGTGGCGGGAATGGTCTCAGCAGGCTTGGTAGAGGCGCTGACTGTAGTTCCGGGGACAACAACAGTCTCGGAGCTAGCAGAAGGAGCGGGAGCTTGAGATCCAGGAGCACCAGGGGCAGAGGCACCGGGAGCAGAAGCACCAGGGGCAGAAGCTCCGGGAGCAGAAGCAACGGGAGCAGAGGCACCGGGAGCACCAGAGCTAACAGGGCATACAGTGGTGTAGAGAGAGACAACGGCAGTGACGGTGGCCTTGCCGCATCCGTTAGCACCGCAAGTGGTGGTGACCTGCTCCGAAGTCTGGTAGACAGTGGAGGTGGTCATGGCAGGTTGGGCCAAAACAGGAACTGAGATGACGGTGGTGGTGACAGCAATGGGCTTGCCAGCTCCAGCGGCGGCGGTAGGGCACTGGTAGACAGTGACGGTGGTAGGAGCGTACTGGCAAGCAGTGCAGACCTTGACAGTCTGGGTGGTAACGGCACCAGCAGCAGCACCGCCGGTAGCGCCAGCAAGAGTAGAAGCGGGGCACACGGTAGTGTAGGCAACGACGACGTCAGTAACAGCGGCAGTGGAGCAAGGAACACCAGGAGCGCAAGACTGGATGGTGCGGGTGACGGTGCTGTAGACGGTCGAGGTGGTCAGAGGGGTAGTAGTGATGGTGCGGGTGACCTCGCCCTCGGTGACAGTCTCGGTAGCAACGACGGGGACGAGAGAGGTGGTGACGACGGCGGGGGCCTCGTTGACAAGAATGGCAGAATCAGTGTCAGCGTTGGCGGCGAGAGAATCAACGGTGCTGTAGAAAGTGCAAGAGCCCTGAGCACTGTTGTAAGTGGTGCCAACGCAGGTATCCATGGCAGAGCAAGAGTCAATGCAGTCAACGATCCAGTCGTTGCCGAAGGTGGCTTGACGTCTGACCATGCGGGCCTTGCGGGTCAAGAGAACAATACCCTCGATCTCGAGACCGCAGCGGATGAGGTACTGAGAACCATCGTTCTCCTCCAAAACAGAATCATCATAAGTAGGACAGATGATGCTCTCAGCGTTGGGGAAGGTGCCGTTGTTGCCAGGGTTGGGGCTGGCGGTCACGGAAGTGCCGTTGTTGCTCTGTGTGGTCGAAGGGAAAGGAGCTCCGGTGGAGGAAGTACCGTTGTTGGCAGCAGAGGAAGTAGAGTTGGAGCGGCCAGTGACTTGAGCAAAGTCAATGCCAGGAGCCGAACGTCCCGAGGTCTTGTCGAAGCTGCTGAAGAAGGTGCAAGAAGTGGTGTTGGAGTTGTAGGCTGTGGCAACGCACTCGGTGTGCGCGGCACAAGTAGTAAGGCAGTCTTGCAGGCTGTTGCCAGCTCTCTTGGCAAGAATGATGTCCAAATCAATCGAAATACCATCAAAGGTAAAGTCGAATTCGATTAAGAAGCTCACGCCGCCAATTGTGGTAGCACTGGTGGATGAGGCAGGAGCAGCGCTGGTGGTGGACGAACCGCTACCGCTAGTGGCAGTGGCGGTAGAGTTGTTTGAACCAGAGCCTGCGCCGGCGCCAGCAGTGGAGCTGGTGCTGATGATGCTGGAGCTTCCAGTACCGAGGGGCACGGAGCGGCTAGAGGAGGTGGTGGAGAGCTGAGTAGAGCTGGAAGAGCTGTTGGAGAAAGCCTCCTGGCGGCGGTATGCCACGTTGGCAGAGGCAAGGCTCGAAAGCGAGAGAGCAGCAACAGCTGCGGAGATGAACGAAGGCATTGTTGTAGTCTTCGAGTGTTGTTATTAGTCGGGATATTAAGTATACAAACACAAGAGTCCCCCTAAACGAAAGTGGGTGGTTGTCGATGAGCGAAAGTGATCGTGGATGAGGGAAAAGGAATGCCTTGGGTGGCTGCTCCAGGCTGGTTATATAGAAGTCGCTGGTCGTAAGTTGCACCAGCAGCAAGGTTTGCTGTTTTCACCAGCCTCTCGAGAGAGTGGGTTGTTTCCCTTGGAAACAGTTGACTTACCGTTGTCGCTTTGGTTGCTAAAGATGGAGACCGTTGCCAAATCGATAAATTTCTACGAGGACGTTGCGGCTTTCAGATTAAGACGGGCAAGACATACGCAACTTTCTACCTGCCATCACACGAAATCTAACGCGCCGCAAGATAGCTGTTTGAAGAGGCGCAACGTATAACAGAAACGCAAGGCGCAAGAGGCGTACATTTCGCGTACGTCAAAAAACTTTATGGTTAGGAGAATATAAGAAATCAATCTAGCACGAGGTGAAGTCTAGAGAAGCACGCGGCAGGCCCTGCAGCAGACGTGGCAGATCTCCCGACGCCCGGCCTGTCAACCCAGCCATTCAACAAAGCTTGGCAAAGAACGTTATAATATTGTTTCACGACTGCGACCCTCCATTCTCCGATCCCTCGTACCACGGCAGGAACGAGCAAAATCACATGTCGATCCGTAGGGTTGTACGTCATGACGGCAGGAACGAACCTGCAGATCCTTAACTATTGGTTCCTGCCCCAGCGTCGAAACTCATCGTCTTGAATCCCGCTGCAGGAACAAACGCACTACTGTACAGGCG
This sequence comes from Aureobasidium sp. EXF-3400, assembly GCA_024195585.1. Classification (NCBI taxonomy): domain Eukaryota; kingdom Fungi; phylum Ascomycota; class Dothideomycetes; order Dothideales; family Saccotheciaceae; genus Aureobasidium; species Aureobasidium sp. EXF-3400. Next base: position 167,213 of record SWBL01000036.1, read on the forward strand.
TAGGATGCTGCTCCGCTTTCCCCGTTGCTTGCTGCGGTGCTCTCCATCCTATCGCAAGCAGTTGAGTAAGACAATGACGATCTTTAGCAGGTACTTTTCGCTGAGTCGAGTTGATGATCGAGCAGGATCATCTTGTTGAGCCATCCTGATACACTATTCCTGTTTGTATTGACTCTATTCTTGTGTCCCTTGTCCTCGTGAGAGTGCTGATCTCCACATGGAAGTCTGACTCTTGGCCCGTCATACGAAAATCTGTCCATAGTGCAATGGCAAGCCGAGTCGTGGGCCTTGTTATCGCTTGCGATATACCCCATCAACCGATGGCGGCGTCAAAAATGGCGTACATTCCCGAGTTCGCTAACCCGCCCTTGGACTGCTGTGGTGTAGCTTTGCCATGTAACCACATACGGTGATAGTCCACACCGACGGAGCTCCACCCCAGCATTTCAAAAAGCTTCACAGCTTGAGGGTTGCCATCCCAGATCTCCGCCGTTACTGTATAGGCTGCCGAGTTTTCTTGTCTGGGCTGCGACATAGCCGATGTGGTTGAGGTATTTTCGATCCTCTGCATCGCGTGCTCCATTGCAGCAACGATGATCCTGTGTGCCGATTCTTGGTCTGCTGCGTAAACCGGGCCTAAGCGATACCCTTGAGGAACCTGGCGCACAACCGTCCAGGCACGGATGTCTTCGTCTTTGCTAGCACCTTTTTCATTGATCAGAGCAAATCCGAACAAATCAGATCTGTTGAAAAACTCTTCACTCCAGAGCTGTTTGCGTTCGAATCCTGTGTGATCGAGATCGGATTTAACCAGAAGGTGGTGTGGGACATTCTTGATGTCAACGAGCTGCAACCTCGTATTCAGGTCATGTGATGTAGTATGGTGAATGTTGGTCGTGATGTTCCAAGACATACAGCGAATTTTGCCGAGCGGAGACTCAACAAAACCTCGGCGCTTGTAAGTGGACTTCTGTTCAACTACGGCGTCCAGTCCGATGATGGTTGTGCCATTGTCCTTGAATTCTTGCAACACTGCGTCAAACAGAGCTCGTCCGTAACCTTTTCCCTGGCTGGTGGGCTGTACCACTGTGACTTGTTAGCAAAAGTCAAGAGCGCGGGAGACGACTTTTATACCAAACAGGGTGACCCACCCAGTCTCATTGTCATAGATAGTTGATTGGCAATGACCCGCGGGTTCGTCAGATCCGCCAGGAACCGCAACAAGCAAACCTCGGGATCGTGATGCCGATATGTATGATTCGAGATCATGATATGAACGATTCTGGGCATTGTTGACGGTCAGACTCTTTTCTTTTTCTCACGACACAGGACCAGGAAGAGATTCACCCAGCCTAAGGTTGTCATCAACGGCCACCACAGGTCCCTTGCTTCTTTTAGGTCTTGCGCTGGTCGCACAATGACGCCTTTGTTGATACTGGCGCTCATTGCTGGAGTTTTGGTTGTCGTGGTCGAGGCGATGATCTGATACGGTATCGTGCAGTTGATGCTTTCGTGTCTAGACATCTTAGACGCCTCTCAGCTTCACGTGGATGGTTGCAAGCTGTCATGTAGAGGAAGCCCCACTTTGATCGGCGTTGTGCATGTTTAGTGGCTGATGCATGAGTCGTCGATATATTAGAATCCGTAAGGTCTATGCTGCAACAAATCGGTTTAGGTGCAAAGCCCGCAACTATGTGTGGTAGCAGGTGTAACACCGAAAGCTCATTGTAACCACTGAACACCTGCCTTGACGAAGACCTCCTTCAGTCGCTTCACGCGATCTTTGCGGCTTTGCAATAGAGAGTCATGCTCGGCCTCTGGATGATTGTCCATATCCCATATTTTCAGATCAATACTACTAAGACGTATTTCTTGAAGATGCGGAAACTGTTCTTCAAGCTTGGTCGACATATCTTCCAGGTAAGGTACAATCGTGAAAGTACATAAATCGATGGTCAGACTCTCAAGGCTGCTTGGCATCATTTCGACGAAGGGTAGTGCGGGTACGGCCAGAGTTAGATCATCAAGTAAGTTCTCGAATCCCAGGAGTGTAGTCTGTAAAACGTCAAGCTTTCTGAGCGAAGTGAATTCTCGAAGTGATCCAATCGATACACAAGTTCCTTCCGAGCTATCGTGTTCGGTCGCCAACTGGGAGTGTGGATGCGCATTCATCGTGAGTTCCTCGAGAGTGTGTCGATTACTGCTCAGAGCCTCTCTGATGGTGTCCCATGAAAAACCTGGAACGAACACGAGTTCTGGCTGGAAGTTGCAGTCAAACGCTTCTAGCTTGGTACAGCGCTTGAGGATTTGTATCAGCTTCATCGGGTGAATGTACGAAAGTCCAAGCGTCAGGTCAGTCAAGTGTGAAACTTCGTCACTGAGAGGGTAATCTTCCGGAAGCACTTCATATGTGCCACTGTTGTCAACTTCGACCCAAAAGACTTTCAGTTTTGGCAGTCCGATGAAGGGCAGGAATGGATCGACCTCAAAACCATACACCTCGGGCGCTGGCATCTCAACTTTCAAATCTCTTTTATGTACCATCACAGAGTCTAGCCGGTGGAAATGACGAGCGGGGTCCCATCCGGCTGAAGGAACAAGCAATCTGGGCCAGAAATATTGGGGAGCACTGTTCTCGCGAAGACTGAGATCTGGCATACAGAATTCGATGTGCTCCAAGTTTGGTGTGAGACTCATTAGCAAAGCAATCTCTGCGGCTTCCTCGCCAGCAAGAAGTGCCTCTTTCCAGGCGTCACCAAGTACTGATATTTCTGCATAATCGTCGTATAAACTCCACAATCCATCAGGATATGTCAAAGAGCGAGCGCCCCTTGAAGTGGCGTAAGCAGCATACTGGGCGTATGCTCCAGGCTTATATCTCCAAGCACCGATGTAGAAAAAGCGGATATACTGCAGGAGTTCTGGTCGATTAAGCACAGTAGCGAGGAACATTCGAAAAAGTTGATGACCACGATGAATCCTGGTAGAGTCCGGCTTTGCATAATGTCGATAAAGCAGCGGTTCCGCAACCCTTCTCATCTGTCGCGAGACTTTGCAAAGCTGAGCAAGAGCCTTCCAGTTGCTCAGGTGGTATTTATTCTGCTCGTCGTCATCATAATGAATAAAATCCGGCGCTGTCGATAGATGCTCGAAGACCAGATGAAGAACTTCGCTGGGTAGTTTGTCGAGCATTTTGTCCAGAATGATGATGCAATTATATGTTCGTAAAGGCAAAAAGAAATTCTGGCAATCGCGGACGGCGTTGCTGTGACAACGGCTGCTTTGTGAGTGGTATGACCCTGGCATGATAGACAATGCCTCCTTCTTCAAGATTGAGATTACTTCCTATGCAAACCATGGAAGACACATGGTGCCTCTCTCGCTAGTTATATCGGTGTTGGCTCAAAACTCGATGCTTGAAGGAAGAAACTCAAATAGTGCACATTTCTCAAGTATGATCGTTCAAATGCTTGTGATCCACTGCCCAAGTTTAGTGCTGAAGCTCAAATTTCTTTGAAGTCGATATGGCGCCGTGCTGCCTTACTCTGGAATCCTTTGGTTCTCACACAGGTGTTTTTGATATGCTTTGGAGGGCATAGGCATATCAGCCAGCGAATAACTAGCGTGATTAAGGCGATAGGAGCAAAATCATGGTTTGAAAACTTGTATGGCGGACGACCCTGGCTGTATACCATGACGCAATGGACGGCTCATGCCCAACGGTCAACGGAGGCACTTGTAGAAGTTGATGGTCAAGCAACGATTATCAGTTGTACATTACTTTTTGCATGTACATGATATATATTATGATTTCAAGGAGTACCTCTTAGAATGCGACTCTTGTTCTCATCTCACCGATCTTCTTCTCCACTTCTCTCACTGTACGATCCAAGTCACCAGCGATTCTCTCCTTCTTATCTCTGCTCAGCAAGAAGTATCTCTCGCAAAGGTCGCCATCAATGCATCCCTTGACGGGAATATAGTAACTCCTGTACATCAGATGATCACGTCCACAAATTGGCGGATCCTCGGTGCGCAAATGTTGTTCCAAGCTGCCAAAGAAGTCGACGTCTTCTCTGTCCACGAATGGCACAAAGACACCGAGAGTGCCTTCTAAACCAGCCCAGAAGATAACTTCTTGACCACCGGGAACTAACGTTGTCTTTTGCATCGACATGGGAATGTCTTGAACAAAGTTGTGGAATTGTAGCGCGAGACGGTGCGGAGTACCGCCAAGGTATGCCTTCTCGTTGGCGAGGAAGGATGCAGCACCAGGCTCGTCTGCTTCATCTGATGCCGCTTTCGGACAACGTACAGCCCAAACGTTTCCGAACTTGTCTCCTCCAGCCACAGTGTCGTAATCGAGCATGGTAAAGCATGTAGTCCAGCGAGCAATCACGTCGTCGGCGAATGGCGTGAGTTTGTTGTCCTTGTGGTTGTACACAACGTAGCAAACAGATTCTTGCACGTCCCCAACAACAATACGTGAGCCTTGTGTCTTCATACCAATGATCTGAGTGCCAGGTACACGACAACGGGCCTTGCGCAGCAGAGCCTTCATACCAAGATCGTAGAGGAAGACTTCGTTGCCAACAGCGAGCGCAAGACGACCCTGGAAGGGCATGAGCGCACGAATCGGCTTATCGAAATCAGTCTTGTGAATGAGCTCAAGCTCGTTGCCAGGGTCTAATACTCGGTACACATGTACTGAGCCAGTCGACTTGGGCGAGCTTGGTGTTGGTGCCCCAGATGGGATGTTCTTGCCAGTACCAACAAGCAGGAAGGTTTCGCCATCTTGGTTCTCGAAGGGTACCATATCACAACACAAAGCAGCTTCATTTGAGTCGAGGTCGATTGTGTATGCGACTCCGTCTTTCTCATCCTCAGCTGTTGGGTCGACAACCTGAATGCATGATGCCCAACCAGGTCCTCGCGGCCAACCAAACTGCTCGCTTGGACCCATCTGTTTCTTTTCTTCTTCTGATCTCGTAGGGTCGGCAAGTAGCGTCTCTCTGGCCTGCTTACTGAGTACGTTCTGATCTGATTGGATGACGGAGAAATAGCGATAGTCTGGGTGTCTACAGAAATCGCGAGGAGTGTGTTTGAGAGGAATGCTCTTTGTAAGGATGTTGTTCGAGGTGTCTCCAATACTGAAGACGAAGATCTCAGCACCACGTAATGCGACGATCGATTGTCTAACGGAGGTTTGTCCCTTGCGACCAGCCACCCTGGATCTCAACATACTTGCGCAGTTGAATGAATGGTAGTCAAGAGGAGTGAGCAACAACTCTTTAGTTTCAGGGTGAGGATAGGATAGGAAGGTCTTGGCGCCACAAGCAAGCACAGCAGGACTGTCGTTAACAGCAACTGGATAGAGCTTGGCCTCATCAGCACCGAGGAAGCGTGATCGCACATCGCCTAGTTCGCCAGTAATATCGTCCAGGACAGCACGCAGATAGAGACCAGAGAAAAGACCAACATGGACGAACGTTGTCATGCCTGTTGAATCTTCCATTGGTAGGATTTCGATCGAACGAGGAGGTGATGTAAGGGATTGAATGGACTGAGACTTGAGCATTTCGCCGCCGGGATCAAGAGAGTAGACACGAATGGTTGAGTCGTCGCATCCGACGACGAGGAAGGGAGCTCTGACGCGACCTTCAGGAACGTCACCCATGCTCATGGCTTGAACGACGCCTGATACAGTCAGAACATCGGAACCCTGCTCATACTCCTGAATCCTTCTGCCGTCTTGCGATACCTCAAAGTACAGAAGCTCACCAGAACTGAGCGCCAGACACAGCTGTTGGTGGTTGTTCGCAGCTTTGATGATCGTACGATGCGCAGGACACTTCCAGTCTTCTTGTGGGCTGTCGGGACCAGTATAGAAGCGGAAGCCTCTGTCCCAAACTTGCAGAATACCGGTATCACCCATAAGACCCATATGAATAGTTGTGACTTCCTTGTGCAGTCCGTGGTCAGAGACTTCATGGGTGTTCTCGCCTACCTCTAGAAAGAGTGTGGCATCGCGGAAACCAAGAACAATGTACTTGTCTGCTTCGGAGAAGCGATCGTCTGAGACTACCCATAGGTTGTTGGGTTGATCAGGCAATTCTGCACGGGTCTGTTCGCTGACACTCAGACCGTGGCTGACGACCTTGAAAGAGCTACGCGTACCAGTTCCAGCTGTAGTATAGATTTTCCAGTCATCTCCGCCAGTGATATCTTGCACCACAGTTTTGCGCTGAGGGTGCATACTAGCGACTGTCGCCGACTGGTCTACATTGTCGTAGTCGTGAGGGAAGAAATAAGAGATCTCTTCAGAGGTACTGTCTGTAAGAGGGTCGATGTTCATGCCGAGGTTAAGGAAGCGGTAGAAGTGGCTGTCGCCATTTTCAGCTGCAACAAAGAGGTAACCGGACTTCAAGATGCACATAGTCGAGGCAATAGGGAAGGTATCGAAGTAGCGAAGCTCGATGCTTGCGACTTCGCCAGTCTTGCGACCTTGATCATCCTCGACTAGATCCATGGTAAGCTTGAACAAGTCACCGTCTTCAGTCTGCAGCAAGTGAAAAAAACCGGCCTTGAAGCGATGTACGACTCCGGCAACAATGCGCCTCTCGCGATCGGGGTTCTCAAGACCACCCTTGCGACGAGGGATGACCAGCGTATGAGGCTCCTGCATGGGGTGTCTGTATGTGATCTTTCCTTGTGAACAAACGACGACACCGCTGGGACCGTCGGCACCACCAGGGACAGGGAACAGCTTGTTGGCTGAGTAATCGACGGCATCAGCCCACTCGCGCACAACGTGGTTCAGACCGAGATCGACACGGTAGTATACGAGGAGCTTCTCGCGGATGTCGTAGGATTCGTTCGTCGGGTCCTGGTCGCTGTCTGTGTAATCGACCTCGAGAGCAGCGAAAACGGGGTTCTGGAAGTTTGTGTCGACAGCGCAGATGTCGAAGGTCAATGTCTGCGGACGGTTGACTTCTTGAGGCGAGGAAATTGTGACCTGTTGCTCCGCATTGCGATTAAGGATGTATACGACCTTGTTCTTCTCGACAGAGGCGAACATGCAGCATCGGCCGCGCGGGTCTGAGGCGAGGTATTGACCGGGGATGGTTCGACGAATGCCCGACTTGCCAAAAGTCTCGAGATGGACGCGCTCGAAGCGATTCTTCTCGTCATCGTACTGGAGGAGCGAAACACGACCAGAATCTGAGGAGACGATGATCAAGTCGCGAGGAGTACCGGGGACTCTGCAAGACGACAAGTTGCGCAGGATGCCGAAGGCATTGTGTGTAAGGATGGTGCGAACCTGATCCGTATCCTTGTCAATGGTCAACAGACTCAGTCTTTCACCCTGAGCCAGGACGACTTGCTGCTCTTTAGGCCTGCTTGCGACAAAGTTTCCAACAATCGCATGGGTAATGGCTCCAGCAGGTTGAAGGGTGAGCGAGTACATGCTCATATTTGAAGTGATAGACATGACGGGTGATGGGTGGTGAGCGACCCTCGAGGGCGCTCTAAAGGTCTAGAGAGGGTACTGTATATAGTCGTCGAATCGTAAGGGTCGTGGAGAGGCGCGCAAGCTGGTCCTGTTACTTGGGCGGGGAGAATGGGTCCAGGGAGAAGCTGCGGCCGCAAGAGGGACCAGAAGGTGAGCGAGGGCTGCGGCGCAGAGGACAAGCACTCTTTCAAGATAGCTTGGAGCTGTCGTGTGATATAGTGACACAAAAGTTGATGGTGCTGGTACAAAAAGTTGATGGCTACGCGACTGCAGCAACGCCGAGCCAAGACATTCAAAAGTCGGAGCTCGGGCCTGCATCATGGAAAGTCGAGTGATGATCAGACGAAACAAGAAGGAACAAGTTCTGTATTCAGCACACCAACATGGCTTCCTTGTCGTCGACTTCTTCAGCGTGCAGGCAATGCCTTGGGCGTATCGCTCTCCCGCGCACAAGGCCGTCGATCCGCCTCTTCTCAGCATCCACATCGGCGCAACCCGCCCTGTCATCGTCAAAGAGAATCTCAAGAAGTAGAAGACGCTTGTCGACGAGTGCTCCCAGACCTCAAATTGCTCAGCTGAGCCGTGACTCGCCTGCTATCCAACACCGCCCCGAGGACATTGCCACCGACCGCAGCCGCGAGCTTCTACAACCAGGAAACCTGTTCCACTCTTTCAGCGACTCGCCCTCTCCCGCCATTCGCAAGCGCGCCGCCTTCATCAAGCAGAATGCATACTGCCCCCATCCCGATCACTCAGCCACCCGTCAACCCACTAGTCCTGATGATATTGAGGTCCGAAAGACAGGCACCATGCCTCCCGCACATGTCCGTTATGAATGCCCGGACTGTGGCATTCCGGTAGCCTGCTGCGAAGAGCATTTGGCCGATGACTACGAAGCTCACTTGGCTATCTGTGACACCCTTCGTGAGATCAATGAGGACGACCATGACCTTGTTTCTGGACGCTTCTTCCCCGAGTTTGAATACCCTGGTCCGCAGATTGACGAGGCCCAGGTCAACTTGACCAATTGGGATACTATGCTGTACTCGCGCGAGTTCAACGCCATCAACGATGAGCGCAGTCTTCGCCAAGCTACTCGCCTACTCACATACCCTGCCACTGTCGCTAGTGTTCTCCACGAATTGAGTCCTTACAATATTCGTAACCGCCTGACTCCAGAGGGTCTCAAGAGTTTCACTGCCCTTCAATACACATTACACCCTCCTCGTTCGGGTGCTGGTGACGGTATCAAGGGCCTGCGTCCCACAGCCCCGCCAGTTCGCTTGTTCTGTATTGGCGCTCGCGCAGAGTCATCTTTGCCACGCGAGGTATGGCAGCAATTAGCCTGGCTCTTCCCCCGCTCTACCTTCCACCTGATCTTTATCGGTCCCGAAAGCATGGCAAACCGAGACGACGAGTACCCTCTTCCTCCCCGCACTCCTCAGAATCCCTTTGGTGCCATTGTTGAAGATCGCATCAGCCACCAGTTGAAGGTCACCACATACGTCGAGTACTTCCACAACTTGCACAACGCCCAAGCCTTCTACCCATATGACCCTTACTTTGACGCCTTTGTGCTGTTCCATCCTGGTCTGGGCCACCCTGCCAGTTCTCACGAATGGCAAGACACTATCCGTCCACTATTGGACACTAAGGTACCCATTATTGCCACGGGATACACAGAGTATGACATGAAGCGTGACATCGAGTGGGTACGCGACACCGTTGGCGACGAGATGGATATCCTGCTCCAGCCAGGCGAGAACCGTTTCCGCAGTCTTCGCTGGGATCTCAACGACCTCGATCCCCAAGACGTCAGTGCTGGCAATTGGGGTGTCTGGGCTTTCAGAGGCAAGAGATACGAAACTCAAATGCGCGATTCATAAAATTTCTAGCGTAGGCGAAATTGTGTATAACATCATCTTCTGTATATAAACTGTACTATTACGTGAGTTGGGAGGTGGAACCACTTTACTTTTTCCTTCTTCTCAGCATCCCTGTACCGATTAGAGCACTTTTCATATTGTCCTTCGGCTGTGCTGAACGTCGATGACAAACATGGCCGCCTCTTTTCGATCCCGGCATGCTATTTCGTCTGAAAGCGCCAGGCGAGAACACTTTACTAGATTGTTTAGCACAAGCGGCGTGCCGGCCCGTCAGCCGTTTCAAATCTCTCCTGCTTCTTGCTTCTAACTACTTTGCTCTCTCGCATGACTTGCACATGAGGCGTGAGAAGCAGAGTGAACTCTCGCCTTCCACGCGAGATTGAGCAGCTGACGTTGACAGCATCGACAATTCAAATACCGGAGCCGAACAGGCAAAAGTTCAAGCGGTAGTCAATGGGCCAGCACGGGCGAGTACTATATGAAACAGAGTCCCCAGAAGTCCAGAGGACCGAAGTCTAGCCAAGCACTGTTGCTCTGTTTCAGCCCCATAGAAACTTGCGCCACTCCCGTTGCTCGCTTGCGGAAACAAAGAACCACACATCGACATGGGTGGAACCGATGGCTCCCTGCTCCCTGTCATTTCGCACTCTCGCCTCTTCTATGGATGGTATCGTTTTGAGCCGCAATAAAGACATACCACTATGCGGTCTGTCCCAATCCAAGCAATTATGGCTTCCGTCAAGTGCACGACGAACTCATCTCGAGTCGCTCCTCTGAGACATATTGCACCATCTAAGGCGTTTCAATTCTTCCACGCGATGCCATGTTCGCTAGATCTACGACCAGGTTCAGACTAACGTCAAAATGCTTGTCTGGGTCTCTACAGCCATTAGGCTTGTAGGGCTTTAGCCTGTGTTGCAGCACAGTAGTCTTCCATCACCCCTCTCTCGATCTTAGCGTTGCCTCGTTAATGTATTCCAGACGGTCGACCCATTCTTGTTCAGGTCGCTGGTCTCCATCACCAGCCGTGATATCCACTCTTGTAGGTACACCCCTTGATATATAAAGTCCAGGGCCTGTCTTGTCTGCTTCCTTTTGATCAAGCACTCTTGACATCTTGTCTTTCATTCGTTCTCCCCACCCTTCTTTGCAACACTAGCGTGCCATTCTTTTCTCGCTATTACATTCTATATCAAGATGAAGTACTCTACTTTCGTCGTCGCCGCAGCAGCTGGTTCTGCCGCAGCTTCTTCCTCTGCATACGGCCAATGTGGTGGTAACGGATGGACTGGTGCTACCGACTGTGTCTCTGGCTACCACTGTGCTGTCCAGAACGACTGGTACTCCCAGTGCATTCCTGGTGCTGGCTCCGGTGCCAGCTCTGCTGCCGCCGCCGCCACCACCAAGGTCGTCACCTTGGCCCAGGCTGCCTCTACTCAGGCTCCTTCCAAGGCCCCTGTCTCCACTAGCGCTGCCTCTACTAGCAAGGCTGCTGCTGCTTCCTCCGGCAAGGTCAAGGTATGTTTTTGCCGAACTTCGTACCTTTTGGGTATCATACTGATGCATTCGACAGTACGCTGGTGTCAACATTGCTGGCTTCGACTTCGGTATGGACACCAACGGTGCTTCCTCTGGCTCCTACGTCGACCCCGGAACTACTGGCCAAAACCAGATGAACCACTTCGTCAAGGATGACAAGCTCAACGCCTTCCGTCTCCCTGTCGGCTGGCAATACCTCGTCAACAGCAAGCTTGGTGGTAACCTCGACACCACCTTCTTCGCCAAGTACGACCAGCAGATGACTTACTGCTTGAACTCTGGCGCTGCCCTTTGTATTCTTGACCTCCACAACTACGCCCGCTGGAACGGCCAGATTGTTGGCACCAGTGGTGGCCCTACCAACGCCCAGTTCGCCTCCGTATGGTCGCAATTGGCTGCCAAATACAAGTCTCAGCCCAAGGTTGCTTTCGCCATCATGAACGAGCCCCACGATCTTCAGGATATCAACGCCTGGGCCACTACCGTTCAGGCTGCTGTCACCGCTATTCGCCAGGCTGGTGCCACCCAGAACATGATTTTGCTTCCCGGCAACGACTGGTAAGTTTTCTGGCCAACATGTACTCAATTGAGACCGAAACTAACCGTTTTTCAGGACGCACGCAGCAAATTTCGTCGTAAGTAAAACTGAACGTACAGACACCACGACTAAGGCTGGCGCTTCGTCTTGTCCAGCAGCAAAGTCGTGGTGTTCTTGTCCAACCAACTTTGTGAGAGATCATGCTAATTATACCTTCGCTTTAGGACAACGGTTCTGCCGCCGCCCTGAACAAGATCACCAACCTCGACGGCAGCAAGACCAACCTCGTCTTCGACGTCCACCAATACTCCGACTCCGACGGCAGCGGTACCTCCTCCACCTGCGTCTCCTCCAGCTCCAACATTGCAGGCTTCACCAAGCTCGCCAGCTGGCTCCGCACCAACGGTCGCCAGGCTATGCTCACCGAGGCTGGTGGCTCCAACGACCAGTCTTGCCTTACTGCCGTCTGCGATGTCCTCAACTACCTCATGACCAACTCTGACGTCTACCTTGGCTGGACTGGCTGGTCTGCTGGTATGTTCGCCACCGACTATGTTCTTTCCGAGGTCCCTACCGGCAGTGCTGGATCCTATAAGGATCAGGCTATTGTTACCAAGTGCATTGCTGGTGTCTTCAACTCCAAATAAACTGAGTTTGTAATCAGAAAGTTGGGGATGTTTTCGAGTCTTTGGTGGTTTGTGGTTTTGAGTTGTTGGCTTTTTTCGTATGTTCTGAGCGATTTTTTACTTCTTAGCTCTGTTTGGTACACAGAGCCAATCTTGAATTCTATTCTTATGATTTTATATCACTTTTCTTTTTGATGCTGTGTCTGCTTTGATTCGTGTGTGTATCTTGTCGTCTTGTGACCTTCATGAGGCCTTTTTGAGTGCAAGCATGTAACGCATGTAGCTATAAGAATGCACAATAGTATCAGAAAACAGGGATAGTGTCCACTGAGAGGCAGCACTTTGTCAATTCTCTGTGGGATTGCCTCTGCTTCCAATTACAACTGTGTCTTTTTATAGTGTACATTCAGCTCTTTGCTATAGTGGGAGTATAATGGAAAATGTAGTGAGACTTGAGAAAGTGGGGTTTAAGCATGCTGTCTCTGGACATGTCTTTAGTCTTGCATTGCTTTCTGCATTCTGATGGTACTCTGTGTCGTAGTCATCTCTCGCGAGATACCGTAGCTTGATCTTGGATATTTGTTGCATCTAACATGACGGGTTTGAGAGGAGATGCTGGCGGGTATAGCGGATATAGCGGGTCAGCGAATTATGAGAGTATTTGGTCATCCAAAGCGTCTTGACCAATCAAAGAATAGGCGATTTTCCATCAAAGTGTGGGGTTGTACTGAAACAACGTGCAGTATGCCGTGCGGCTCAACATCAATTCTCCAAGCAGGGTTTGATGCGAGGAGTGAAGATGAAATCAGAAGACCGAGCATTGACACAAATGCTTGAATGTAGGTAGGTGATCAGGCGCTTGGTATCCTGTATGGGTTCAGCATTGCTCTCAGAAGAGATTCGGGCAGAGATGTGCCGAGGATGAAACCAAAGGTTATCTCCGCATCTGCCGTCTGGTGTGACATTCCCCATTCCCTTGTACCGAAGAGGGAGAGAACTGCGTCTATCCGGAAAGAGGACCCGTTGATGGTTCTTATTCGACCGTCTCCCACCTCCTTTGAGTCTCCAGGTCGACTCCTGCCCGCCCAATCTCGCTGCATCGAACCGAGTCGCCGAAACATATCATAAAGTTAACATGAATCACTCTAGCAACAACACGCAAGCCGTCAAATTGACTGGCGAAGAGGTGGCCAAGCACAACAATGCCGACTCATGCTGGGTCATTGTCCACGGACGCGCCTACGACGTGACAGAGTTTCTGCCCGAGCATCCTGGTGGTCCCAAGATCATCCTCAAGTATGCTGGAAAGGACGCCTCCGAAGAGTACGATCCCATTCACCCTCCTGACACCCTCGACAAGTTTTTGGACAAGAGCAAGCATTTGGGCGAGGTCGATATGAACACCGTTCAGCAGGAGACAAAGGAGGAGGATCCCGATGAGGCCGAGAGACAAGAAAGAATCAAGCGCATGCCTATCCTCGAGCAGTGCTACAATCTGATGGACTTTGAAGCTGTGGCCAAGAGAGTCATGAAGAAGACGGCATGGGCATATTATTCGTCGGGCGCTGACGATGAGATTGTAAGCCCAGCAGAGTTACGATATGCTGCTTGTCGCTGACCATTTCACTAGACTATGCGTGAGAACCACAGCGCCTTCCACAAGATCTGGTTCCGACCCAAGATTCTCGTCGATGTTGAGAACGTTGACATGTCGACAACTATGCTGGGCACCAAAGTCAGCATGCCTTTCTACGTAACAGCAACTGCTCTGGGCAAGCTCGGAAATCCTGAGGGCGAAGTCGTCTTGACCCGTGGCGCAAAGAAGCACAATGTCATTCAGATGATTCCCACTCTAGCCTCTTGCTCTTTCGACGAGATCATGGATGCTGCCGAGGGTGACCAGGTTCAGTGGCTCCAACTCTACGTATGTTGATTGTTTCTTGATCACGAGATTGTAGAACTGACACAATCGCCTACAGGTCAACAAGAACAGGGATATCACAAAACGCATCATCGAGCACGCCGAAAAGCGTGGCTGTAAGGGTCTCTTCATCACTGTTGACGCACCTCAGCTTGGTCGTCGTGAGAAGGACATGCGTTCCAAGTTTTCCGATGTTGGCAGCAATGTCCAAAATACTGGCGGCGACAATGTCGACCGTAGCCAAGGTGCTGCTAGAGCCATTTCCTCCTTCATTGATCCCTCACTATCTTGGAAGGATATTCCTTGGTTCAAGAGCGTCACCAAGATGCCCATCTTGCTCAAGGGTGTTCAGAGAGTCGAGGACGTGATCAGAGCTGTTGCTGCAGGCGTTGACGGTGTCGTTCTGTCCAACCACGGAGGTCGTCAGCTCGATACCTCACGATCTGGTATCGAAATCTTGGCTGAGACCATGCCCGAGTTGCGCCGTCTGGGTCTCGAAAACAAAATCGAGGTTTACATCGATGGAGGTATCCGCCGTGCCACTGATATCCTCAAGGCTCTTTGTCTCGGTGCAAAAGGTGTAGGTATTGGCCGTCCTTTCTTGTACGCCATGTCAGCATATGGTTTGCCTGGTGTTGACCGTGCTATGCAACTCCTCAAGGATGAGATGGAGATGAACATGCGCTTGATCGGCTGTAGCAGTGTCGACCAGCTGACCCCCGAGCTTGTGGATGTTAGGAGTTTGCACACACATACCGCTCCTGTGGCACCAGACACACTCAGTGTTGCAGCATATGATCCTCTGGCTGGACCCAAGGAGAGATTGGCTAAGCTGTAAAGGTTGTGTACATTTTACGTTATATATGTTCTACATACTGTCATGCATTACGAATTCAGCCAGAGCGATTGTTCATCGTACCTCTTGCGATTGTGATTTGAGTGATTCTCGGTATACAAAACCATCAAATCTTGTTTATCAAGCCCGTCCATCTGATTCCCATGACAACAGCACTCAACAATCCCGTGATTATAACCGCTTCGAGACCGATTTCGAGGTAAATCGACCAAACAAACCACATCAACGGCGACCAATTCCAGACCCCAGCTGCCTTTTCATTCCACTCTGGCTCGACAACTTTGAACAGCAAGACAATGAAAGTCGCCAGTGCAACAAATATCGATCCCACCACACGCGTCTCTTTGAGCGTCGGAGGTTTTTCTTGTCCCATAGCGAGACCAATACTGCGGAGAGCGAGATAGCCAAGTGGTGCTGCGAGGTAGTAGCCAGCAGTCAAAAGGATGGCGGTGACCAGTAGCAAGCAAATGATTGCGCCGGTAGTGATTATGGCCTCGGAGATGATGGTGATGAACATGTCTAGATGTTTTGGGAGTGTGTGTTGATTTTTGAGCGATGTTTTGATTCATTGTGGTCTGATAAGGAGGGAGCGAGAGATAGTGATGAGTGCGAGTTGTGTGCCCCACCTTCCATGTGAGACAGACTCCGCGGTCCAAATTGGATTACGAGACTTCTGCTCTTGCATTCTCACTGCACTTGTATATCGATTATCTCGGGTCATTCAGTTGACACAATGTTCAAGAGGTAGCGGTCCTATTCACCACGGAAGACCAATTGTCTTCTTGATGCTTGTGTGAACTCGATGCGACACGATCCCGATCCTGATCATGGCCTCCGAGTTCGGTACCGGATGCAACTCCGACGACAGTTCTTCAGACTTCTTGCCTCGGACGCGACTACCTTGACGCATGCTGGTTCTATGCCATTATCATAACTATCAAACTATCCTGGCATACCCTTTCAAGCGAATTCGAGTCGTGGGAAGCCGCAATCGAGGAAACACAAATAAGGACAATCTTATTGGGAAGAACATTCTCCGACGTGTGCCAGTAAACAGCGGGCGTTTACCGTACAACGACCTTGTTTGTTGGACTTTCGTCGGTATGTGGCGGTCGTCAGAAAGATCTGAGGGCCTCCTGAACGACATTCCTGGTTACCTGACTGAGCTTCACAGCTCGCACTTGTCTCAGTAGAATAGAGCAAAAGAGCAAGATCAAACTCGATGATTCCAGGCGACAAGCGTGCGCTTGACCTGTTTCAAGGACGAAAGGCGAATTGACTTTGTCGTCAGTTCGAGATGCTGACATCAGGGGAGCAGGAAACATCCGATATTTTGGGAAACAGCTTGAAATATTCCAGCCAACTCGGCACCAGCAATATACCATAATCTGTAATACTCGCCGTTCTGAACCAAGTGACGATGAATTAACACTCACATCGAAATTTTCCCACGATCATGGCCCTGTCCGATTGTTGTCAACTCGCATGCAAAAACTGTTCCATGCTCTATCTCTATCACAAATCCGCTTGACAAGAAAAGTCTCGCATTTGAGGTGTTTTCGCTTCTACCACCAATTGCTGCCTGCGCCTTCCCAGTGATTTGCCCAATGCAGACGCAGTGATCCTGTAAGTCTTGTGAGTGTTTCCCAGTGATCCTCGAGGTTATAATATCCCCTCTTCGTTCTCTATTCTCCTTCTTTCTTTCATCTTCGGACCATCTTGACTAGTTGCCTCCATTACCAACATCAAGAACAGAACATATCTCTACAGACTACCTTGTCTTCCAGATTACTTCATCATGTCGAACTCTTCTTTCAGAATGTTTTCGTCCGCCGCCAAGGCATCTATCAAACCAGCTTCGTTGCCCGTCAAGACTCGTTCTGCCTACAACATGTCAAGCATGCTGCAAGAACTCAACGACATCGAAGCTCGTTACAAGGGACCCGCTAATGCGGCCAACATGACACTTGACGAACTGTGGGATGACTACCTTGTGAGATACAGAAGAGCAGGCCCAGTGCTGATGTGGCGCGAGCCATGGATGCCAGAGGAAAAGTGTGAGCCACTCCCTTACGAGACTCCCAAAGCTCCCGAGGCTCCCAAGCCAAAGGTTCCCAAGCCAGAGACTTCCAAGCCACGCGAGTATTACCTCCAGATGGTACTTTACGTTCCACTAGAAACTGACGAGGAAATGCCAGAGGAGACCGAAGACAAGCCCGCAAATGCGTCTGAGGCCACTCCCGAGCCAGCTACTCGTCCTCGCCAGGGCATCTTCGACTCTGTTTGGGCAGAAACACCCTCGTCTCGCTTCTCTCAATCACAAAAACCACAAACACAAAAGCCGACTACCTCATCGTCGCAACCACAAAAATCGTCATCCCCATCGTCTTCTCCACCAAAAAAGTTATCATCTCCCTTCTCCGGTCCACCAAAACAAACAAAGTCGACAACCTCTCCGTCGCAACCACCAAAACAGGCATCAAGAAGATCCGACAGCAGTGAAAACCATAAGAACCACAGCTCGTCGCCACCACCAAACAAATCATCCACATCAATTCCATCCACCTTCACCATCCACGTTCGCGACCACGGTGAAAACCACAAGAACCACCGCCGTCGTAACAACCATAAGTCTGCCTCGAAGCAGCACCAACCACATCCACAAACACATGCGAATTCGCCTCGTAACGCCCCTCCCTCATCTCACGCACATCCAGTCTCAAACCCACTGCCAAAACCTAACAAAAAGGGGCATGGTTCCATCAATGACTCGATGTGGGCAAGTTAAACAAATTCCAGCCTGGCTTGTTTTCCATTGTCCACTCCACAAACAGGGACACTTTCTGCCACTCTTTTTTCTTTACCCACAGGGTTTTTAACGAGGGCAGATGAGATTGAAGGGTTGAGTTCTTTTTTCCATACAAAGTTTAGTCTAGCCTGCAAAAATTAACATTGCTGCTTTTGGAAAATTCATCTTTTTGAGTTTGATGTGATGTGATGTGATGTGATGTGATGTGATGTGATTTGATATTTGTGCTGTATTATTTTCATGGTATAGACGTCTTTTGAGGTGTAACAGTATTGCTGCCTAGTTGCCGCCTAGAATCAGCTTTCTGAAAATTTCGAAATGCAAAGTGCGAGAAGTGTGCACGCTTTGTTGAGGTAGTTATGACGCTTCGTGAGCTTTCAGCAGTGACGAGTATCTCAGAGCTACAATACACGCCAAAAGTACTGCTATAATATCAAGCAATCTCTCCATGGTTCACATTGAATAGCCCCATTATCGTGTTCAGAGCATCCACTTTTGGCTTTCCTATCACTTCTGTTATGGAAAGTACCATTTTGCGAGCTCACTTTTGTCTTTTTCTTTGTCTCTTTCTCAAATAGCTAAGCAATATCAGACTAGATTCTGTAGTTTCTCCGTTCAATCTGCCCATTGCGAAATTCGAATGTTGGATGAGAAATCAGTTTGTTAGATTTGACTGTATATCCAAGGACTGTGATTTGTATTTTATTTTTGTTGCAGTCGGGTGCTATCCTTGTTAACAGCCCTCGTGTTTGACTGTCCTTTGCTCTTTGTAGAGCTCTGAGGATGACAAGTATCCAAACTTGTCATCCTCTCCTCTACTAATCTTCTCTCAACCATCAACAGCATTAGTTCGTAGGTCTAGCACTCACACCAGCCGGTCTAGTCTGCTGCCCCCACGGCGTACTAGAAGCCAACAACCTATGTCTCGACTTTGTCCACTTTTTGCTCTTCGTCCTCAAAGTATACAAACTAGTCGGTTTGTTGATCCAGCACCGGTCATGTCCGTTCAAACACGCATAACTAGTCGATGTGCTATGCCTGGGTGTAAACTCCGGCATCACGTATCTGGTCTCTGAGGATGTAGGGTAAATAGTGCTGGTGGTGAAGGCAGCACCATTGGAAGAGAGGATGGTGGTCAAGGGCAAACCGGGACCTGACCAGCCGCGACACAAGGCGCTGTTGAAAGTGTTGTAGTGGGAGATCGCGGCCGAGGGGTTGGTGAGGCAGTGGGATTTGAGACAGGAAGGGATGGTTTGGTGCCATTCGCCGGTGGTGTGGTCGCAGAAGAGGTCGAGTTGTTGGGAGTAGTCTGTCCAGGCGAGAGGCCATACGCTGATTTTGATGCAACGTTGCTGTTTTGAATTAGCCATGTTGTCTTTTTGAATGTTGCAATGGCATGGAAAAGGAATCTTACAATCTCGTGTGGGAGTTTCGAGATTCCTCCAAGCTGACCTGGTTCGAAGTCATTCTGGTCGGAGTAGCAGTCCTCGCTTGAACTGTAGACTGTGCTAACCATGGCCATGAGTGCGACGCAGATGTTTGACAGACGCATTTTCATCGTGGAGTTGTTCTTCGGATCCTTCCTGTTTGGTTGTGAAGCTTGGAAGAGTTGACAAGAAGCAGCATAGCATGCCTCCGTTCCTTATATGTGTGCGCGAAGATCTTCGAGTCATAAAAAGTTCAGTCATTGGGGTGGTGCTTGGTTTCTGTGGTGAGGTGGTTTGAGGGCGATCTCCTAGAGAGCGTTTGACCAACCAGGAGCTGCGAAGCGTAGTTCCGAATGTGCATAATACACATCACAAGCTATACGATTCAGAAGTCGGGTTGCACTTGTTAAAGACGGCTCTGTATCTAATAAATGTTCATGAATTCATAATTAAGCCTGCCTCAATATCTTTCAATGGTCGTCATGAGACGAAGCTCTTCTACCCAAGGTTAAAAGCAAACTTGCTCAAGCTTCTAATCCTCCTGCCATAGAACCAGAAAATAAGAGGGAAAGGAATCAACGCAATACAGACAAAGGCCAAAAGCGACGTCGCCCAATCAACGCCAATGCCTTCAAACATATAGGTTGCAAACATGGGGAACCCAGCAGCTACTCCAGATCTGATGAATGTGTTGATTGCAATGGCACTGTTGGCATTGAGCAAATAGACGTCAACCATGTATGTGACACCGCTCACGAAAATCAGAATGATGCCCAGGCCGATAAAGATTCCTGAGACTACTTGGGCAGCCCATTGAGTATCAGGGTGCGACGTCCATGCGAACCAGAAGAGGCCGATGGGTAGAATGAGAGAGCCGGCGATCATGGGTGGGAGTCTGTCCTCGGGATTGAGCTTGCCAGATTCGATGAGGCGTTTGGCATACCAAGTCTTGCTGAAGCCTCCAATGATGGCGCAAGCGAGAATGACTCCGATGAAGATTGCGATAAATGGCAGTGAGGCAATACCAGGGGACCAACCGCGATCCCTTTCGAAACTGATAGGGTAGGCTTCGAAAGTCAAGTACAAAATACCATAGACTAGACTCATGTAGATTGTCAGAATGATGAGGATGGGCTCTTTGGCAATCATGTGAAGTGGCTTCATGAGGTACTTGTTGACGATAGTGTCGAGGTCGAGAGGTTCTTCTTCGCTCTTGGAGTGCAGGGCCCAGTCCTTAGTCTCATGACGGAGCTTCTCAGCCTTCCACGCAAGCAAGACAGGCTCGTAAGTCTCCGGTGTCACCAGGTAAGCGATGATGGTGAAGAAAGCCGACATGATGAGGGTGATCCAGGCAGTCCATCTCCATCCGAGATAACTATATGTGATGAAGGAGCCAACGACAGGTCCAGCTACAGGCCCAGCAAATACAGCTCCGGCAAAGACACTTGTAGCCACACCACGGTTGATGGGCTCCATGAAGTCAACGAACATCCCTCCAAGGATTGCCAGAGGAGCGGAACCAGCAACTCCGCCGAGAAATCTACAGATGAAGATCGTTTGCAAGTTTTGAGCGACAGCGACGGGAACCTGGAAGATACAGAAAATGATCATTCCGGCAAAGAGAGGACGAGTGCGACCGTATGCTTCGGAAAGTGGTCCCCAGATCAAGGGTCCTGCAAGTATGTCAGCAGCTGATTTGAGAGATTGCCATGATGAACACTTACCGAAAGCAAAACCAAGCACGTATAGCGAAAGACCCAGAATCATGACCTCACTGCTGACACCAAATAGTTCGGCTGTGACGAACGTCGTAGTCGAGAAGACCGAACTGGCAAAAGAAACACAGAAAGTCATCAAACCAGTCGATATGACAATCATCCATTTGCGCAGCTCAGACATATTTGACGGTCTCTTTGGATCGTTCTCGCCATCCCAGGTGACAATCTTGCTATCTTCCCCCTTCTCCGGTGGTACGATTTGCATAGCGTCGAGTGCTGCCTCCTGATCCCGATCCAAATGCTTGCACTTGGAACAGAGGCGTTCGGCATATTTTTGCTGGATCATATGCTCACGGTTGTGTATCTCCTGTTCGGTCATTGAACTGTAAGAGTGTCTCTTTGCGATTCTGGAGCTGTGATGATCATTGTTCTCTTCGTATAGCGTAGGTGTCGTTGAGTGCATACGGGATCGAACAAGAGGTGGCTGTTCCGGCTCATCAAATGTGGCGAGTAGGTGATGAAGGCGTGCATGCTCGCCTGGAGCAAGAAGACCTTCTGATGGTCTCTCTGGCGACGGGTAGCCCGTCTCGTCTGCTGTGCTAGCCATATGGCTGGTTTCAAAGTCCGCGGTTTGCAAGCGAGAATGATCAAGGAATTGTTTGTCGTTTCAATTCAAATGGTGCAAGTAAAGCTAGCGAGTTGCAGATATCGCGTTTCCACGAGTATTGCAATCGTGTAGAGGGGCGATGCAGCTGCAAAAGGAGTTAGATATGTAAGGCTAGGGCTGGCTTAATCAATGTTCGGAAAGAAAGATAGAAAACTAGTAACCTTCAAAGATCTTCAGAGATCTACAGCGATGCGCTCTACAAAGATGGAACAGTTCGAAAAACCTCGGTTCGTCAAGATCCACCGAGATAGCGACGAGCTGATTTATCTAAAACCCACTCTTTTGCACGGAGTAGTCATCCGGCAGCCTATTAGAAGTCACGACATATTGCGTGCAGAGTCGGTACCGAGGTTGGTGGCACAAGACACACCATTTATCAGCAATCTTTTGCTCGGAATTAGATGGATATCTGGTGTTGAGTCAACAAGGCACATGAAGCCGAACAGAATCGGGAATGCGGCACAGCTCGTATCTAAAGTCACACAGAGTCAATACCACCGAAATTTCTTCCTTGCTAACATCTTCCTTTGTGCTTGCACGTCTTAACACGGAACGCAAAATTTCACCAAAGCACCAGTGGAGCTCGACATGGCGAGCGCGTTTCATGCAAGACGCAGATCGAGCATCTTCCTGAACAGGATAGAGCAGAGAACAAAGATCGTTGGTATCCGAGCGTGCAGAGGAAGTTCAGGGTCAAGATTGCCGATCCGAAATCCGATACCCGATGACGTATTTTAAAGCATACATCAACCTCGTCTGCTGCAGCATCGAGTAATCCATTTGCTTCGAAAATACACGTGCTGAGCGCTGAATTGATGGTTTCACCTCTCCGTGTGCCATAGAATTTACTTGTTTCCCCATCTCCAGTCCGAGATGGGAAAACATCATAAGCTGATGAAATACACAATTGTGTTCTAAACACTAGCCTGGCCGTCGGGATAGCCTTTTGCGGCACATCATTGTGAAAACCACGTTTTCTACAGAAGTATTGTGCATTTCTACAGCTATACTGTGATTGTCTTCGGCGTATGGGGAGGTCAGAACTATTGTTCAGAGATAAGAGCTTTCTTGCAATTATCTGTTTGACCGTGGTCTTTCATTTCTAGCAATGTTTTGTTCCTTCAAAGGTCAAATTGACAAGTCTCAATCCTTGTCGAATCCCGAAGCGTCCTTGACATCCACATCGCTGTCCGTCTCCTCCTCGTCTCTCGTTCGAACGACGGGCTTGCCGGGGACCTTCTTGCAGGCCTTGGCGACTTCTTCGCTAGGGATACGCGAAGCACCAGTAGGGTCAGCCAGATTAGACATACGGGTGATGTAGGCAAGCATGTGGTCGGGGGTAATTGGCTTGAATTCCTTTTGCTTGATGCGGCCCAGGAGCCTTGAAGGCACATCTGAACCAAGCACGAGGGTGTGATCGGGTTGGTGGTAGACTGGCAGCGATTTGTTGACTCTGCCTCCAAACATTCTCACGATGACTCTGACTTGCTCTTCACTCCAATGCTTGTGGTGTCCGAAGATAGTGTATGATTCGTTGGTTTTGAGAACATCACGGGAGCCAGTGGGAGCTGCAGCGATGTCGGCTTGGGTGACTTCTGTGTCAAGTTTTGAGTCTTTGGACTTCTTGCGAGTTGTGGCTTTGGCGGGCTTTGTGTCTGTGTCCATGTCGACATCCTGGTCGTCTTCGTCGCCGGAGGCTTGTGACTTGTTAGCTTTCGATCTGTTGGCCTGTTTCGACTTGGGAGTCTTGCGAGAGACTGGCTTGTCGTGCTTAATGACGCCGCCCATAAGAGGCATGATGAGCGTTTCGACAATAACATCTCTGTTTCTGTTCTCCAGGGGCAGCTCCATTCTGAAGGCGCCATCGTTGGTGTAATGCTTCAAAGTAGGTTCAGGGGCCTCTATGTTGAGATTGAGAGCAAGCTCGTCAGCCTTAGCGGCACAGAAGTCATTGGCTTCGTCAAGTGATGAGAAGGCTTGGTAGACTTGGAGTCTTCCAAAATCGTCCTTCTTATTGTCAAAGGTGACGGAAGATGTAAGGTAGACATTGTGCTCGACGTGAGTTGGGGCTTTTGCAGGCATGGTGAATGGCGTGAATGATGCTTGGGAAATGGTTATGATGATGGCGATTTGTGTGATGGTTGGACGATGAAGTGGATGGTTGGAGGTTGACTTTTGGATTGGTGGACGCGTCGAGAGAGAGAAAGAGGATTGAGTGAGTGAAAGCGACGGTGTTTGTGTTGCGAGACAAGCAGACACTCAAAGAGGTAGGCGCGACCAAACCAACAATGCAGTCTCACCACCGATTCGAAAAGCACGAAAACTTACGCATCGTGTATCGACCATAGAAGATTTGCTACTACTTGGCTACATCGTTTTCGAATCACCTCCCACGGCGACGTAGAGTGAATTCTCAGGCTATAAAAATGCACAGTACTTTCTAGGAGTGGTTGTTACCATAGGGAGACCGTCCTGCTGGTGTCTCTGTGGCCATACTCCATACCTGCCTTTGAGAGCAAGCTTGTGACTCTCAGAGCAGAAGCCTGGGTTCGTAAAAAATCTTGCATGTCGACCAGCATGTTCTGCACTAGAAAAGAGGACGGAGAGGTGGAGAGGTGAAGTTGGGAGAGCACACTGCACGGACGGAATGCTTGCCGTCATCCAAGACAAACAGAGCAAACCCCGAAAAAAGTGCCATCTCGGTCTTGGAGCACAAGACTCGATCTTGATAATAATCGAGTGGATATTTGGCCTATCTACGAATCCTAAACCAGAAATTCCACGCGCATACTGTCATCATGTCGGACGAACAACCGCGCAAGAAGGTCCGCCTCACAGGTCCTGAGGATTCCATCTCGACATCGCTACCAGAAGTCGACGCCGCTGTAGCAGCACAATTGGAGCAAGAGAAGAGTGCCGGAATTACCGTCTTTGCATCACAAGCCGCTGGATTCGGAGCTGTCGTCAAGAAGCGCTACACTGATTTCCTGGTCAATGAGATTTCGACAGACGGCACTGTTTTCCATTTGGATGAATTGACTGGACCCGCCGTCAAGGCTGTCAAGAAGGTTGAGAAGGATGTGCAGGCAGAAAAAGAGAAGGAGAAGCCTGCTGAAGCCGTCGAGACTGAACCTGCGCCTGTGAAGGAGGAACAATCCAAGCCGGACAATGCAGAACTGGCTGTCAAGGAGCGCATGGAAGAGGCTCTTGCTTCGGTATGTTCGACCGTACCAGGGTCAATAAGACTCATCTGACAAGCTATAGATTGCGCCTGCCGACATCGACCTTCTTAAGACCATTTTTGGCGAAAAGACAACGACCGACATTTGCAACCTCTACGCCAAATCCATCGCCCGCCCCGAGCGCAAGACCAGAGATCACGGCAGTCTGCAATCAGACGTTATTGAGGACAAGCAAATGCGTACCGATGCCCACATCAACGTTCGTCGCATCTTCAACGGTAGAATCGACACCATGACCAACGACGACAACACAATCGCCATAAAGGTTGCTGCTGCTGCCAACAAGATCAATGCGCGCGCTCTTCCTGGATCAAAAGGAAAGAATGCTCGTCCAAAGGGCAAAGTCGGCTGGGAAGAGCTTGGAGGTGAACACTTGCATTTCACTCTGTACAAGGAGAACAAGGACACCATGGAGGTGCTCTACTGGATTGCCAGTCAGCTCAAGCTACACGTCAAGAACTTCCAGTTTGCCGGAACAAAGGACCGTAGAGGTGTCACTGTTCAACGTGTGAGCGCCTACCGCATTGCCGCCGACCGTCTGCAGGGTATCAACTCTACCCTCAGGCAAGCTAGACTCGGTGGCTTCAAGTACATGCCTCAGGGTCTTGACTTGGGCGATCTCTACGGAAATGAGTTCACCATCACTCTTCGCGACTGCACATTCCCAGGTCAGCAAGGTGATGCAGCCGCTCAGCTTGAAAACGCAAAGAAGATTACCGGTGATGCCGTCTCGCAGTTCCAAGAACGCGGTTTCATCAACTACTACGGTCTCCAGCGTTTCGGTACTTTCGCTATCTCTACAGACACTATCGGCAGAAAGATGCTTCGCGGTGATCTCGAAAACGCTGTTGAGGATATCCTGTCCTACAGTCCTGAGGCTTTGGCCGCTGCTTCTAACCCCGACCAGGCTTCAACCAAGATTTCACACGATGACATTGCTCGCGCCGAGGCTCTGCACATCTGGAAGACGACAAAGAAGTCAGGAGCTGCTCTCGACA
The DNA here is from genome assembly GCA_024195585.1 of Aureobasidium sp. EXF-3400. NCBI lineage: Eukaryota > Fungi > Ascomycota > Dothideomycetes > Dothideales > Saccotheciaceae > Aureobasidium > Aureobasidium sp. EXF-3400. The sequence goes on from SWBL01000036.1 coordinate 192,953, forward strand.
AACTCCCTCGTCGTTTCCAAGCCGAAAATGCTCTGATCAGACATTTGGGCTGGGTAGACCGCAAGTCGGGAGAACTACTACGCGCAAAGGACTGGCAAGGCGCTCTCCAAAACATCCCTCGCAACCTCCGTCTCATGTACGTCCACGCCTACCAATCCTTGGTCTGGAACACAGTAGCCGGCCGCAGATATGAACTTTACGGCAACAAAGTCGTGGCCGGCGACCTGGTACTCGTCCACGAACACAAAGACAAAGAAGCCTACGCACAAGAAGACGAAGAAACCATCGACGACTGCGGCGAAATCATCGTACGCCCAGCCGCCCACGACACCGCCACCTCCCTCGAAGACAAATTCGAGCGCGCCCGCGCACTCACCCCCGAAGAAGCCTCGAGCGGCAAATACACGATTTTCGATTTAGTGTTGCCATTACCCGGTTTCGACGTCATGTACCCGAGCAACGAACTCGGCGCATTCTACTCTGAATACATGGGCAGCGAAGCAGGCGGAAAACTCAACCCCAAAGACATGCGCAGGAAATGGAGAGACATTTCTCTATCAGGCTCCTACCGCAAACTCATGGCAAAACCCCAAGGCTTGGCTTGGGAAGTAAAACCTTACTTCCACGACGAAGAACAACTGATCCAAACCGATCTGGACAAACTGATTGCAAAAGCAAAGCAAGAAGGAAATGCAGATGCTTTGGGAGGAGCTGAAGCTCTGCTGGGTTCAGACAAGAGTCTTGAAAAGTCGTTGGAGCAGCAAAGCAAGACAGAAGAAGATGTTGCCATGACTGATGATGCTGCAGCAGCAGCAACAAAAACAAACCAAACCCAAGAGCAGAAATTGGCTGTGGTGATTAAAATGCAATTGGGTAGTTCCCAATATGCCACTATGGCTTTAAGAGAATTGACAAAGGGAGGTGCTGTGGCTTTTAGACCTGATTTCCAGGGTGGAAGAATAGATCTCAAGGCAGAGTAGAGTTAGCTGTTTGTTGATGTTATGGATCAGTAGGTGTGCAAGTCATGTATATACCAAAAAAGGCTTTATCGTGTCCAAAAGCCCAACAATCTCAATAGGGGAGAACTAGTTTTTCGCGTTTACCTTTTCTGTCAATTCTCATGACTTGTTATGCGCCTCGCTCGTTGTTTGTGATTAAAAGAATACAATCGTCAATGCAACAAGCGTCAACAACCTGCTTTGTCTACCGTACTCTGTTCGCCTTTGCACATTTCCTCTCATCGCTACTTTTCAAGACAAACCACTGCTCGCCCACACAATAAATCACACCCCCAATCCCTTCCATGCTGAGAACGCTACGTTTCCGCTCGTTCACCCATTAACCATACCTCCTCTCTTTGCCAAACTTTATATACATCTCCCTCTCAGTCCCCTCCTTCCGTAGCTTGAAAATCTCATTTGCACAAATGCACCAACTTACTACCACTATCCATGCCGACGAGATGAAGAGCTGCCGTTTAGCTGTGTTGTACACGGACGCGGGTGTCGTCGTTACTGTCAGTCCGGTCGCTATTCTTCAGCAAGCCAAAAGTTACTGCAAAGACCACTCTTGGAACTGGTTGTTGGCGGCGCCTGAGAAGTGACGTGCAGGGTTAATGGCAGGTAAACGATGGCCCAGTAAGCGCAATATATACTCAGCATCTCTAGTGATCCAAGTGGCGAGAACGCAAATTCAAATGTATCAAGTTCAATGTCAAAGCATGAATAGGGGGGGGGGGGTATCATCAGAGCCCACGTGTATTAATAAAAATTACCACTAGCAATGAAGAGATGAATCATGGATGTAACTTTCCCTTGCAGCCTTCTTTACTCGGCCAAAACCATCCTCAGCATGGCCAAGAAGCCATCGCGCATCTTTGTAACCTCGATGATATCAGGCTTGACGGGCTCGCCAGCATTCCTCCTAAGGAAGTCCTGTCGTCTGGCCCTACGCTTCCTCTCCGCAGCGATTGGGTCAGCGTCTTCCTCGTCATCATCCGTCGAACTGTATTCATCTTCGTCGTCATTGAGATCCTGGATGTCCATAGCGTTGAGACCAAAGTCGTCAGGTTTAAAGGATGCCATAAGATCTGAGGCGCCGCTATCAGGCATGCCACCGGGTGCATCGCCTGTGGCCATTTTTTGGCGTGTCTTGTCTTGGTGCCACTTCTTGCGTTTCTCCTGCCATTTGATCAGAGAGTTTATCTCACGTACGGTGGCGTCCTTGTCGATCTGTCGCATCTCAACAGCACCCTGGAAGAGGGCGTTCATGTCCAGTTTGCCGCCACCTCGAGGACCATTACGAAGGAATGAGAGAATGCCCTCTATCCAACCCATGAGTTGGTCGAACAAGCCATTATCGTGAAGATGTACTTCATGCACAAACTTGTAGAACGAATCTTCGTGTCTCGCGCATAGATCGATGAAGGCTTGGACCGTCTGGTTAGGATCGGCGGATACGTCCTGTCGTTGACACTTCTCCACTGTGGCGATCACATCGTCCATGAAGCGTGCAAAGTCGCTAATGCTGTTGTAGACATTGGCCGATTTGTAGACCCTGACGAGGGGCTCGTAGAAGATGGTGAAGAGATCGCGGAAGAGTTGCAAAGTCGTGGGCTCCTCAATCATTCGCAACATCATAGTCTTATCTCGTTGGCGTGTGTAGAGCTTCAATAATTGTTTCAATTGAGCAAAAGTCTCGGCACCTGTTCTGAGTTCCTCATCAACCTGAATTTGGTTAGCGGAAACGTACGAAGTTTCGACGAACGATACTCACGTTCTCGACTGCACTGTTCCATGCCACGTAAGCATTGAAGGCCCTTCCAATCTCTTCAGGTTTCAGCTCCGGCTTGATATCTTCGCTGCGCAAGATGGCCACGAGGAGGTCGAGGTCGTCTTGAGCAGCTTCCCTTCGAATCATGTCCTTGATGTCCTGGTCACACTGGTTGTAGTTTTTGATCTTTTCGCAGAAGACAGGCTCGTTGATCTTAGCAGCCAAACCATCAATACTCTTCTGAACGGATCTGATGCTGTCTCCCAGAGCCAGGGAGAAGATACGTTGCAGAAGGGACTTTGCGCCGAAAGGTTGAGCAAGGAACAGGTCGAGCACACCGGCCATGACGGCAGCCGGGTTTGCGAAGCGAATGACTTGTTTGAGAGCGGTGTAAGGTATCAAGGAGTGGATGCGTTTTGCTTGTGCGAAGAGTTCGGGACTGTTGTCTTCGGCCAAGAACAAATGATAGATCACAGCTGCCACCCTAAGTAATCGAGTTAGCGTTGTATCTGTCAGATTGGGCATATGGGGATTGCATACTCGATACGAAGCCATTCAGCGAACTTCTTGTACTCAGGAGACAATTCTGCGATCGTGTTCTTCTGCTTGATCTCGGCGAAAAGCTTTGTCAATCCATCTGGATCATTCGTCAGTGAATACACTCTACAATCTTCAAAGTTCAGAGACGGCTTACTGCTCTCGACAACTTCTCTTCTGAACTTCTCCATGTGAACATCAAGCTCCCTAGCTCTTTGACGGGCAATTTCGTAGAAACGCCGTTGTTCCTCAATACGTTTATCGTCCATCTCGATGCGTCTCTTGACATCTTCCATCTCTTCCTCGTTTAATGTGACGACATTGCCAGTCAAGAAGTCGTTCATAGCATTACTGTTGGCGATGCTCTCATTCTGCAAAAAGTTGCGCAGGAAGGCTCGCAGTGAGACACGCTGTTCTTCCCTGTATAGAACTTTCGGTGGTGAATGGTCTCGACTGAAGTCGCCGGATTTGAGATTGAGTCTTGTTGTCGAAGATGCATCTAAGGAAGCGCGAGGAGAAGCGGTTTGCGACGAGCGTGAGGCAGTCCTACGGTGACCACCGCCAAAGGGATTTGGAAGATAGCTGCGGAAGCCACTGCTGGCTGTTGCAGGCTCCTCATGAACGGCGGCCTCTTTCACATCTTGAGTCGAAACAGATGAGATCGAGTCGGCATCGTCGTCATCCTTCGAGTATAACGAGTTGGAGTGGTTCTTGCGAGGTAGCGGTGGCAGCACCTTTCCTGGTATTTCGAGGCGCAATCTCTTGTGCATTTGAGCGAACTCACTGTATCTCCTTCCAACGTAGATCTCTGGCTTACCCTGTCTCTTGACGCGGAGCAGGAACTCTGCATGTGCGTGATGGCGTACATGTCTCTTGACACTAGTGGTTCGTACGGAAGCGACGTTGACATCCCAACCATTTATTGCGTGTCCTTCGGGTACATTCAATGCCAGACCTTGCTCATTGGCTCCTGTGTCGACAACCTCCATTTCTGAGAATCGGATGCGCTCCTCGTAGCCAGATGCAGTCGGCAGTCCGGATACCATCATGAGTTCTACTAGCTTCTGGGCCTTGACGGCAAGCTTGCGGCGTTTTGTCTCTTCTAGGCGATCTTCGGATGAGGATATACGCTTCGTCGCAAAAGACTCGAGGAACTGGAGGGATGGCTGTCAGCTTGAGCTTGTACTGGGATGGGGAACGAAAGGTACCGTCTGTAGCTTGTCTTGCCAGAACTCCTTCTCTCTGGCTCTATCAAGAAAGGGAAAGTTGCGGACATGGTTCACAAACATGTAACGCAGCAGAGGCAGCTCGGAATCCTCTGGTGCAACTTCACCAGCGTCTGACTTGAAGGGAGCGCCAAAGCGTTGTAGGGCAGTCTCGGAGGCCAGCTCTGAAATCTCCCATTCTGTCTGTTGTGAAATGAGTTCGCGCTTGAGGTCTGAGGAGTGTGTGTCAGCGTCATGGCGGGGCTGACAAGGGCATGGCAGGAAACATACAGTGTTCCTGTTTGCCAGTGAGGACAGAGCCAGGCGGCGGTATTGATTTGTTGGACGAGAAGGTAGAGGCAGATGAGCGGTTCATGTTGGTGCGAGTGGACTCGGGCGACACAGCGACTGGCTGGACGAGACCTTTTTCTATAGGATCTTCTGGCGCCGTGTTGAAGCGCTCCAAGCGTGGCTGAAATGGGGCGGAGTTCTGGCCTGAGCTATTCATATTCTGGTGCTAGGCTGCTGGATTGATGGGATCAATCTCGAGGGTGCGTGCGAGGCGCCGACTTGATTTATTTGTATAAAGTAAATGTTGTTGCTGGTTTTGGCTGAGAGCGTATCCATGCATGATACGCGTGTACATCCGTATGACGAGCTTCTGGAGCGAATCGGGTAAGAACCACCCCCCGACTCGGTGCCCGCTCTCAATCGTCACAGGACGCAATCACAACTCCATTTTTCCTGTATCTCTTCAGCAACAGCCAACCAAATATCACTCGGACAACCCTTCTGACCACTAACTACCATATCACTGCACACCTTGTGGACTCTAGTACGGTCATTCGATGATGCTAAAGATGCTGCTATGGGCCTGTCTACTCGGTGCTGAGCTCGGCCCCAGGAAACACCCCGATTTAGTCGCTGCTTCCAGCCAAGCCTCACCTTCGACTTGCAATCATTTTTCTTCTTGGACAATGACGACGCAACTGACAGGCAGACTCTTTATTCGCATGATCGAAGGTTTGATCATCATGAAGATGACTCGACTGCGCTTCTCCTTATTTCACTCACGTATCCTCAATATTGTCTGGTAACCTCTGTTTATAAACTCCTTCCACAGATCGTTCCGCATCTCCACTCTTGCAAATCATTTGCAAACTGCCACGATGCCACCTCACCAGCCACAAATCATAAACAACCCCACCAAAGAAAGCTTGGTCCCGGAAGGGGTCTGCTAGAAACCATAACTCTTTCTCTTGTCCGCGGCTGCCGAGCCAACGCGTAACGACAAGAAACTCCTTGATCTAGCACATCTGGGCATGACTTTGAGAAATCCATGACATGAAGCAATGCTGAGCGTATTGTTTGCCGGAGACCCGTAATTTCTACTTGGCGAGACCAAGAGGGCTCATTCGCAATAGTGATGACGAAAGTTTGGAGAGGGACAGGGTCGTACTCTTGTCGATGATCAGAACCCTTCCCAAGCCATTATATGACTATAACGTACGTTTTTACTTTTGGTGGAGTAGTAGAATGATGCTTTGTACTAGCTGCGAGGCTTTCTTGTTTGGTATACTTGAAAAGATATGTTGGGTCGTTGGTGGTCGTATAAAATCAAACCAAATGCTCAGCTTGATGGAGAATCTAAGTAGTGCAGCACGTGTGACAGTTGGTATTGACACAACGAACGTGCAAGACACGAACTCACCGGGTCTTTAGCACTTCAAGGGCGACAAAGTAACAAAGAAGGGGTCATTTTACATTTTGACTCGCAAAAGTACGATCAGCTGTCAGCCCTATGTACGCCCCCTTTTTAGTAGTTGAGCTCCTCAGCTCCTCCAGCACTGCCAGCAGCATCGAGATCGTTGTAGCTCTTCATCGTGCGACCCTCGACTGCTTGTCTAGGTCCGACTGTGTGCTCTCCTCCTTCCATGAACATACCCCGGCGGGGCGGTGTGAGGCGGCCACTGATGCTTCGTCGCGGCTCAACTCTCATGCCTCGATCGTATGGGCCTGGTGCGCGAGCGTTGGTGGTGCGCATACCACCTGTCCTCATCGGTCCAGCTCCACGGTCACCACCCTGCATATTCCAACCGGGCATCGTCAGAGGGAACTGTCCAGGGACAAATGGATTGAAGCCAGCCGGTCCGCCTGCGCCTGGCATGGGCATTCCGTTGTTGAAGAATGGCATGTTGTTCAGGCTGAAGTTGCGAGGTGTGCCTGTAGGCATGTTGTTGTTGACAGGGAAGTGACCGTTACTACTAGCATCGTTGCGTCCCTGTGCGAGTCTGGCAGGGTCAAGGACATAGCGATTGACAAGCTCAATCTGCATTCGAGTTAGTGGTGTTTCGTGGCTCAGGTTGGTTAGTACTTACGTCTTCTTTGAGCTTATCGTACCAGTCCTGATGCCTCTTCTCCACATGCTTCTTCCAGAAGTTCTCGCCCTTGAAGAGTTTCGTACACTCGGGAACCTTGCATCTAAACTTGAACTCGTCCTCCTGTTTTACGAACTTGCTCATGTCTTCTTCAAGGCCTTCTTCAACCGGCTTACCTCCAAGCTTCCTCAGGTCGACATTATAGGGCTCAAGAATCATGAGCAGCTTCTCCTCAAAGGTCTTGACCCAGTTGTATGCCTTTTGAAGTTGGTTCTTACCGTATGCTCGAGGGGCAGATTTCCTCTCCTCGACCGGTGAACCGTCTTCGCCATCCCCAGCACCGCTCTCTTGACGCTTGAGTGGGAATGGTTCTCCATTTGCGGTGGCTCTGGCGGTCTCTTTGGCAGCCGAAGTGAGACTCGCGCGTGGACGACGAAGATGGCCTCCTGCACACTTGCGTTGCAATTCGTGGACCGAGTCGCATTCGAATACGCAATAGAAACAGAAGTTGTAGACACGACGGAGATATTCGACGAGCAGATCAAGCTTCTTCTTCTTGATCAACAGTTCTTCATCGTCGACATCTTCGTCAATGCCACCTTCGTCTTCTTCACCTTCTTCCATCTCGCCGTCATCGACATCTTCGTCCTTGACGACCTTGGGGGCTGGAATAGGTGGTTGCAAGTATCCTTTGCCAGCCAACTCGTCGACACGTTGCTCGATCTTACCAACGCCATCATAGTCATCGCCCATCTCCAAGTCGAGTTTCCTGACCAAGCGAAGAGCGAGATCCAGATCGCGTTCGACGCGCTCGGGAGCGGAGAAGAGGTCCCACAAAGCCTTCTTTCTGGGGTTCTCCTGGGGGTGATGAATCCCGACGTGAACAGTAAAGTCGCCCTTCTCGGGGTCTTGAATCGTTTTGTTGTTGATCTCATTCAAAGCTCTCTCGCAAATGGTCTGAGTGTGGTTTGGCTTGTCTTCATCCATGGCACCACCATCGGCGTCCTGGTCATCGTCATCTCGGCTTCCACGACGCTTGGTGTCCTCTTCAGGCACGTCGGATGCAGGGTTGAGCATGATCCAACCAAGACGATGAAACTTCTTTCCTGGGTTCGGGTCGCTCAGGCTCAGCCACTTATAGCCACCCTCACCCTCGCCGAGATGCTCCTTACAAAACTCTTCCATACGCTCCCGGGAGACAGCTGGAGTGATGGTTTTGACAAGCAGTGTTGGTTGGAAAGCGACCGGGTCCCGCACGTCACCACCCTTGGAGGGCAGCAGATCTGATACGGCCAGAACCTCTGCCGCAGCACTGGTCTCTCCTTCTTCCTTTTCAACGATACCTCCAGCACCATTGCTCTCGCTCTTGTAGATGCCCTCAAGGGTGAACTCGTCAAAGGTACCAGCCGTCAAGTCCGAGTCCCACCGAGCGAAGAGATCGCGTCTGAATTCGAGAACCTTTTGGCGCAAAGGGTCGCGAACTTCTGGTACATAGCGTTCGCGGAACCATGTGTCATACTTGTGACCATGAACGAAAAGCTTGGCCATTCTTGTGTTCCAGTTCAGCTTGTACTGATCATAGGCATTTTGTATCTTTGCACGCTGTTCGTCGCGTGATTCCTTGACGGGCTCGGGACGACGGCCACCGTTCTTCTGACGCTCACGTTGTTGTTTGATCTCTTGCTCGGCCTTCCACCACTCGGCGAAGTAACTAAATCCGACCTGCGAGGCTTCCAACAGAGGATCTCTGAGTTGATTCACTGGGATAGCTCTAGGAAGGGCGGCATCATCGCCAGGGATGTATCGATCGATGTTCTTGGGAGCGCCCGGCTGGATCTGGGGGGACGAGCGGCGTCTATCACGAGGGTAATCCTCACGTCCGCGGTAGTAGTCGTCGCGTGAACGATCGGGTTGGTAGCGGTCGATTTGTGTAGGAGAGCGCGAGCGGTTACGGCCAGCTTGGCGAGCACGTCGATCAGAATCTTTGAAGAGCATGTCAGTATATGATTGAGGGTGTATGATGAGATTGAAGGAACGTACTCGGCGACCTGCGTCGTTCACGGTAGGGGTCTCTCTCACGAGAGTTGTAAGACTCGCGGTCGTAACTGTCAACCCTGGATAGATCATTGGGCGACTTTGCCGAGTATGTGTCGAGAGTGTCCATGGTAGCGGTGAGGGCAAGGTGCTGGTATGGCTCAACGAATCGACTGTTGCGCACTGAATACCGCCATGGCGGGTTAGAGCTCGTTCAGGAGAGGTTGAAAGAGTGAAACGAAACAAGAAACTCGAGGATCAAAAAGAGTGAATGTATCAGGGTAAGTCGCAGTGAGGTTGGAGAGTAACGATATAGCTAAGCGGCGGGTGCATGGTGATAGGGAGTTGAGGTTGAGGTTGAGGTTGAGCGGACGCGACGAGACGAGGACGCGGATTGATCAAAAGTCTCGCGAGAAGAAGAGAAACGATACGAACAATTTTGGCAGGACAGAAGCCGAGGAACGGCGACGCATCAATGAAGAATTGAATGCGGTCGACCAGAGGGTTGAAGGAGACGGAGAACGAGTGCTGCTGCTGCTACCGTCTCGCTCGCTCGCAGTCGAACATGGCGACTCGCGCGGAGCGGAGCGCGAATTCGGCGCTAATCGAGCCAAGGCACTATTTCAGTTCAGGCACGGACCGCCGCTGTCGCATCTTCTTGCGGGGAAAGCTCGCCAGCAAGGAGAAGGAACATATCGGGTGATGACGCCCGGCTTGCTTCGGAAGATTGAGTGCTCATTCATGTTGATGCGGACCTAGATTTCAATGCGAACAAAGTCCAAGAGGTGCTATAGGCATCAAGAGGGAATTGGGCATAAGTGCACTGTAAAGAGCAGAATGAGTCAATAGCTTGCGATGGCGGGCTCTATCTCCGACAGTTGAAGGGCTTCCGTAAGGTTCAATTGTTTTGGCCGGGGAAAGAGCGTCATGGTTCGATTCGCGTGTCTGTCGCGAGCTGCGACTGTTTCCCGATCGACACGATTGATTAAACCAAGAGAGAAGCCAGTAAGAACAGGACTCTTTCCCCATCTCCCTCGAGCCAGCTGTTTCTGTTTCCTGCTGCATCACCACCGACACCATGACCACCTACATCCCCCACTTGACGCTGCCTTCGTTCATCTTTGAAAAACCGGCCGCCTCCGTCCTGCTGCCCGTCGCACTCGGAACTGCTGTAGGCTACTCGACCAGACGTGAGATGACACATGCTTCTGCAGGCCCTTGTCAGGATCCATACTGATCACTACTTCCCGCAACAGCCAAAGAGACGCAGAACACATATCTCGCCCTGCGTCAGCCTCCTCTAAGACCTCCACCATGGGTCTTCGGCCCGGTATGGACCATGTTGTACGGAGCCATGGGATACGCCGCTTTCCGCGCCTGGTCGACTGCCATGAACTCGTTTGATGCAAAGAAGGTTCTTCTTGCAAAGGTACTCCTAGCCCTATCTCAAGTCCCGACAGTTGGCAAGCATTGTACCCATACTCATTCCGTCACAGCAAGGCGCAACTCTCTACACCATCCAACTCGCTCTTAACCTCATCTGGATGCCCCTCTTCTTCTCCCTGAAACGCCCGATCGCTGCTACTGTCGACATTGTTGCCTTGACCGGCGTCACCGGATACCTTGCCTACATTTGGGGTCAAGTTGACGAAGTTGCTGCATGGAGTCTCGCTCCCTACCTCGGCTGGCTTAGTTTTGCAACCTATCTGTCAGCAGGTTGCGGTTACCTGAACAACTGGGACTTTGAGAGCAAGGAACGCCCGATTACGGACAAGCCAAAGGATACCAAGTTTGTCGACGAGAAGAGCGAGTAGGCAAGTTTTGGCGTCCTTAATATACCCAATTGTGTCAAGCGAGAACAAGGCTGTATGCCATCACCCATCATTCGTCATGGTTTTTGGCCGTTTCGAGCTGGCAGCATAACTGTCATGCACCTTCTGTTTGCGCCTGCTCCGTCCGACATGGTCCATAACCTCATGTCGACCATGTCCGTAAACGCTATATACTACAAAGTTGTACGTCGAATGCAGCATCTTTCCAAATCATTTTGCTTATCCCGGAATTTTTGGAGTGTTGAACAAGCCTAAGCCTACAGCCAATCGGTACTCATTCCCGAGTGCCATGTCACGTCCTCAGCGTGGATGCAACCTCATGACCCAAAGAAACTTGATCCCGAACCCCACCCTTGAAACACTCCGAGTAGTTGCAAGTCCTCATCGCGACACCTAATTTCAGCAGCATGGTCAGGCCGTGGTCTGGTACTTCTGTTGAGGTGCTTGCCGATTCTATATGAATCCACATGCCAATACAACGACACTGCAACGCTGAGCTCGACCAGCACGAGTTAAAAGCACCAATCAACCCCGATCACATCCAACACCGCCTCTTCGCACAGCCCCGCCCATCGCCTTGAAAGCTCGACTACAAGATCCCTCCAACAGCTCTCCAGTTCTGGTGTGCACATAGACTCGTACAGATGGCTTCCTTTTTCGAGTTCGACGATGGTTTCATGGCAAGTCGCGTCTTGGTGTTTCTGAATACTTGCGCTACCCATTCACGGCTGTTCCTGTAGATCTGCTTGCTTTGTGCGAGCAGTTGCACAGGGTCGCGCTAACACGCATCAAAGGATCCTCTCGAAAGGCCTTACACGATTTCTCAAGACGAAGGAGATCTGGCTGAAGACCCCCTGAGCAACATCTACGTGGATCCCTCGATCTATGCTGGATTAGTCGAACCAGACGGGGTTTCCCACGCAAACTATGCATTTGATAACGGACAAGCTTTGCAGTACAACGAAGATCTTGTACAGCGACGCGTGGCTGAAAGCGCTCACGCAGAGCCCTGGACCGGGTTCGGCAGTTCTATGAACTTCTCGACCATATCAACACTGTCGCAAACAGTGGTCGCCGAGCAGCCCCACCATCTAAACGTTCAAGTGGATGAAACAGACTCTGGCTATGCGTCACTGAACTACCAGCCTCTGCTATGCGTCCAGTGCGGCAAGGCATTCAAGAACAAGGCCGAAGAGAAGTGAGATAGCCCTGCACACTAGTGATCCGTTGAAGCCTACTGACATTTATAGAAAACACTCTTCGACACATAGCCGACCGTTCAAATGTCGCGTCCAGAGCTGCACGAACACCAAAGGCTTTGCAACCTCTAACGATCTCGAGAGACACCAGAAAGACATCCACCTGATCAAACCGAAGCACGGACCTCAGTCATACTACAGATGTGTGCTACCAACCTGTTCCAAACGAGAGAAGATATGGTCAAGGAAAGACAACTTCAAGGCGCATATCAGTCGAATGCACAAGCACATAGGCATGGATGTCGACCAGCTTGTCGCAAGGTGAGTTTGAGACCAATCTATGTTGGGTAGTGTGCTAACTGGACGGTATAGATCAGAAATGACACCTAGTCCAGCCGAGATGCAACAGCTGGCTCGTGCTAAGAGTGCGCAGGCACTGAACAGAAGTGAAGGAAAGCAACGCGCCAACCATCAGTCGAAACAAGCAACAGGACCACAGTATACCGAGATTGAGCCACAGCCCGAGGCATCACAAACAGCAATACCGCTGTGGCAGACGAATGTCTCAGACTACATGGATGACATGCCTAATGAAGCGGCTGAGATGGTGTCGACTGAGGTCTGGTCAGGCAGCGTTGCAAACACTCTGATCCCGAACATGGTGCTGAGATACCCAAACACATTGCCAGTCGCACGATATGGTTACGATGGAGTCAGTGGTCGACACAATAGTGCAGATGCAAACTGGGATGATGTGTCTGATTGCAGCTTTGCTTATTCACATGAGAGTTCGGCGTATGGTGGAGGTACGAGCGATTTTGGATGATAGTTCGATTGAGAGCATGTTGTCTCAGAACACGAATTAATGCACTTGTTTCATGATTTCCACCCTCACGAGAGTTCAGTGTGTTCTGAAAGATTCATGAATTGCAACAATAATGGTGAATGATTGGGGTTGGCGGGAGTGAGGTTTTGAGAGATGCGGAGGTTCGGCGGACTTTGCCGTGCTGAGGTCAATGTCAGGTCGGGGCTCGGGACATTGACGCGCATGCTCGGTGGGTGAAGCTTACGGCAAGCTGATAGGTGTCTTTCCCAATACCAACCCCAGTATAGACAGCAACCATGGCAGCCACCGTGGGAAGCTCCTTTTTCAAGGGAGAGACTGGTCGCAACACCAGAGGTCTGCTGCGACTGGTTATCCTGGTCACAATTGCAGCAACCGCCGTGGCCTCTCGTCTCTTCTCCGTCATCCGCTTTGAGAGCATCATTCACGAATGTACGTCAACTCGACTCTCCTGTCTATGCCTGCTCTTGCAGCTCGAGTCTTCAATGCCGTTCCTGTGACTTCATTCTATGCTCTAGCATTGTCGTTCGCGACCATTGACTAGGCGTCGAAGCAATGAACCACCACGGACTCGGTAGACACAATCGCTAACAACCATCTCCTACAGTCGACCCCTGGTTCAACTTCCGCGCAACCAAGTACCTCGTTCAGAATGGCTTCTCAAGCTTCTGGGATTGGTTCGACGACCGCACATGGCACCCTCTTGGTCGTGTCACCGGCGGTACCCTCTACCCCGGCCTCATGGTCACCAGCGGTGCCATCTGGCATCTCCTCCGCCTCCTGACCTTCCCTGTCGACATTCGCAACATCTGTGTCATGCTGGCTCCTGCCTGTTCTGGCTTGACCGCCTTTGCCAGTTACCTCCTGACTTCTGAGATGTCCGACTCGCCCTCGGCCGGTCTCCTTGCCGCCATCTTCATGGGCATTGCCCCCGGTTACATTTCGCGTTCCGTTGCTGGAAGTTACGACAACGAAGCCATTGCCATCTTCCTCCTCGTCTTCACCTTCTACCTCTGGATCAAGAGCGTCAAGCAGGGCTCCATCATGTGGGGTGCTTTCACTGCCCTCTTCTACGGATACATGGTCTCGGCCTGGGGTGGTTATGTCTTCATTACCAACTTGCTTCCTCTCCACGTCTTTGTCCTGCTGTGCATGGGCAGATACAGCCCTCGTCTTTACGTCAGCTACACCACCTGGTACTCTCTGGGCACGCTTGCGAGCATGCAGATTCCCTTTGTCGGTTTCTTGCCCATCCGCAACAGTGACCACATGGCTGCTCTCGGTATGTTGTCGATACCCGAATCATTCTCTGTCTTCTAACGATGTACTAGGTGTCTTCGGTCTTCTTCAGCTCGTCGGTTTCGTCGAATTTGTGCGCCAGACTCTGCCGAGCAAGCAGTTCCAGACGCTGCTCCGCGCCTTCATCCTGGTCGTTTTCCTCGCAGCATTCGGAGTTCTCGTTCTTCTTACCTTCTCTGGAGTTGTCGCACCTTGGAGTGGTCGTTTCTACTCGCTCTGGGATACCGGATACGCCAAGATCCACATTCCCATCATTGCATCCGTGTCTGAGCACCAGCCTACCGCCTGGCCCGCCTTCTTCTTCGATCTTAACTTGTTGATCTGGCTGTTCCCTGCTGGTGTCTACATGTGCTTCCGCAACCTGAAGGATGAGCAGGTCTTTGTTGTCATCTACGCCGTCCTGGCCAGTTACTTCGCTGGTGTCATGGTCCGTCTGATGCTCACTTTGACCCCTGTTGTCTGTGTTGCTGCAGCCCTTGCTCTTTCTCAGATCCTTGACACCTTCCTCGTTACCAAGACTCCTGTCGTACCTGCAGCTCAGGCCAATGGCAACACCGACATCGCCAAGACTGCTGCTTCTCTGATCCCCGACACTCTGCGCTCTACCCAAAAGCCTCTTGTTGGTATCTACTCAACCTTCTCCAAGTTCGCCATGACCGGTACCATCACCGCCTACCTTTTGCTCTTTGTTCTTCACTGCACTTGGGTCACCTCAAATGCCTACTCATCCCCTTCGGTTGTTTTGGCTTCCAGAATGGCCGATGGCTCGCAGCACATTATCGATGACTACCGTGAGGCTTACTACTGGCTTCGTCAAAACACCGAGCAGAATGCCAAGATCATGTCTTGGTGGGATTACGGTTACCAGATTGGTGGTATGGCCGACCGCCCAACTCTTGTCGACAACAACACCTGGAACAACACCCACATTGCCACTGTCGGCAAGGCCATGAGCTCGCGCGAGGAAGTCAGTTACCCCATCATGAGACAACACGAAGTCGACTACGTTCTCGTTGTCTTTGGTGGTCTTATTGGCTACTCGGGTGACGATATCAACAAGTTCTTGTGGATGGTTCGTATCGCCGAGGGCATTTGGCCTGATGAGATCAAGGAACGTGATTACTTCACCGCTCGTGGCGAGTACCGCATTGACGACCAAGCTTCCGACACCATGAAGAACAGCTTGATGTACAAGATGTCGTACTACAACTACAACTCCCTCTTCCCTGCTGGTCAGGCCACCGACCGCGTTCGTGGTTCTAAGCTCCCAGCTGAGGGTCCCGAACTCTCGACTCTGGAGGAAGCCTTCACCAGCGAGAACTGGATCATCAGAATTTACAAGGTCAAAGACCTTGACAACCTCAACAGAGATCACCAGAGCGCCATGGCGTTTGAGAAGGGCAACAAGAGAAAGAAGACTAGCAAGCGCAAGGGCCCCAGAGTTCTTCGTGTTGATTAGATGCAAAAGAAAAAGTTGCTAGATTTTTCTCTTTAGACCAGTAGGAAGCTTTGTTCTGTATATCTCTTATCTTTGAAATGAAGAAAAAACATTTGAGCAAAACCTGTCTTCGTGTCGAGCACCCAACGTGATGCGTGCTGTGTCTTGTAGCGTTTTACCGAGGTGAGGTTTGTGGAACTGTGCGTCGCTTCAAAGATTGAAAGAGCCACAGTGTCACTTTGAAAATGGCATGCAAGTGGGAAAGCAGGGTTACTCAGATTGGTACAGGAGGTCAGTGACAAACCTCTCCCTGTGCGCACGTCTAGTCATAGATGTAGCTATAAAAATGCAAAGTCGTATTTGGAAACCAATACACGTCCAAAGAGAGTCCAATCATAAGAGAAATTAGGAAACCCTCTTTCCCAAGCGATTCGAAACTGTGCATCGTGCAATGCATTCGGCATGTAAAATCTTCTCCAACAGCTGATGGCACGATTATCAGGAAATCAAGACCATCGTTATTGTTTTTGAAATGCAGCTAACATCTTGCCAAAGATGGAAACGGCACTTTTTATGTCGTACATCTTCTTCCTCAATTTCTAGCAGTGTGATGTGGTAAATTGATAATCTTGGGGTTAATCATAGATCCGCTGATTGTATTAGAGCTAGTATGGCGATGTGTGGGTCATTGTACCTAAGACCACGAAGAACCTGGTGTAGTAAAAAAAGCCGAGCAAAGCAAAGGGGTACACCCGGGATCTCTGTCTTAAGAAGCTCGTGCTCAAGAGAATATACGATTAAAGCCACAATTGCAGCACTATAGTCGTCATTACTCTCCTGTTGTGCTGTATTACAAAGGTTATGGTTGTTTGCAGGCTTAGGTCCCATCAAGCATGGAGTACAAGTCTGCATGTGAACTGTAGCAACAAGCCATTATAGAATGTCTTGATATCGTAGTTGGACCTTACTCGCGAGTTCCAAACGATCATGTCCGCCATTGTTAGAGACCTTGACAGGAACCCAATGAGTGTTCGATGGCTACGGATATCCTTGAGATTTGGCTTGAGAGCGGCACCCGGTTAAAATTCTAAATCTTGAACAAGTTCCTGCATCTTGAGCTTGGCTTTTTCAAGATGTTGCTCCATTGTCCCGTAGGCATCCTGAGAGTCGTCGAAAGGTAGAAGGTAATGAGTTACGTGAGCATTCTCGACACATGCTGTAAAGTCGCTACAAAGAGCGTAAGATTGCATGGCAAGACCAACAAGGACATCAATTGTCCCACTATAGTACCAGCCATTTCGAAGGTAGATCTGTCGCAGTTCGTTGGCGTCAGCATAGTATCCAGCGATAGGCTTTTCATCCTGGCCTAGACTTTCAAGAACTCGCTGCCAAATCTCCGAGGATAATTCTTGAAAGACTCTTTTTCTTCGTCAAGTTTGATTTTCTTCGTTGGATTTTCGCCAATTGATGAGACGCCATGTCTGTGCTTTTCAGACTTCTTGGTTAATAGCTTCTTGATTGGCGATGAGCGTATTGAGCGTATCGCCAAGGGCGGAAACTTGGTTTCAGTAAAAGGTGGTGGATGAGAGGCTGAATGCTGAGATAAGGCTGGAGCAATAGATGGCCGCTGGATTAGATCGGAGAGCTTGTCTGATTTAGAGTCTGCATGCTGCAAGAAGGCTGGAGTAGGAGGCAACGGCTAGAACGATTCGGATGATTTGTCTATACGGGAGTCCACATGTTGGAAAAAAGTTGGAGCAGCCGACGACTTTTGGAGTGGATCGAACGGCTTATCTGACTTAGACTTTTGCACGTCTAAGAGAGGGTTATCCTCTCTGTGCGAAATGGATGGTTGGCGACGATCTGGGCGAGGAGGCGAGTAGCGTGAGGATTCGTGTCTACCACGGTCATTCTCTCTGTGCGAAATGGATGACTGGCGACGATCGGGACGACAAGACGAGTGTCGTGAAGATTCGTGTCTACCACAGTCATCTTCTCTGCGCCGGATAGGTGACTGGCGATGGTCGGGACGACGAGGCGAGTAGCGTGAGGACTCGTAGCCGCGATGGCCGTCCTCTCCGCGCGAGATAGATGACTGGTGACGATCGGAGCGTCCAGGCGAGCAGTAACGCGTATATCCATAGCTGAGGCGGCTGTCCTCTCTATATGGGATGTGTAATTGGCGATAATAGTGAGAAGTAGTTAGTACTGCTTCGATTTGCTGCCGCTGAACTCGAAATGACGAGTGAAAACAGAATGAAGCAGAAGTTGATGCAATGCTGGAATACCTGTGTGTCTTTCACTGATGATTGATAGTGGGATCGGAAGAGTACGAGTGACGGAAAGATTCGAAACGAAAATGAAAAGTAATGGCAACAGCAAGTGAATTTGCAAAGTGAAGGCAAGCAGCTTTCCCTGACACAAAAAGTGGAAAGGCAGGTGCAAACAAGAGGCATTGCGTCCTAACCTCAAAGAAAGCAAACCTCTCCAAGTGTGCATCTACTTACACCCAGATATAGCTATGGAGATGCAAAGTCAAATTCATCAATCAATGTGCATTGAAAGAGAGTCGAGAAGAACAAAAAAGTGGGTTGACATTCGAGAAGCATACTTTTAGCTCTGCATTCCGGTGTGATTTGCATGCAATTACGGCGGGTAAAAGGGAGCTTCTCCCAATGCCAATCTCTTCTCCATGGCTTCCATGAGAATATTCGGGACAGACTCGTCTGTTGCTCTGATGGTCAAGCGATACATCTGTTGGTCTAAGTCAGCACAAAAGCACACAAACCAAGATTCAAACAACTGCCAGAAGGAAGACAGAAAAACAGGAAGGGAAAGGAAAAACAACATACCCCATTATTAGGATTCGGCTCCAACCTCATCAAACACCCAATCTTGCCCTGTTGGCTAGTATGCAACACACTCGCAGCAACAAAATTCTTCTTGTTGGGATCCACATCATCAAGAACTCCCCACTTGAAGCCCTCTAATATGCGTCGAGTAGGTACTGGCGCCACATCCTTGCCTGCAAAAATCCTCTGGGCTTCGCGGGGACCAGGTCCGCCGATTTGTTTCCAGCGCTTGAAGAAATCGTCAGCAGAAAGAGAAGCTGGATCTAGGTATTTGTGGATGGCGAGGGGTAGTTGGAGGGTTAGTGCTTGGAGCGCGCCGGCGAGCCAGGAAATGCGGATTGTGGGTGCAGAAGTAAAGACGGACTTTGCTTCTAGCATTATCATTGCTTGGGTTTGTGTAGATGGCTGCACTGTAGTTTCGGGCAGTGACTTGACGTCAATCTTGATATTGTCGGGAGAAGGGTTGTTGAGAGTAGTCGTAAAAGAGTTGATCGCAAACGAGGATTTGTTGGTGAAGTACATGATTATGCAGCCGAGCTCGCTGCGGTACTCTGAGCGTACGCCCACTTGGATTTGACTGTCTTCGTATAGGATGCCTTCAGGGACCATGAGCATGCGTGCGTGGCCGCGCTGCCAGCCTGGTGACAAGTGGTCTGCGCTGGCGAAGTTTGGCGCCTTTGCTTCAGAGGTGCTCCAGTCGAGGCCGGCGAGCTCGTCTGCTGGTGTTTTGGTGCCGTTGGCTTTTGTGGGTGATTGCGCTGCAGCTATTGCATTGAGAGAATTGCCAGCGCTGAATGAACGTTTCAGGGTGTTGTTTCGGTCGGCAAGGTCTTTGTTGGCATCTTTGCCACCTGCAACCCATGTACGCTTGTCTGTTGTATTGTGCGTCTTGGAGTGCAGTCTAGAAAGCAGAGCAGAAGCACGTTCAGGGAAGGGTGGCATCTCGTCCATAACAGTTCGAAGCAAATCATCTGTCGGCATCGTTGCCAATGTCAAATACTCGCATGCGCGCTGCTGGAGCTCAGAATCCAGGGTGTGACTATATGTCTTGAAGGCTTGCAAGAGCTGTGGCTTGATCTCAGGGAACAGATTGACAAATTTGATGAATGCAGATAGCATCATGGCGCGCGTACTCGATGAGCTGCCATTGAACTTTGACTGCAACGCCATGAACTGCTCGATAGGACTGCACTTGGGGCTGTCGGCAATCAAATGACCAAATTCTCCAAGCAGGTAACTGCCAATCTTGACAAGCATCTCATGACATTGCTCTGCGCGGAGGTATTCCAGAATGTTGGATGCAGCGTATACTTGGAGCTCATCATTGTTGGTAACAATCATGATAATTCGCTGCCACACCTCGTCGCTGACATGATCACCAGCCATGGCAATTAGTCTCAGTGAGATGTCAACATACCATTGAATGTCGGTAGCGTACTTCTCAGTTAAGATGGCAATCTTGAGTACCATCTCTTCGCGAATGGCGTAGTCAGCAGTCTGCAAGTACTTCAAGAGCTCACCAACAATGGGCTTAGCATTTGTTGTGTCGCACATGCTGTAGAGCAGATCCAGACCTTGTCTCCGTACACTGATGTCGCGATCGCGCAATGATCCGACAATGATACTTTGATGCTTCTTGATTGGGTCAAGGTTCTCTGTGCGTCCGGCCAGATGTGTCATTGCTTCCAGACCAAGATAACGCACGTTAGTTTCTCTTGATTGGATGAATTTGCCTAGTCTCGAGGAGATTTGCATCATTAACGCTTGCTCAGTGTCAAGATGGATTGTAAGGTTGATGGCTTCGAACAGAACGGCGTTTTGAGCATTGTTCTGTTGAACGTTCTTCGGGGCCTCCATGGCGTTGTCCATGATCTTTTGTAGAGATTCTCGAATAAGAGCACGTACGTGTGAGTCGTCCGAGGGAGGGAAGTATTGCATCAAACGCAGAAGCTTGACCTGGATCCAGGGGCAAGGCACCTTGTAGTAATAGTAGTCTCCAGCGCATTCGTGTTCGACGACGACTTTTTGCAGACGTTGAGCGGCCTTGACATAACTTCCTTTGTACTGGTCGGGGTCATCTTGTGCAAGCTTCATGACGAGAGATGTTACGGAAAGAGCCACACCCATATCCGAATCGTCCATGATGGAGATGATGCGTTCTGCCCATTCGGCCTGGACGATGCTGGGTGCTTTACGGTAGAGACGGAGGAGAGTCAGGGCGGCCTTCTTCTTGACAAAGGGTTTGGATGTGCTGTGGGTACAGGTCAGTGAGTGGACGTCTTCAAAGGTGCATGGCGAGACTCACGGAGAGATGAGTAGCCTGTGAACGTCAAAGGCCAAGGCTTCACCCATCTCCTTTCCTCCTACATTGGCAATAGCGTGCAGAGCCAAGCAGTTGTTGAGTTCGTTGATATCGGCCAAGTCTTTGCGAATACTGTTGACAACCAGATGCAGCAGCTCATGTTCCTCATGCAGGAACAGCGTAACAGCCAAATAACCAATCTGCTTTTCCGAGTACTTTGTAGCCGAGACGAGATTGACAGCCTCGAGATGGCCAAAGTCGACGTTCCAGCCCAGGATGTAGATATACAGCAGCTTGCACACATATTTCTTCTTGTCGTAGCCACTCAAGCCGCCCTGCTTGAACTTGGACCGTATGTTGGCCAGCTCTTTGTTGATGCGCTTCTCCTCGAGTTCTCTGGCGCGGGCGTTTCGCAGGTCTGCAATGAAGGATACCAAGCCGCGCATGGTGTTCTGGTTGCCGCTTCCACCACCGCGGTTGAACAGGCCGCTACCTGACGACGACATGGTGTGCGTAAACCCCTATCCGATCGAGCGTCTAAGATGATGTGTCGAGGGCTGTGAGTCTCAAGTCCAGGAGAGACGAGGTTCCGAGGTCAATGACGTTGTGTGTATTTGGTGAGTCGAGAGAGCCGTTTGCAGGCATCAAGTCTCAGTGTCGAGTCAGAACATGTCAACCAAATCGTCGCAACTCCAAGAGAGGCTGGAGAGGTCACTGCTGCGCCAACAATCTCCCGGAGACCCGCTGTCCCCGTACGAACACGCCAAGAACCTGGGGATCTCAATCTCATCGACTTCAGCCGACTGACACTCTCCCTGACAGACCATTACCGAGTCACAAAATTGACCCAGAGTCCATCTCGACAGCTACTTTGCATATATTTAGCAAATTCATTGCACGTTAATCGTTGCAGACAAGAAAGATCTTGGTTGAAACAAGTCAATACAGTCAATTGTGTCATGGACTCTGGTTCTATAAAAGTACACGCCTTCCGCGACTCTTTTCTCGCCGTGCCATGTTTGTCCTTCCTGTAAAGAAAAAGAAGACTATGCCTTTGAGCTTCAAGCTACCAGGCACACCTTTGTGCTTTTTGTTGTTGGTCGTCATGCATCACAAGAAATGATAAGAAAAATCATCCAATCCCGCCAGAATCCTTTTGCTCTTCGGACGATGACTTTCCCAAAGTGCCCCACTTACTCCCAGAACGCCGTTGATAACCCTCAGCCGCAACTTGTCTTACCATCTCAACAAAGTCCCTCTCAAACACTTCCTTTTCCTGCTTGCTCTCGCTCTCGGAAACAGGCAGCGCTTGGAGAGCGCTAACACCCGAGAACCTAGGACCCGTCGCAAAAAGTTGCGCTGAAGTCGCAGAGGTTGGGAGCCGATGCGAGAGTAAGCTCAGGAGCAAGAAAAGTGTCCTTGAGGCCATAGCTAGAGAGGTTGAAGAGGTCGTCGCCGCCGTCAGTCGTCGTAGCGTTCGTCGTGTAGTTGGAGTGCACATCATCGAATTCGATGAGGTTGTCAAAGTGGCTGAGACCCGATTCATCATCGTGGCCATACGAGTCGGCCATAAGGTCCACGAAGCTACCATGAGGCTCTTGTAGAAGGTCATGATGTTCAGATGCATCAAATAGATTATAATCTGACTCCACC
>SWBL01000037.1:0-212597 GCA_024195585.1 Aureobasidium sp. EXF-3400
AGAGGGTATCGCCTACGGAAAGGGTGGTTCCATGCACATGTTCACCAAGGGCTTCTACGGCGGTAACGGTATCGTCGGTGCTCAGGTCCCCGTCGGTGCTGGTCTCGCCTTCGCCGACCACTACCAGGGCAAGAAGAACGTCTCCATCGCCCTCTACGGTGATGGTGCTTCCAACCAGGGTCAGGTCTTCGAGGCCTACAACATGGCCAAGCTCTGGAACCTCCCCGTCATCTTTGCTTGCGAGAGTAAGTTACACCATTTACGCGCCTATGTCGAAACAACGAGTCCCTAACTTTTGACCTTTCTAGACAACAAGTACGGTATGGGTACCGCTGCCAACCGCTCGTCTGCCATCACCGAGTACTACAAGCGTGGTCAGTACATCCCTGGTCTCAAGATCAACGGTATGGACGTTCTTGCCTGCAAGCAGGCCGTCGCATTCGGCAAGCAGTGGGCCGCCGAGGGCAAGGGTCCTCTCGTCTACGAGTTCGTCACCTACAGATACGGAGGTCACTCCATGTCCGACCCCGGTACCACCTACAGAGTGAGTTTTCCCCCATCTCCATCTCTACCTTCTTTGGCCCTTCTTACTAACACGAAAAAACACAGACCCGTGAGGAGATCCAGCGCATGCGCAGCACCCAAGACCCCATCGCCGGCCTCAAGCAAAAGATCCTCGACTGGGAAGTCGCCACCGAGTCGGAGCTCAAGAGCATCGACAAGCAAGCACGCGAGAGCGTCGACGCCGAGGTCAAGGAGGCCGAGGCCATGCCCGCCCCCGACGCCACCCCCAAGATTCTGTTCGAGGACATTTACGTCCGTGGCTCTGAGCCCGAGTACCTTCGTGGCCGTATTCCCGAGGAGAACTACTACTACGAGAAGAACTAAGCTAGTTCTTTGCTTGTAGAGTGAGTTCTTTTGAGGGACAGGTGTTGTAATTTTTTAAGAGGGGAGTAAAAGGGCGGGATGCATAGCAAAAGAGTGGTGTGAAAACATTGGCTCTTTTTGATTTCTTTTAAACCCCAACCATCTCAAATACCATGGAAGCATTTTTTTCTTGTTCAACAAAACAACTCTTCTGCTTATTCTCTTGTGCATTGTCCTCCTTTCAACTCAACAGATGCTATCTCTGAACTGCCAGCAACTTGATGATTTCAACGCGGTCAGAGGCGGGTGCATTTGCTCTCAAAATCGGCAGTTCGAGAGGTTTCTCCTCGAAAACAGAAGGCAGGACGATCAGGGGATTCTGGTCGCTGGTTACTGATATCTAGATGCTCTTTCGCTGGCAACCTGTCTTTCCCAAGCAAAGGATAGAATTGAAGTATCTGCTTGTGTATAATTGAAAGCAAGTAACAAACAATAGATCACGAACAGTAAGGTTGACAGAAAGATGTTGACAGAAAAGCAGACAGGAGGGAAATATACACAGAAAGCAAGATAACCACTTAGTAGACAGAAAACAGTATCAACGTTTTTGTAAGATTCTTTTATTTTTGTACAAGAGAGAGAGAGGCACGCCTCTTCGTCTCTATACTGCATTTTCTCAATATCTTTTCCTTCTCGCAGCAAACATCTACCACTTCCCACCCTTGCCCTTCTTCTTACTCTTCTTATTCGCACTCTTAGCTTCCACAACCTGAGCAGCAGGTGTACTAGCCCCACTCCCAGCACCACTATCCTCAGCCACAGCTCCTCCCTGCATAAACATAGCTTGTCTAGCTTTAGCTTTCTTGCCTTTAGGTCTGTAAGAACTTCTATCCTTGATAGGCAACCATCTCTCTGGATCCAGTTTCTTGGCGGGATCAAAGTCCTTTGGCGTTTTGCTCTTTTTCAGTTTCTTGGGTTTGGGTTTTGTGGCGGGTGTGAAATCGGAAGGTGCAGGGCGCTTTGTGGATGTGCTGGCGATGGTGGGAGTGGATTTTGCTACGCCGGCGGCTTCGAGAGCAGACACGTCGATGTTGCTTACAAGGCGGTCTAGCGGTGTCAAAGCTGATAGCTTCTCTGCATCGATGGCTGAAGGGTTTGCGCGTGCGAGTGCGGCTACAAGACCGGCGGATGCATAGCGGTCTGAAGAATCCTTCTCGTGCAAGAAAGTAAACAGCTCCGCAGCAAATTGCTGGTCAGCAGGTGCAGAGCTCTCGAGCAACGCGGCACCAGCGGATTTGTACAGATGGCCCAGTGCTCGTGACGAGATGGGTGGGTTGGAATGTTGACGCCAGTATCTTGCTGCTTTTGCCAACTCTGAACGGGCATGGCTTTGCTGACCGCGAGAGGCGTACAATGACACCAAAACACCGATCAAACCAGGAGCATAGCGCACGTCTTGTGCTGAAGCTTCTGAGGATGAAGACAAGCGAGCAAAGAAGTCTTCGAGCAGGGAGATTGCGGCAGCGGGGTTGGAGGCATGGATGTAGAGTTGCATGCACACGAGAAGCAGGCCAATGTCGTTGGGTCTACGTTCCAAGACGGGCAAAACAGACTTCAGGGCTTCCTTTCCAGCTTGATTGCGAGCGTGGGCGGCGGCGCCAAAGGCTGATAGAGAGATGGTGGCAGAGTCGAGAGTGGGTATTTGGGCGAGAGATGCAGTTGATCTGATAATGCCATCATATTTGTGAGTGAGCAGATCGAGAGTGTAGTTGTTCCTTTGGATGGCGGCGCTTTGGTAGGTGAAAGGCTTGTCAGGGAGGATGGTTGAGGGAGTCTTGTACAAGGTGCGGTGGGTCAGGTAGGGGTTGGTGGTTTCTGTCGAAGTGGCTGCTGTGTTTGTTTGAGCAACGAATTGGGTGGATGAGTCGTGGAAGGCGTGAACACTGCAGAACGAGTTAGTCTCTTGGTCACGAGCTTGTGGATGCAAGGCGCATACTCTTTGGAGTCGATGGTGGCAGCAAGAGCCTGTGCATCGTCTAGCCTACCCTGGCGGATCAAGACATAGAGCTGCTGGATGGAAATGGGCACGATCTCGGCATCCTTCTCTTCTTGATCCATCTCCGAGGCTTCACACAATTCCTTTGCTCTTCTCAGCAGAACCTCTGCCTGACCCAGCTCGTCACGCGCAATGCTTTGGCAAGCAGCGTTGTAGGCAGTCTCGAAGGCTTCCATGTCCTCTCTTGAAGGCTTCTGCGGCGCATCTGCAGATGCGCGGCCAGCCCATTCCAGTTGTGCGTGTGTAGCGCCTGTGTTGATGCGTAGATCCATGTCTTCGTTGTTGACTGATCCTCTTTGTGTCGAAAGCTTGCGGTATAGCTCGGCAGCCCGTTCAAAGTCCTGGTGTCTATAACTCTGTGTGCATGTTAGTTGCGCCCTCTCTTTCCACTCTTTTTACTCCTTGCAACATACAGCCTGAGCTTCAACGTGTCTCAATCCTCTGTCCGACTCGTTGGTGTCCTGTCTTGCGACCTCTGCAGCCTTTGCGGGTTGACCATTCTTGTACAGCGCATATGCATACTCCAACCGCGCTCTCTGCTTGATGTCTTCTCCGCCAGCCTCAACAGTAGCAATGGCATCTTGAAAGCGGTCCAGGTTCAACAGAGCGACAATCTTGACTTGTAGCGCTTGGAGGTCGTTCTTGGATTTGGCGAGGGTGGTTTCGCATGCGCTAAGGACCTGATCGTGGTCGGTGATGGAGGCTTGGCCCAGCAGCGAGGCTAATGTTGCTGCCATTGTCGCTGTGTGTGTCGTGAGAGAAATATTATCTTTCACCACTTGTCCAGTTGAACTGTCGCATGAGAGAGTCGCCCAGTTCGTGAGTCCCGCCATTGGTCAAAGCTCATTGCCATTTCCCCACATTTTGACTTTCGCTTCTTCAGCACCGAGCGAGGGAGTGACTTCCTATTTTGCAACTATAAAAATGCACAACTTTTCAGAGACGAAGCAGTGTCCGGAGTGAGACAGTTGACCGACTAGGTCTCTCTGGAAAAACGCTTGATAGAGAACAAGATTGTGCATTCTGATCGGTCAAGAATTGCAGGATCCCGGCGTGAGAGACATCAAACCTCAATTCATCCACAACTCTACAAGGCTATCCCACCAAGTGCTGACTTCAACTTATCTCATGACGATTTGGAGCCACATTACTGTCCATAAAACACACGAATGTTTGGAAATCAGAGCAGCGCCCAGAGAGAGATGAAGTAGCAGGTCTCTCAGCGGACACTACTCGAATTCCAAAAGTATTGTGTATTTTTGTAGCATAAGAATATGCAGGTATGCCATTATGAGAGCACTCGAACTGGAACACAAACTCACGCTCCCACACCGGCGTGCAGCAATAATGCTGATTATAAGAATGCACGAATGTTTCGAGATTATAGATGCATCGAGAAGAAGCTATCTCTGGTGAGGTTTCTCAGTGGACATCTCTTCTTTTTCAGAAAGTATTGTGCATTTCTATAGCGATATTTGTGGGAGGTCTCTACGTAGGGAGGTGTGTAAAGGGGAGAAGAAAGTCATCGTTGCTTAAGTAGCTATAGGTTTGATGCTCAATAGTAGGCTAGCAAATGGCTATAGGCCTATAGCCATAGCTCTGTCGTCGTAGTTGGACGCTGCTAGCGTACATAATTAGCTATAGCTTGCCTAGAGACATACGGTTTGACATACCTTGCTTTGCAATCTCAACTACCAGAATGGCTTTCTGCTTACGGCTGGGACACGCACATACCGACCGGAGGGCCAGTCGATAGCACTTCCATCGCTAGGGATGGTTTCCAAGTTGATTTGACGACGTGCTGCCATGGTGTGGTTGTCTGTTGTCTGTTGTCCTGAGATGCGTTACGACAAAGCGATATTTGCAAAGTGACAACTGTGGTATTGCAAAAAGCTAGGACCGTATGGCGCCTTCGTGACATTGGTCAGGTTACTGAAGGCCATTCGCGATGGTTCAGATCGACTAGGAAGGGACAAGTCCATGCACCATCTTCATTTGACCAGACGCCTTACTCTTCTTGTCCATCTCATCCACATCAAACCACCTCTCGGACGCAGTCACCTAAGAAGAATATGCTGACATGCCTCAGTCAGACCAACAAAGAGACGCAAAGGGTCTGCCTCTTACACATGAAGCGTGCCGTGCGTGCGTTGACCCGACACGGCCCGACGCATGAAGGGTGAGCTCTTTGAGCTGCCCGAGCCTCTTGATGAGGGACTCCCTCTTGACTCTCCCTGGTCTTAACTTGTATCGATATCTCAACTTTGATCACCATGACATTGAGGCTGTCCTGATGGCCATCCGAGTCTATACGCACACGGGAGACCTTCAAGTCTTACCAGGTACATGGGTTTCGACGTTGATGCCCATCCACTGACCAGAAAGCGCTTTGTCCAACCAAGGGACTTCGACACGATCTACGTTGTCTCGTACGTACTCCAGGAGAGGTGCAGCACCCGGCGCGTCGTCAAAAACACCAACCACACCAGCCCGAGGGAGGCCCATCGCCGTCGCGATCGTACGTTCACACGAGGCGTCCAAGAGAACCAGACGTGTGCACTGTGCCTTGTTCTTCTGAGCGCATGAGGCTGTATAACACAACAAAGGCAGATGCGCATATACCAAATTATCCATTGGCTTCGGGAGAAACACAACGGCCAGACGTTTTGTGATCGCTTGCTCTACCTTGGCTTCCTTGACCGCGGTGGGCAGTGCTCCAGGTTTTGACAAAGTAGCCTCGTTCTCCAAATGGCGGCTCGTCGTGTTCAGACCAACAGTCAAGTACTTCAAGATTTCCGGCTCCAAAGGACGTTGTTCAGAAGCCGGGCTTGGTGTTTTCTCAGACGTCCTCTTGCGCTTCTTGGAATTTTTACCCGAGGATTTTACAGTATGCACAGCCCGATGTCTTCCAATTGGTTCCAAGAGACTGTGAAACATGAGATTTCAAAGTCAAAGCCAGTGTATAGTGCATGTCTTACTTGTTCAGGAGACCGAGGACGATTTCAGTCTTGTCTTTGCTCAGCTCAGGTCTGTTTTGCATCAGCTTGCTTGCGCATCTATACATGATGATCAAAGAGATACAAACATCAGTGGACTTCTGAAAGTCGTATCAGCCTTGATGACGGGTCTCCCAGGCTTCGCCTTAGTGCTGGCCATGTTGCGAAAGATTTTGGCTGATGGATGAGAATGATTGATGCATTGGATGTTTGAGAGAGCAAGCAACTTTCTACCATGTTGTCTCGGCAAGAATTTCCGAATGAGCGTAAGCTTCGCTTATACCTGCCGCTATGCGGGCCAATGAGGTAATATTTTGAGCTTTGCAACTTCCACTTTGTGAAAGTCGCGTCTGCTGGACGAGGCCAGACTGAGATTGAGTCCAAAACCAAGGACATACTCAGGCATATTCGTCTAGAATACTGCAGGAAGACTGTCTGACGAGCTCAGTCAAGTACTATCTACTTGTAAAACCCACCGACCAGCGGCTTGAAGCACTGTGAGCTTATTCCCACGCGTCTTTCCAGATTGCGTTTTGGCGTTTGCTGCTTGGAGCCTTCTTCCGCCAGCGTGTCACAGCATCTCGCACGTCGACCTAATACCCGCTCACTATCACAAAGCTTGATTCATGCGCCTTTGCATGTCTCGCAGCCACATAGCATTTCAAACAGATTTATAGCTCTGGCCTATGACGCCGCTTGGTCAGCATTCATAAACTTGGTCACTATGGACCATTCACCTATCTTACCAGCGGACAACACCGACCACAGCTTTTCACCTTCATTGCTTCCTGGTAGAGATCACGTCGCCGATGCAGATGCTTCTCATTCACGCAAGCGACCTCGTCTAAGCGACGAGCCCGACTCTCCATCTTACACAAACGGAGCATCTTCCCACCTCTCTGATACTCAAATCACTTCGGGCACTGGAAGCCCGACTGTCCTCGGACTCCCCCAAGAGCAGTCCACTGACCCATCTGACATCTCCATCATCATGGCTGGTAACGAGGTGGTCGCCGATGTACACCTCGGTAGCTTTCCGTTTCTGGCCGATCAAAACGAGACCCCTGAAAGCGCTGCCACCAAATTCGCGGAACACTGTCACCGCAAGACTGGTAAGTCTTTTTAACGACTTGATTTCCAATCCCTGCTGACACTGCTGAAAGCTCCTGATATCAGAGAGATATACAGCCTCATCGAATGGCTCGATGGCCACTTGCGCGTCACCCACGACGAGTTCGATGCTGCTCTGAAGCATGACACAACCTCGTCCGCGATGTATGATCTGTATTCAGACAACCCCGCTTTCTGGTATCAGATAGTGGCTTGCTTTCATGGACTGATCGGACGCTGGTAAGAATTCATTTGCTTTCTCTGCTCATCCATCGTCTGACTTGATCTAGCTCTCTAAGCTTCGATGAGGGACTTACCTCAGGTGGAGCTTACGCTCTCTTTGAGGCTATACTCAATAGCCTGCTTAGGCTGGGTGAGAGGCTTTTACACACTGATGTAGCTATCCTGAAGCAGCGCGAAGCTCGCAGGGATTCGACAAGCTCTCCTACCTCCAACGATTCGCCGAAGCATTCATTGCAATTCATCTTCTGGGTGACTACCTTCATAGAAATGGCTGTCCGCCCGAAAGAGTTTCTCGAACCCATGTCGTCGGCCTATCGCTTCAATGTCAAGTTTTTAGTCAAGAAGAGCATTGAGGACTTCCAACATTGTGCTATGAATGCTGTCCTCACACTCATCGAGCACATCGCCTCGAGGTCACATAACATCATGTCGCCTTTCGCCACAGCATTTCCTTACATCAGCCTCTGTCACCATGTCCTGCTCTTCAATCCCAACAACGTTGGCGGCGAGCTCACCCTTTACTTCGGCAAGTCAACCAGGTTATTTGAACTTGTCTACACCATGACAATCCAGAATTTGCCTGTGCAACATCTCGATGACCATTCGCAAAACGTCATCGAGCACTTTCACCAGTTCCTGGTGGATATGCTGCGCTCTCTGTATCGCACAGAGCATCTTTCTGCAGGCGCCATCTACGACATGATCATGAAAGAAACCATGGATCATCGGATCATGCGTCGAGAGTTGCTTGACTCTCCTCAGGAAAATGCCTCTTCTGCTTCAGATGAATGCGAGATCCACGACAGCATCAAAGTTTCTCTGGTCACAGAGGACGTGCTGGATGTAGCACTCCTCGCATGCTCCTTGAACTTCTTTGACGCCCTCATGCGAAGCAGCAGTATGGACCTGCGCAACCGCGCAACGGACCAGATGGGGGTTGTTGTCTGGGACACACACGCGAACAAGCAAAATTTCACACCAGGCTACCATCAGCTAGTGCAAGATTACACGGCCAGATTCATCTTGGCAAAGGACGTTCTGGGCTACCTTTGGGGACCTCAATCGCATGCGACATTAATCGGCAGAACTCTAGCTATGGTTGCGTTCATGGCCACCACAGGCAAGCTTACCAAAGATATTGCAGACGCGGTCTGGAACGTGTCCTTCAACATTCAACAGCCGGATGAATCACAAAGCGCTATGAGGGTACTGCGGTGTCTTCCAAGATATCTGCCCTCTTTTGCTGAGAGATATTTCTGCAACAAATTCCGTGATCTTCCACTCTCACGATTCACCAGAGAAGCAGAAGAACTCTTCCGTGACCTCGTGACGGAGTTCTTGAGAACCACAACCAATGGCCAATACGAAGCAATCCAAATCTGCCTCCACTTGCTAGCCAGAGTCGAACATTCAGACATCCCATCTACAAAGCAGGATCAACTCTTGGTTGCTTTCGGACAACTCCTTTCGCGGATTCGATCTCCGCAAAACCCGCAGGAAAGCGTTCGTCTTGTCGAATCATGCGCTACTACTATCGCATCGATGTCTGACGATGCCACCGGCTATGTGCTGGCATTGTCCTGCATCGTCAAGCAAGCGGGTTTCTCTGTTTCACCATCCGAAATTTGGTCGCGACTGCCGTTCTTTCGATGCGTCGATGAGCTGCTCAAGTATCTTGGAAGAGTAGAGACTGATGCGAAATCCTTTGTTCCTGGTGCATTGTGGTGTCGCTTGGACCTCATCACCTATGTTGTCGCAATCTCAGACCCAGGGGCTTTTGGGGGCCCTATCTTCGCGGCTGCGGAGAAGTCACTCTGGCAGCATGTCTTGGGCGAACATGCCTTGACACCACACCTACGCGACGTGGGTTGGCGTTTCTTCGTCAACTCTTTCCAATCCAATCAGCCGGAGCTCCAAGCGTTTCACAACCGATTCATCAATCAACACCTCCCTGACATCTCACCTGACCTTGCGACACCTCAAACCATCAACTTTTTCAAGGTTCAGTACGCACTTCACGAGTCCGATCACACTGAGCTATTGCCTCTCGGTGAGGAACTGATTAGGTTCACGCTCGAAGTGCCATCGGACAAGATTGCGCATGACTTCAAGGTGCTGCTTATGGAAAGTCTGTTCAAGGGCAAGGCGGTCAAGCACCCTGACCTGGCCGTTGACAATCAGATTTTGGTAGTCAGGAAGTTTGTTGCACAAATGAATCAACAAGGGGTCTCTGCAACGAGGGCTGCGGAGATGATACTAGTCATCTTGGCCGAGTCAATCCGGTTTCAAGAACTCCTTGAACGTTCAGACCAGGTCGCCTCTTGCGAAGTCAATCAAGCTGGGTCTGAAACTGCGCCAGACAGTATCCAGATTCCAATCCGTATCCACAGAGGCAATGCAAAACCACAAAACAGAATGATGACAATCAACAAATCAGCGAGTTGTTCAGAGCTGGACGCTGCTATCGCCTCGGAGACTGGTTTTGCGAGTTACACCGTTGTTGCTGCAGGAAAGAAGATCAACTTTGCTGAGGAACCAGAGCAGTCGATAACGCAGCGCGGGCTTCGAGCAGGCAATGTTCTCATCATACAGAAGCGCAACACGTTCCAAAGTATCCAAGAGGAGGTCAACAAGAGCGCAGAAAAATCGATCATCCAAGGAGAGGTCATGTCACATCTAGACGTCTTGTACGGCATTCTTGACGGTACGGACACGAAGGCGCAGCTTGTCTTACAGATTCTTGAAGTCCTCAAGTTTCCTGGTCCTATAAGAGCCATGATTGCTGCTCCCGAAACGCCTTTCGAACAGATATTTCCCACTGGCGCATCCTTGCGATTGCGAGCCTCCATTGAAGTACTTTCTATCCAGCTGAAGGAACAAGTCTCGCTCGGCGTTGCCGACGAGAAATTCTTGCTTCGAGGAGTCCATCTGCTTGTGAATTTACTGTGTCGTACTGATACTCTGCAAGAAGTCACAGATGTCTACCGCACAGCAGAAACTTTGACTGAAATGCTCAGAGAGCGGCCTGTCAACGACGTCACTGGGCAGTACTTTGAAGATGCTGTCAAGTTCACACACAAGATCATTTGTTATATCGGACAGTTTTCACGCGAGACTACAGTCGGCCGTGATAGTACGAAGCATCTCGCGATTCGGGCGCTATACCAATGTCTGTTGGAAAGTGTCCTTCTGAGCGACTCTGTCTGCGCCGCTTTTATTGCTGCGGAAAACATCGTCCCAATTCATCTATCGCTTCTTCTCACTGGAAGTGATCATCTTCGAGCTACAATTCCCAAATCCATCGTGAATGCTATCCAGGGTAAGAGGGCTTCTTACGAGCTCAAGGCATTCTTCTCCAAGTTTGCTCTGGAGAATCTCGTACCTACGGCCTTGGAGTATCCAGTCGTCTGCGACAACGCATTCTTAGTCAGCCTCGAGGCGGTATCTGCGGACCAAAGCTTGGTCACTAACGAAGCACTCCTGAGGACCTTGGTCGATAGGTTTGTCAAGCTTCTGCTCGATATGAGCCACCTCGAGCGCTTTGGCGACTGCTTTGTCGACAAGAGAATTTCAGGCCTAGTTTCGTTGATCCGATACTGTGTTCAGAATCTTGTATCACAAAACAAGCCATTGGACCTAGGCAATGTGCCTTCGCAGATATTCAAGACCTTGCTTTTTCCGATCCTCACGGCAAACAAGACTGTACAGCCTGTCCTTGCTTCCGAAACTCGCAACAACATATACGACCTTCTTCGGTTGATGTGTGACAACGTCCAAACACTGGAAGATCTGACTGTAGATTGCGAAAACGTCGCTGGCTACTGCACAAATGACCAGAGCTTCACTTTCCCTGGTCCTAAGGAATACATCCGACAAGAAGGCAACTATGCAGGGTTAGCCAATCTCGGCCAGACATGTTATTTCAACTCACTACTACAACAGCTCTTCATGAATGTTCAATTCCGAAAATTCATCTTTGACACGCCGGTGATCAACACAGAGAAGCAAGCAGTCCTTGTTGAATTCAAGTTAGCCTTTGCATATATGCAAGACAGCCACGACATCTTCTACCAGCCCGAAGGTCTTACCAAAGCTTCGAATGTTGACATTACTGTGCAAGATGATGCTCACATTTTCTTCATGACCTTAATCGGTCAGCTTGAGGAAAGCATGCCTGACGACGAAGCAAAGAATGCTTTGAAAGCATTTTTCCGTGGTGTCAACAAATCACAAACCATCGGTAGCTGCAAGCATGTCTCCGAAAGCACAGACGAGTACTTCAACTTGTCTTTGGTCGTCAAAGACAAAGCATCTCTTGAAGAAAGCTTGGACGAGTATACCAAAGGAGCCACTCTTGAAGGGAGTGATAAGTTCAGGTGCACCACTTGTGGCTCAGGCGAGGGCGTTTCAGTCGATGCTGTCCGAAGAACTGCCCTCGAGCACATCCCTGACAATCTGGTCTTGGGTTTGAGACGTTTTCGCTACGAAACCTTCGATGGCGGCCAGAAGGTCAACGATAGATTCGACTTTCCTGAGTTTATTGACATGAGCAAGTACAAGCTTAACCGTCTTGCAGGTGTTGAAGGGCCTAGCGAGTCTGATATCTTTCAACTTGTGGGCGTGGTCGTACATTCAGGCATCTTGACATTCGGCCACTACTGGTCATACGCTGCCGAGCGTGGAAACAGTGGTTCGGGGCCTCTACGATGGTATTGCCTCGAGGATAAGAATGTCAGACCCTCGGATATCGAGGAAGTGCTTCGCGAGACTCGTGGTGGACCAGTTCCCACTCTGATGACATCCCTGGAAGGCAATCAATCCCCGCGTCTTCGGTCGGACAATGCATATGTTTTGTTCTACCAACGCGTGTCGTCCATCACTGAGTCTGCACAGTGCCTTGATACAAGCACGGCTGCACTTCCTTATTCAATACACGCCAAGGTCCGTTTGCCTACAGACCTTGAGACTCAGATCACCAAGGAGAATCAGCAGAAGATGTTTACTCTCCATCTATTCTCCTTGACTCATCTGGAATTTGTTCGCGGCCTGATTGGAAGATTGGGAACGATCAAGAATGTCGACGCCTCCGCAACCAGCAGGGCAACACACAAGCTCATGTCAATGTTGTTGAAATACTACACTCGCGTCGTTGCAAATTTCGACAGCGAACATTCTCCTCAATCCATCGACTTTACTGCAATCCTACTTCAGAAGTTGGCATGCAGTGGCAAGAATTCCGCGCATTGGATGCTAATGGCTTTGCTTCCTCGAAGAAGCGAGAAGGACAAGTCCAGAAACCTTGTCTTGCATCACAAGCGTGCAGTCCGTCTCGCTATGAAGCGCTTAATTTTAGCTTGTTTCCGATACCTTCGCGAGCACGATTCGACTTACCTTGACATGAAGGATGGAGATGGTTCCAGCGGCAGCCTCGGCACCATGGTGGATGCCATTTACGGCCTGATCGATCTTCTCCCTCGTCTTCTTGAGCGTCCGCAAACCGTCTGGGAGGATTACTTTGAGCTTGTGCGCCATGTCGCAGAGCTTGGTCCTGACGAAACGTTTGTTTTGCTCAAGCGAGACGTCCTCAAGTGGTGTCTGGAAGTTTTGTTCCTCAAGGAAAAGACAGAGTTACAGAAAAAGCATCCAAACGTCATGAAGTTGATTACTGACAACCCTCGCTGGCTGAATCATGCCGCACTGGTCAACTGCATCTACGGTCTACTACACAAATTCGTCGATCTTCGTGGACCCGCTGCGCTTGATACCACTTATCGATGGACAGACTCGCAGATGCTGTTGTTGACTGCTGAAGAGCACGAATACTTGGTTCATCGTTCTAACACTGCGAGCAACTGGATGGTAGAGCTCTGTATGCAGGGAATATCATTTTCCAAGCGAAGGTGAGTGACGATTAACATGTCCTGTGTGTTCGATAACTAACATTCATGATAGCACCTGGAGTGAATGGCCCACAGTCCACCTCGTCGTGCTGCTTACCGACGCCGACAGAGTCTCTTCCGAGCTCTACGATGACGCAGTCCGGGCGCTCACCATCAATTTGAAATGTAGCACGGACGATGATTCAGTTGCAGAGTCTGTTCTATCCTGCCTGCTCAAGCGAAAGCTGAAGTCGAAGACTGAAGAAGAGATATTTCAAGAGATCAAATCAGTTCTTTCTCGCGAGGCCATACAACGAAACCACCCAACTGTCTGGGGCATGATGTTCATCGTAACACAAGTTTACAAGACTCACCCACAGATGATCATGCATCACCTGGCCACCTTCCTTGGTCTTCTGTTGGACTACAACGATCGTGCCGTCGAGAGAGAAGCCCGGGACGCGTTGAGGAATGATATCTTGGTTCAAGATGTGCTTACCAAACCCTATACCCTTGACCACATTCGACTCCTCCGCGACAAAGTACATGCTATGAAGAAGCTGCTCTCAGGCCTCGGTAATTTGTTGAACGCGGCCATTCACAAAAGTGAATCAAGCAGCGGTTACGAGTATACCGTCGAGGCGTATCATGACTGCGGCAATTACTTGCATCTCGTGTCCTCAAGCCATGATGCCGAGCTGGAAGAATGGTTGCAGAGCGAGGCACCCGACACCGAAGCCGGCACTGAGCTTGATACTGTTGTGCAGGAGTTGTTCAACGAGATCGGCGGTATCGATAACCTCCTGCGCCTACACGAGAATCTTCGATACCAGATTCGTGAGTGGCAGGACGAGCACTCCGTCTCAGACGTGCCCTCAAACAGCAATGTTGTTGAGATTGATGATGGTGAGTTGTAGTTTTTTAAACACTTGTCTCTTGTGCCAACAGATTGCTAACAAATACTCCAGATTCAGACAATGAGGCCATGGCCTCTGACGACTCACTAAGTGAAGTTGCGGAATTCGACGACTAAATAGAATCCGCTCACGAAGTAGCTTATGGCTCATCATGCAGATGACTGCAGGCTTTCATGACTGGAAGGAACACGAAAATCCAAATCTACAGCCAGAGAACAGACTGAACAAACCAACATATCGGGAAACGGCGTTTTAGGGTGTTTCCTTCCATGCCTTGAGAGAAGTGGGCGATCTGCTACAATGCATAGCGAGGAAACCAGAGGGTAACACGACGAAGCATCTCCAAGGCGTTTTTCCTTTACTGCTTTTCTTGTTTTTCTTTCTCGACGATGGTAATGAATGGGCGGGGAAAATGCATTATGGAAAAAAAGGCGTTACTGGTACAATGGAAGAAGGAATGAACGTTCATGGAGAGGAGTTCTTGCTTTTTTACTGTACTTTTAGATGGGAGAACAGTTATGCGAGAGAGAATGAAGTTCGTGGAGTTTTTGCTTGTTGATGTCTTGTGTCTTTCTTTATTGTTGAGATGTGGTCGAGTTGTGCTCGTGACTTGGCATGATTATCCGTGTGTCGCTTGAAGTAAGTTGTGTACCATTCGGTGCGTTTGCATAGCTTCGATAGTTGACGATATATGAGATAGTAACTTGAGGAGCAAGACTTTCCTGCCATTGGATTTGGTCGCAATGGGAGGGAAATGCAAGGTATTCAATCGAAGTCGATTCGGGGCGGGTTCGAGGGTGCAAGAAAGTTTTTGGAGCGGACAATGCTACACTGTCAGAATTCATTAGCCTTGCCTGGTAGGAGGCTTAGCGGTGGCTTCACCAACTCAATTTGGGCACTGCCACATGAACCTTGGCGGCTTTGGCACTCAAATGCGTAAGCCGACGTTGGATTCTTGCCCATCTTCGTATCTCCACTCCACTCTAGAACGCGCCGCCCACGGACGTTCTTAACCTCTATATCAACAATATCTACAACGATCGTTCGCATTGTTAGCATGGCCATACAATTTGATCCATTCAGCTTTGTTGTCGCGACATTCGCTCTCGCCATTGCTGTCGTCCAGCTTTACTGGAATCGGCCTCAGCACAGAGCCCAAGTATATAGTATTGCTATCTGTCTCATGCAACACCTGCTAACTACTCTCGATGTAGATGGTACAGGAACTTTACATGTTGCACGGGCAAGCATGAAGAGGGCAAGGGACTACCGAACCACGAGACTACCAGGACTTTAAGTCCGGTGCAATCGTCAAAAGCGGCACACGGCGTCACCATGCGTCCCAATCCTGGAAACCAAGCTTCGGCGTCCCATCACATGGACTTTTTCTTTTGTTCTTTTTGCTTAATCGTCTTTAGCAGATGCTTCTATTCTTTCCTATGATGACCACTTCATGCTCTTTTTGTTTTCTCTCTTTTTGACCTGGACTTCGGTAGATGTTTCCGTTCTATTGTCCTACTTTTTTTTTGTTCGAATCATGGTCTCATGTGCATTGGGCGAAGAATAGCGCACACGGCTTTCAATGTTGAATATTCGCAAAACTTTTGGTTACCAATGATCTGATCGAGACTTGAATTTCAGAGAACGAACTTCCAGATACGATAAGGATGTTACAACACGTATAATAAGCCATTTACAATACTCCCCCTGCTCCGTGACGGATCTTTCATAACCCACTGATCACGGATGACTAGAGGTAAGTTTAGCCTGAGTCTTATCCGAGTACAGTTAGTGGCAGCTTTCCCCGTACCTTTCCAAGCGTGGACTCAACGCCCGGGCCGCTCGATGCTCGGGCCGAAGCGGTTCCCCGTGACATTATGGTTCTTTCAAACAAGTCTTAACGTCGGTTATAAACCAAGCAATGGTTCGAAGATAGATACATTGATAGGAGGTCGAGGCCATTGTTGAAGAAGCTGAGCAGCGGCAATGATTACCGCGAGTATAGCGAAGACGGTCTGGATCGCGCCGAGAATGAGTTCGGCATTCATGGTTGTCCAATTAGAGTCTGGAGCGGCAGATCTTGGCAAGTTGAAGATGGAGTAATTTCAAGCAGAACGAGAGGTGGTCTCGAAGATCAGATCACAGATCGTCAATGATGGCGCACTTGTTAGATCAATGGTTTTACAAAGCCAGTGAGGGAGAGTAAACTTGTAGCTATACCATGAGGAGACTTGGTGGTCTTCTTATAGACGTGGTGGACTCCAGCGCTGATAGACCCCGCCCATTTGGGTGTCTCTTGGCGTGAAGTCGAAGATCCTTTGAAAATACATGTCTGCCTACCTCATTACCATTTCTTTCGAGATTGGGTGTGGGGTCGGCCGCTCTTCTAGCCTGCAAAAGATCACAATTACTCGCTCTTCTGGTCCAGGCTTCATCAAGTAGTTAAGCCGGTGTATAGTTTGAAACGTGAGATACGGCTGTCGAAACCGCTGCTGCTCGTTCCTTTGGATACTCTCGACCGAAAGAAGCAATTGAATCTCGTCCATGCAACGAAGATGGACATGTTACTCTTGTGTTGTGACAACCACAGACGCACTTCAGATCATGATCGTTTGGCGGGTACGGAAAGTCAGACAGTAATGGGTAGCCCGTCATGGACCTTCCATTGCGCATCAATTTTACCACCACATGTACTTGGTGGAAAATACTTTGACTTATTGTAGCCAAATGTCGCAAAGTATGTTAAAATATTCTCGTGGAAGCTGTAGGAGTGAGTGATCAACATCATCATTTCAGACCTGGTCCGCAGATATCAGAGAACGCGCCGAGAAACATAACAGAATGATTATCAGACAAGGTCGTGACACTGGGGTCGATCCCAGTGAGGCTGCTTGAAAGCAACAGCACGAGCGGGAGAACATCCGAGGTATCTATAACACATGGTTCAAGCTTCAATCTATCAAGCGTCAGCCGGGACGAGGGTTGCGCGACATTGACCAAATCTGCTTCGTGTGAGATTCTCTCTTGCATCAAACCAGGACAGCAGTAGAAATTGCCGCCAGCGTAAACGACCCGCCTTCACGAACAGGAAAGCAACCAGCGTCCAAGCCGTGACGAGACACACTGCGCCTTCGGACACCTTACCCGACCAAAATTTCTGCCAATCAAAGAGAGTCAAGGAGAATCAGGCGACCATTGGTGAGATGTGCTGGCATTGGACAAGGGGTCTTGTGCTGAAGTCGGTTTCGTGGCTTGAAGTGCATCATCTTTCCCGGTCAAGTCCTTCCGCGGATCTGCTGCCATCCGTTTTTCTCCCTTTCTTCTCCGTCAAACATCCTCGTTCAACTGTTCGACCACAGATAATAAAACATCAAAAGAGTGATTCCAGATTGACAATCCCGCAATGCCCGCCGCCAAAGGTAAGAGAATAATTTGACAGTAGCCAGAATTTCTGTGAGTCGCTCGGACAGAGTTCACGCGACGACACAGATGGTCGAAGCCCAAACCGTGACTTCTTGTCTCGGTGCTTTACTGCGATTTATCAGACCAGATACTTGTGAAAGCAGACACTTGGATACATGTACTCTATATTGTACTTCGTCGCAAGCCGCCTAGATTTCTCGATTTTGACCCTCCGTTCTTTCTAAACCATATTTGTGGGTTGCTTTTCGTATTTTTTACTCAAAGAACAGAAGAAAAAAAAGGCAGATCTGTCTGCTCTGTCACCTTGTCTACTTCTCTTCAACCCCGAGCATGCGTATACACAATCACCAAGGCGGAAAATATATGCGAAACAGAGATCGCAAAGCGAAGAGGCATCTGAACATGGAGCACGAAGAGTAGTTCTGTCCTAGGGCCGAAACGTCAAAACGACAGGGTTGACACCTAAGACGATATAGCAATGTCTCGTTCCACCTAGGCACCATGCCAATACAAACTGTGCTCAACTTCCCAGGTGTGTCAACAATGCGAACAAAAAAATGAAGAAAAAACCCCTGGTGCCACAATGAAACAAGGGCGCACGTTTCGTTGCAATCAGTTCAGTCATACTAGAATCAGGCTGCAGCAAGACGGTCAGAGACAGCAGAAAGTCAATACGAAGAGCATCGTCGTACCTTATCATTATACAGGCCAAAACCATTAAACCTATGCTGTGGTAGGTCATGGCGTTAGACATGATTGATCACAGCCTGCTGCGAAGAAAAGTTAGAAATGCAGACTCAAAGGAAGATAGGAGAGCTTTGACATACAACATGGCGATGCTGAGGTCGATTCCAGTAGAGTTGCATGCATGCAACGGCAAGAGCAAATGTTGCAACGCCGAAGCTGAAAGGGTCGAATTGGATGTCCATATCTAAGACCTTTGGGTATTGACTCAAACTTTTGGTATCTGAAAAAGGACTCTAAGGCAGTTGTATTGTCTGAGTGTGCTAGAATTGTTGCTGACGTTGCTCACAGAGACGAGCGTACAACCTGGACTTTATACGTGAACTGTATGATACAGTGAAATGCTCAGCCGCGGGTGTATGCGCCACCCATGATGGGTTGAACAAACTGTGATTCGCTCTAAATTAAGCCACTACTCGAGTAAGTGTAGATAACCAATCGTAGGTCTTGTTGCCCGGCATATCGCATGACTGGCTCTGAACCTGGATCACATTGTGCATGATGTTACTCCACGTTTTTGCTGTATTGAGATATTTTATACCATAGTTAGTGTGGTGTTTGGTCCAATACTTCCATGCTTAAGCAGATCAGACATTCGGCTCTCCGTGTACTTTAGGGATCAACCAACACACGCAAGCCAACTCGGTACTCTTTACGAGCCGGGCGGATCGAGCGCCCCTTGAGCTGTCAGGGATTACCGCAATATCGATGGACGTGCAGCTCCGTCTGATGAAGTGACAGCTCTTGAGAGCTAGACAGATCTCCTCCCGTATTTTGCGGATGAAGTTATGTCGTGAGGGGTCGACAAAGCTTCGAATGCTTAGATGAATACGGCAATTCGACTGGTGCTATTTGGCATGGAAAACTGGAGATGCTGCAACGCTGCAGCTTATAGCGTTGATCATACTGAGGACTTACCGTCCCAATCCATACAAGAACATATTCTCTACGTTGATGACCAGGCCAGGAAATTTCTGCTGCATGCGACGTGCTTTCTGGTTGGAGAGAAATAAATTGTGACGGTGCGGAGGGGTTACTTTTTGATTGGTTCGCAGCTCTGGCGCAGCCTCGATGTAGAACGAGAACTAATCAAAAACGAGTTGCTCCAGTTATGCAGGCACTCTGAAACGCCGATAATGGCATCTGCTTTCCGTTCTTGGCAGCGCTAAGATAGACAAAAGACACCTTCTATCCTCTCTCCATCCTCTCGCCCTGCACCTTACGATTTCTATTGACATCTCTCGCTTTAGAGAGGAGTGGTTCATCTTGAGGTCAGTTTTAGCTGAGGACCTTCCACTTATCATCTGCACGAGCAGAACCTAGCTGGGCAATGACAACCCCTGGGTGCTTTCTCACGTTGTTCAAGCTGTCGCTGGTATCTTGATAGAGGCATGTGCAGTGACAGTGTGCGGAAGTCACTTGCCTTCTGAGACGTCTCGCTTCTTCTTTCCTCCCGCACTTATTCACCCGTGCCTCGCCCGCTCGATTCTCCAAGACTTCATTCGCCTGTCGTCACCCGATGCTTGAGAGAGCTATGGTGTAGCACGCAGGTCGAACGGCCATGCGTAAGCAGAGCTTCAACCGAGCAACGTATCTCGTTCACCTGTGGTCGAATATTATCTACACAAATACAGAATTCGGGGCTAGTAATGGACCAGTATCATTGCCACTAACAGTTTGTCTGCACAGATGTAGACTGATAAATATGTTGATTGAAAAATGACACACAAGAAAACTACACGATTCCTGAACAGCAGGTCTGCCTAAGATGGTTATAATTCTGCCATTCCTATTTATTATACCTCTACTATATGGGTTCATGAACAGGCAAGAAGGTCAAGTATGAGAACACGAGGCACAACTATGCCTGGTGCCATTTGATGTCTATACGAGACATGTAGAAGAGTAAAGGCAACTATAAAAGTACAATAAGAAGAAGAGAACAGATGCTGGAGTAGAAACGAGCGTATGGCCGACATATCAATACAATGCCCGAACTTCGATGACCCGAAATCAAAGACTGGCGAAGCGTTGTGGAGATATACGAGTAGGTCGTGGTCTGGAATTCAAATCATCAGGCATGGTCACCTGCCGATTGCTGGATGGATAGTTAGGAACACCACACGTACTGTAGACGACTTGGACGTTGACTCACGGTATGATGGCGCTGAGGTCGATCCCAGTAGAGATGAATAACAGCAATGGCAAGAGCGATTGCCGCAACACCAAAGCTGAATGGATCAAATTGTATGGACATCTCGAAGGCTTCCAAGCTTGATCTTGAAGTTTTTGGTGTTTTGTAAGAATGAGGACGTGAAACTGCTAGAGTGTGATGTGATTGCAAGGCTTTGAATGGTGCTGGTGGTTCTTGAGACAAAGAGAAATGCTCGAGGAGCGCAGAGTTTATATCTTGGAACATTTACGTAGGATGGCGTATTGTATGTTACAAAAAGGTGGCGGAGGAAATAGATTGAGATGGGCTTGTGGAGTGCATCGGCTTGCTGCATGATACTTTCCTTCCGCAGCCGATCCAGCCTGGCGGGAGGATTGCACAGAGCATGTGTCCGGTAATGTTAAGAGTTTTGATAGAAAATGGGTACACTACTCTTTTTCATTCCCCCTAGCAGATGACAGGCTCTCCAAATTGATTCAGAGTGGTGATGAGTATCTTGAACAGCGAAAAGGAATTTATGCTGTACTACCTGTCATCCTCAGAGCATTTGTTACAAAGAAGCGCCCTTGTGAACCCGTAGGTCTGGTCCGTCTAGAATAGCAACAAGAAATTAGACACCATGACAAGATAAAATACCGGCTGCCAGACTGCTCACAGCCATCACGCATGAGTAAACTCTGAGACCCGCGTGTAAAACAAGTACGCGCAGTTGTTGGATCAGGTTACGCGAGCTCAAGATCCATGATTGATGATCCGAACGAGTATCGGCCACTTGGTTTAAATTACGCTGTTATCAGCAGTTCGTTGGAGACTGCCTCTCAGGGGTCAAGGAGATTTGTTACGACCAGAAGTGTTCACTGGAGGCCGAGATAGATTACGAGTATCCGCAAGGCTGGCCGGCAGCGACATGTCGCAGCTGGTTCAAAGGCAAGTTTGCCGAGTTTGTCCAGACTGGACAAATTCGGCGAACCTGCCATGTTGTTCGCATAAGGCAGTGAAGCCCTGGATTTGTTAGCTCTGCTGGTACCTTACAGACAGAAGTGTCGTTATGAGCTCTGCCTGTACTAATTTGATCATGCCGAACATATGATCTATTGCGACCCAAGAAGTGAGGCACTTCCTTGATATGTAAATAGGCGCCCTTGTGATGCGAGCGACTTCCTTGACGCATCCATAGCCAGAGTTGTCACGATTTCGCGATTGTGGCCGAGAGAAGATGTGATGCTCAGGAGGAGATTTCCAGGCATGATTAGAGTGATGGAATCATTCAAACGTGTGATACTGAACCAATCGCAGTGAATTTTTCGTTGTAAAATTGTTACTTGCCACGCACGATGTTCGCATCGATAACAGGAAGAAGAAGCTTAAGTAATACCAGTTGGGGGAGGAGCCCCTTATATAGCTAACCGTCATGAGCACGGACAACGTTACCACTTCAACACATTCTGCAAGATCTTGACTTCTTCTCTGGCACCTTCCTCTTCTCAGAGCGTATCACGAGCAAGAAAACCAGTGCCACTTGTGAAAAGGTGGAAGAAGGAATGCTGCCTTCCGATTCAATTCAAATAACTTTTTTCCATGCCTCTGATCTCTCATCCTCAATCCCGTCGCATGAATCAAAACACACAAGAGCCCGAGATCAGCTCTTTCCTGACTTTTTAGACAAATCCACCACCATAGTATACTTTAGCACTCCTTTCTCCAACATTGTTCTCATCATTTCCTGCTACATCGCCCCATCCCACACCTACACCCCCAGATGCAACAACAGCTTCACCGATCCCTCTTCCCCACCCACTCATTCTTCTTGCTCCTTCAGTCATCACTCTCCCACTAGCTTCCCAGCCTTGTTGCAGGCTCCTTCTCGCCACAGAAAGTCTACGTACCCCTTCTTTGACACCGACTTGGTTTGCTTTGATTGCACCGGTGGAGATGGCAGTTTTGAGTTTGGCATTTAGATTGGTGTGGAAAGAAGAGATGGAGGAGGCGGAAGAAAGAGTAGTATAGGCTGTCGATGATTTGGGTCGGAGAGTGGGAGGAGTATGGGAGTACTCCATTGGTTTGTCTCTAGGTTTGTCGGCTTGAGTGTCTCGGGGTGCGTTGGTGATATCAGAGGGCTTTGGTGGGTCAGGGACAGGAGGGGGAGAGGAAAGCA
The DNA here is from genome assembly GCA_024195585.1 of Aureobasidium sp. EXF-3400. NCBI lineage: Eukaryota > Fungi > Ascomycota > Dothideomycetes > Dothideales > Saccotheciaceae > Aureobasidium > Aureobasidium sp. EXF-3400. The sequence continues at coordinate 22,564 of SWBL01000037.1, forward strand.
GAGGTCTGGTGTCGATGGTTGTTTGATGGCGTTTGCGCCTCAATGCTGTAGAAGGCGGAGACAAATCTTTCTTTTTGGTGCTGCGATGACGGGAAGAAGGTAAGTTCAGCTGTATGCCCTCACTGCTGGACTCGCTCGACGATGAGAACCAAGAAGTGACTTGAGGACGTGGTTGACCAATCACTCCTAGCCTCCTCGTATCAACAGGTCCAGAGCTGCCAGGTCCTGAAGTATCACACAGCTGCAGCTTACTGTGTGGTGGCGCTGAGATCCCCGAGTGTCTGACCAAGGGTCGAGCATCCAGTCTCAATCCGTCGACCGTCTTCATCAGCGACGTTGCTTTCCCCTTCCTCGTTGTACCTTCCTCTTCCTGGCCTCCATCTTTCTTCCTTCCAATCAACACAGTCTCTTTGACAACTCCATCAAGCGAAGCATAAGTGCTTTGTGCAAGACTTTGCTCTTGTGTCTGCGGCTCAGTCTGGACCTGTGTCGTCCATTCTTGCTGCAAGTTTGTCTTCGCAAGATTTCTTTGCAGGGGGACTCCAATCTCAAACTCCAATGTCGAGCCCGAGTCATCCGAATGCAGCAGCCTACTCATCGAATGCACAGAAGCGGGTTTAGTAGCCGTGGTTTCAGTAGGACTGATGCTCGCATCAGCAGTCTGACCATCATTGCCTTGACGAGAAAGAGAAAAGTATCGTCCAACGTCTTCCGGCTCCGTGGCTTCGGCAGTAAAATCTGCGAGAGCGGAAACAAGTCGGTTGTTCTCGTCAGGACTGGTATCGGTGTCTTGTGCTCCAATCTCAAGACCCGTAGTCAAGGAACAGTCATCGATGATAATCTCAGGTAGCCTGCTGTCGCAGCGGCTACGAGTGCTCTCTGCTTGTTCATGATGTTCTTCATCTTTGTTTCCAGGACTCTTGTCACCCGAGTTGGTCGTCAATGGCACACCTTCCTCACCAAAAGGAGAATTGGAACTGTCGTCATCGTTCGAAGTCCCGGAATCCAGTTTTGGTGGTGAGAGAAGGCTGTCGATTCTTGTTCGGCGACACTTGTTGCAAAAGTTATCGAGGGCTGCTGATAGCGAAGAGCGGCGTCTGCCCTTGGATTCTGGTGAGGACATTTCGGTGGAAGGTAATAAGAAATGGAGAAAAATTGGCGCTTGCTGGAAAGAAACAAGAAAGGGCGCACAGTGAGGACTGGGACTGCAGGATCGATCCTTGGTGGATGATCCCTCGCTTTTTTGGTATAAAAACTGGAAATGAGATGGTGAGTGGGTGAATAGAAGAATGGCAGCTGCACCCGCTCAGGACCTTGCAAATATATGCTATGCCCATTGCTACGTCGTGATCCATGGTGGGGGAAACACTATCAGCACGTCAGTTTAAGTTGGTAGAATGAAACCACAATCACATCATCGTTCTCTTATCAGTGAACCTAGATGTTCACCTATGCTTGGCCATTTCTTTACTCAAGACAGCCTGTAGCTAAATAACAGGGGACAAACAGCTGATAGGCTCGACCTCGTCCTGCCAAGTAACATAAATTCTGTAGGCGATTCTGGATGCGAACCAGCGACCGTATGCGCATGTTTAACGTGCACTTAGCTTCGAGGGGCATGTAATTTATCAGGTGAGAGTGATTGGATTGGTGTATATACCTCCGTAGTGGAGTATAAGAAGAAAAGTCAATTTGGGTGGAGAGGGGAAACGGCTAACCTTGAGTGCTGTCTTGGATTGTGACAACCTTCTTTTGAGCCGTGAAACCGTGATCCATCAAACGCCTTGATAACGTAAGGAGAAAGCAAGCAAAGCGTGTTACATAAGCAGCCTCCTCTTTTTTATCTTCTCTTTTCTTCAGCGTGAACATCCTTTTTACCCCTCTTGGGGACCATCCATCCAAATTATTATGTGTCTTCGTAAGCCGTCATGAAAGCACAAACGCGTGCAGATATGTGAAAAGAAAGAACTCGACACGACGAAAGCGTGGAGTAGGGATGAAATTAGGAAGCAGAAATGTCGAAATGGTGTAAGTCGATGAGTTGAGAAACAACTTTTACTGAAGCTCGGGAAAGAACTTCGCGTAGGGGTTCTCCTTGGGCTTGGTCGTGTTGCTGCTGCTGTTCGAGGGGAACAACGATTGCTCGTCAAACTGAGCACCGAGACCATAGTCGTTGTTTGAGGGGAACAGAGAATCGGTGTTGTTGTAGTCGGAAGGCAGGTACTTAGACATGTCGAAGTCGTCGTCGGCCATGTTCATGTCCATAGAAGCATCACCACCAAATCCTTGGTTTGTCAGAGGTTGAGGAGCAGTGAGCATAGGATCAGAACCATTGACTAGGAACTGAGGCGCTGAGAACAACAGACTCTGGTCGCTGATATAGTTGCTTGGACCTGCTTGGAAACCTTGTTCCATCTTGAAGCCGTTGTTGGCGACAAAGTGTGGGCTGTCCTCAGGGGTAGGAGGGTTGAATGCGTCGTCGAAAGACGTCTCACCTTGAAGCAGCGTCGAGTTGGGTGCAGTGTTAACAGCTGACGAATCGTGCGACAAACGGCGATCATCAACAAGCGACGGGGTATAAAGAGGGTTGTTGACGCCTGGAGTGAAGGCACTAGCCCAGTCAAAGTTGAAGTGGTCAACGAACTCTGGCTGGAAGTCCATAGCCATGTTGAAGTCAGGACTTTCGAAGGGAGTCATGATACTTTGGCCCATTGAGGGCACCGAGAATTCTTGAGGAGAAGTCAAGGTGGTGGACAGGTCACTCACTGAAGGGTACTGCTCTGTCTGCATGAAAGGGGTGGTTGATGTGGACGCAGAGGCCGAAGATGTTGATGGAGTTGCTGCGCTTGCAGCGACACCTCCAACCAACTTGATGGGTTGCTGGACAGGCTCCTTTTGGTCAGGCTTCACCTTGGTCTTGCCGTTCTTGACAGTTGTCTTTGAACGAATGTATACCCAGCCATGGGCTTTCTCCATGTGGGACTTGCAGTTGCTGAGACGCTTCGACTGGTAAGGACAGTTGTTTACGGTCGACCAGTAACAAGCATACATGATAGGAGACTCGGCATGCTTGTCGTTGACGTGGCGTTCACACTCTTTCTCGGTGGGCCAGCCCTCCTCGTAATACTTGCAGTCAGTGTGAGGACACTTCCAAGGACGTTCGTGACTCTTCATGTGTTTCGTACGGTCGCAAGGACGGCGGAAGATCTTGTCGCATCCGTCAAAGCCACAGTCGTACGTCTTGATAGGCTCGCCCTTTCTACGACGTGCCATGGACCTCTCCACGTCATCATTCAAAGAGTCAGCCATGATGGGACGCTTCGATGAAGACATGGAGTGGTCTGCACCGGAAGAAAGGACGGAACCATCGAGCAGAGAAATGTCTTTGCCTGCCTTGTGACGGACGAGTTGGAGCGGCGTCTTGTGAGTCACGTCGGCTCCTCCTCGGAGGTGGCCGCCCCGCAGTTGTAGGCGTTCATCACTGAGTCATACGTTAGCGCCAACTCTAAACTTGGGATCTCAGGAACACTTACGGAGTAACATCCATCTCGTCGAGTTCTTCTCCACGTTCTTTCTTTGAGCGGGTTGATGCCACGATCTGTGCGTATCTGCGGATTTGACCGACCAAGTCGATGAAGTAGTTGCTGGTGTATGGACGGTCTGAAGGTGAGCAGTGGTCTGACTCGTGGACGACGTCGACAGTAGCGTGAAGACAGTCGATGTAGGTTTCGCAAAAGTTGAGATAATCAGAAGGAGTACGAGAGTAATCCTGAGAAAGAGAACGAAAATAAGCAACTGAGCGGGCAGAAAGTCCGCAACGGATACTTACAGGAGCCAAGAAAACCAAAGTCTTCTCGAGGTCACGAAGGGTGGTGATTTGGCGAGAGGCGATGCGTCGAGGAACCCCTCTGATAAGAGGATGGAAGTCTTTGAGAGCTTGTTGTTTTAGAATAGGCTTGACGATGTAGTTGTGGATCTGCTCGCAGGCGAACTCGCTGAGGTGTTCGTCAGCGTACGAGCTTGAGGCTGAAGAAGGAGATCTCTTCAATGTGGAGCCTGACAATAGACAATAGTTAGCGCTGCATAAATCATCGACAATAGGAAGTAGGTGAATATTACCTTTGGTCGAAGCTTTGGTTTTCTTGGTGTCGAATTCGTCAGAATCGGCAATGCTAGAACCCAGACCACTGTCATAAGCATTGTTGGGACTATCACGACGTTCTGCGGAGGTGCCTTCCAGACCAGAGTTGTCGAGAACACAGCGAGGGTGAGGTAAGGCTTCAGGCTCGGAAAGAAGCTTTCCAAGAGCAGCGGCAGAGTTGTTGTCGGCGATGACTTGATCGACTTTGGCAAGAAGGTCTGCAGCTCTGCGTTCGCCAGCACCGATAAGTAGATCTTCAAGGGCTTTGGGACTTGTGACAGAGCGAGTCGTCATAGACCGAGCGACAGCGTCGAGAGGGTTGAAGAGTTCTGACTTGTTTGAGGATGGAGAGTGGAAGGTGGTTCCTTTTTGAATGGACAGGCCAGCAAAAGAGTCGATCAGGGCAGCAGTGGTTGAGGGACTGCCCTGGCGACGGCGGGGATGAGAGGAGGTTTTGGATGGCATGTTGGAAGGATGCTGTTGGTACAGCTAGGTGGTCTGGGTGGGTGCGTTGGTCGAATCAAACAGGGTCAGAATGGTGTTGATTGGTCGCAAGACACGGCCAGTGCGGGTGAGTCACGTCCGAGCAGCAGCGACAGCTCCGAATGGTTGACCCAGATTGGGTGCAGATTAGAAGTGGACAGCAATGCGACTTGTGATGTGGGTAGCAAGAGCTTGACCGGTGATGGCGGCGGTGTCGAGATGCGGGCTAGTGGGCGCAAGTTAAGATTCGAGAATGGAGTAAAACAGACGTCGAAGTTCGGGCGCGGAGAAGGGGCAGATGAATAGTTGCGAGGCCAAGCAAGGATTACGATGTTGGAGCGAAGGCCACGTTGACAAGGTCGAAGAAAAGCACCGGGAGGAAATCGTTGGTTCGTCTTCCTGAGGTCGTCGCAGCGGTTCTTGAAGTTGTTAGGCAGCAGCCATTCGTACTCCGCCTCACCTTCCTTCCTCGGGATCACGCGTCCACGTGCACACTTGACCAGTCTGATCCTTGTTGATTGATAATGCTGATTATGGCAGCTGCTTCTCTCTCTGGGAAGAATATTCAATTTCAATACTTATACCACGCACGCTTCAACTCGACTTTGCTTCTCACCTTCGTGGTCCAACTCATCATCAGGGTCCGCGGTCTCTCCAGACCGTTGGCGCAAAGTCGGATCTCGGTCAAAATGTAACGCCGCCGGGCTGTGCTCCTGACTTGCAGTTCCAGGAAAATGGTCGCTTCCATTCAAGTCGTTCTGGTTCTGCTGCGGGAGGATCAGGATTCGAGCTTTACGACTCGGCCGTAGTCCTGCTGCTCAATGAAAGATTCAAATTACTATTCGCCTTGCAGCGGAGCTGTACCGCGACTCGGCAGTGTCAAGATGGCACTCCCGTGTCTGCAATGAGCCGTGTTGCTTCACCGGATGGTAGGGCTGATATCACATGATCTCGCGGTCGACGTCTTGAAGATTGCACAAATTGTGCTCAAAGGAGTGTGCAATCTGACGTATGTACAGTTCGCTACATCAGATTCTTGGATATGTACTCAGTGGTAGTTTGCATATGCCAGACCGCTGCGTCTCGTTCTACATGACTTTGCGAGACTCAGCAGCTCAGGTTCTTCGTTCGTAGATTAGCAGAACGCTGTGACCTTTCACAGGGCGGATGCAAAATGCCAAGCAAACCAGGACTCCATCCATCTTCCAAATTTCTTCAGCAAACTTCTCTTCTCTCACTCCATCACATCGATCACGGATCATATCGTGTACAAATCCGCACACCCTTCTGCTTGAGGGCCATTGACTTCTCAGAGGTAAGCTTCATTCCTCCGACAGCACACATATCACCCTATCCTCGAATGATGAAGTATTTTCGGATGTAAAAATTTATTGTCTTGTCCGAGAGCGCAAAACCGTGTGGACATTTTCCGTTGCCTTCCTTCTGACTCTCACCACTATCTTCCGTTCTGCATACCAAGAAGCTTATGTCTTGATAATTGCTAACAAAGATAATCAGGTTTTCAAGAATCTTCTGTGGAACGTGGTTTTGGCTTTGGAGGACGACATAAGGTGCATGGGTTTACTCGATTATCTATAATTTAGCATGACAATACACATCCATTATCTGTTCACATCGTTGAGCCTTTCAAAATTGTGTTGCAGTGCCTGTCTTCAATATGGCGTGAGTGTCTCCATCCAGGTGGACTGGCCAATCTCCCGAGTAGCAATTTCCCCGCGAACAGATCGGCCGACTCTGAGTGCTTCCATCTCAATGAAATTGACCCTCCTTCGTACACAGCCCACATAACACAATTCAATGGCCGCCTCAAGCAGTAACATCGGTCGCAAGACGACGTCGACCAAGAATCTGGGCCATGTCCTCATCACTGGAGGATGCGGTGGACTGGGTACACAGATCATCAACCTCCTGCTCGAACGCAATGCATGCACCAAGCTCTCAGCAATGGACCTGCGACCTGCCGCCGAGCCCATCAAGGGTTGCGACTACCACTTTGGAGACCTTACAGACGAGGGTGCTATGCGCGAGCTGTTTGTCAAGATCAAGCCCGACATTGTTGTCCACACTGCCAGCCCCAAGTTCAACATGCCCGACGAAATCTTGTACAAGGTCAATGTCGACGGAACCAAGACACTTCTTCGCGTGGCCTCAGAGACTGGTGTCAAGGCCTTTGTATATACTAGCAGTGCCAGTGTCATCAGCGACAGCGCGACCGACTTGATCAACGCCGACGAGACCTACCCCCTTATCACAGGCAAGGAGCAGCCTGACTACTACACCAACACGAAGGTACATAGTAGAACCCCGTCCCACGCTTGCCACCACTAATCTGTATTGCAGGCTCTTGCCGAAACGTCCGTTCTCGAGTACAACCGCCCCGCCTCTAACCCTCGTTTCCTCACCTGCGCTCTTCGTCCTTCTGGCATCTTCGGTATCAACGACCAGACTGTTCTCCCTGGTATGCTTGGAGCATACTACAAGGGCCAGACCAAGTTCCAGCTCGGCGACAACACCAACCTCTTCGACTTCACCGAGTCTACCAACGTCGCCCATGCGCATCATCTGGCGGCGGCCGCTCTGGTGACGACTTATGAACGCGAAGAGGCAGGACAGATTGCACCTTTGAGTCACGAGAAGGTGGATGGCGAGGCGTTTTTCATCACGAACGATTCGCCCATGTACTTCTGGGACTTCACTCGTACTGCATGGAAAGAAGCAGGTGATACTACCACACCCAGCCAGGTCTGGACGATCCCCAAGGATCTCGGACTGTTCATCGCAACCTTGTTCGAGTACATCTTCTGGATCTTCCAGCTCGGAGTGCCAAACTTGACCAGACAAAAGGTCAAGTACAGCTGTATGACGAGATACTACAGTATTGAGAAAGCTAAGAGAAGACTGGGTTACAGACCAGTTGTGGGCGTCACTGAGGGGCTCAAGAGAGGAGTCGCAGACACTATCAGACGGGGGCTGGTACCTGGCAGCCCTGAAGAGGCGCAGCGTCTGGCTGCAGAGTCCAAGAAGGCTCAGTAGATGGACTCTTAATGAACGTGTTGATATGATTGTAATATAGAAAATTCCTCACAGTATTCTAAAATGTTGGCTAGATGCGCCCAATCGGGAAGGATGTTTTGTTTGTTTGTTCTGTAGATGGGTCGGTTGCGCGGACTGCAGCTCCCGCTTCCCCTCGTTGTTTCAACTTTGCGACAAACAGAAGTTCTGACTCGCCTTGTGCCTACTCGATTGGTCGAGCCTTGCTTTTATCAATTGCTCTTGTTTCCCGTTCAATCCTTCAGTTCTTCTCAACATCTCAACCCGCTGCGACTTGAACAGCACTTCGCCTATCATGGCCGACACATACCTTTCATTCCTGCGCTCGCCATCCGAGTCCGCGCTTGCATCTGATGCTGCCCTTCATTATATCACCACTACTACCTCGATCCACGACTCTGCCGCCATCATCAAGCATTACCAGGCTCAGGAGAAGGTCCTCAAGAAGAAATCGGAAAATGTCTTGGGCTCGAATGGTAGCTCCGACGGTGCCGTCGTCGAGACTGAAACCACCTTTGAGTTCATGCGTGGAGGCGGCGCTATCCTACCACAGATGGACGACAACATGCTGGCCGACTCGATTGCTACTCTTCCTATGGTCAGTACTGGTCTACACACGGTCAAGCTACCAAGTCTTACACATATCAGGTACACGTCGTTCAATACAACGCTCAAGGCAAGATCAGCCAGATCAGACTCTACTGGGATCAAGCAACCGTACTCAGACAGGTTGAAGCCATTGGCAAGAGTGGTCGCAACTGGCCCATTCGTGACGGCACAAACATGATCAAGACTGTCAAGAACAGCATCAACAACGCCGGCTCCACTACTACATCTCTGCCCACTCGCCCTGCCTCAACCCAGTCGCAAGCTGGCGGCCGTCAGAATGGTGACTTCCACGCTCGTCTTTTCGCCACTGGCGAAGGCCAGGAACCCCGTACCCAGGCCAACGTCAACCCTGAATATGCTGTTCGTACATCGGCCAAGCCCGCTCCTCGTCAAATGGATGAAATCTTCGCAAACGGTAGTTCTAACGAAAGTTACAAGCCCGAAGGAAAGCCCAAGGCCGGTTCTGGCAAGAACTTCCAAGACAACCGTCTCTTCGACGAGAACACGCAACCCCAACGAATCCTGTCTCCCGAAAGCAAGAAGATCGATCCCAGGAAATATGACCATTTCGAATTCTCCACAGGCGAGGGTAGTGCCCCTGCTTCCGACCTTCACAGACGCATGTCTACCAAGGGCTCGACGCACACCAGCAACTGGGACTTCCAAGACTTCACTACTCCTGAAAAGCACAAGCCTAGACCCAACCCTGAGCAGGAGCGTCACATTGGTCCTGGTGTAGATGAGGTATGTCTAGCCCGATTGTCTTTTCTCATCCACTTCTGACACTATGCAGGATCAAATCTCTCCCGAGAAGCGTCCCATCGTCCACGCTGCTCGTCCTGATGCCAACGCTCACTTCGAGATCTCGGATGACAGTCCTGCTGGTCCCAAAGCACCATTCAGCAACCACACTAATGTCGACAAGTCCAGACGCGGCGACGAATACCAACCCCACTTCAACATTGGTCAATCAAATGCTCCCAAGAAGATCTACAAGACTGCAGGAAACGGAATGGGCGGACGTTCTGGCGCACCTACGCTCTGGGACGACCCTGAAGAAGCTGCCCCTGAGAAGCCAATCTACAAGACCTACGGTAACGGTATGGGCGGACGCAGAGATGGCGGTCTCTCATGGGACATTGGTGACGAGGGCGACAGCTCCAGACAGCCCGCCATTTACAAGACACGAGGCGATGGTATGGGAGGTCGCCGTGACAAGAATGCTACCACTGAGAACGATGCTGTCTCTGGCGCAAAGGGTTACGCGTCTTCAGCACGCGCTCAGAACTACCACTCTTCTCAAAGAGATGACGAGTACGAGTTCTAGATGGTCCGGCTTTTGATCGATCGATCGATTGATTGATTAATTGATTGATTGCTTGGTGTTGGACTCTGGCGTAGTGGAGTAACGATTTCCATGGACTTTATTTCTGCGTTCCAGGAAAGCACATGCTGCTGTTATGAGATAGCATCCAGTGTTATTTCGACCTTTGATACGAACATAATGGATATGATTTGATACCCTCCGACGTCTTGATAACAATCACGCCAGAAAGCATAGCAGCAGTGAATCAAGACTCGTTTCATTTGTATATCTCTGATCAGAGTAACCACTTCTCGAAGAGCAGAAGGAAACGGTGGTTCAAGAGTTCTATACTCAATAAGTCGACAATTCAAGACCTCATTGTGTAGGGTCAGTGCAGATTGTGTATCTAGACATGTCCGCATCCCATTGAATGGACTTGTAATGCAAGAGACTACTAGACTGCCGATCGATACACGGGTCTTGTCTTATAACAATCTTCGAAGACTTGGAGCTTATTGTATATATGGCTTGATGGACTTCAAAGGTCTTTGCTGTGAGTATCGATCAAGAGCTGGCAAGGCCCTTGCAAGAAAGCGAGTGTCAGATCTCTGTCTCGTTGTAATGATACTGGTCTTGAGGAGTGGAAGATAGTTGGTTGGTAGGGAAGAGGTAGGAGACAGGGAAAGCTGGCCAATGCCTGGGGTTTGTGAGGAGATATCGTTGTCAGAACTGTGGACCATATCTTTCATCATTTTCGAAGGTTGAGGCTAGAAGATATGCGCCTTCGTGAGGACAGCATACGCAACGTTGTAGGGCTGCCTTTTTCAATCTTATCGTTCGAGACACCAGGACATGAGATACTCACGTATACAGGAAAAAAAGGTTGCGGATCTGCTTTTCCTCCTATGATCAAGAGGATCCCAATTTTCGAGATATCAAAACTGCTGCTTAGTTTCTGTTGTCTGCTGCAGCAAAGAGAACCCAAAGTTCTTCTTTCATGCCGTCCAACATCTCCACCCCTTCCAATCTCCCCTACTGAGGCGCAACCATCGGTGGCTCAGCCTTGTTCTTCTTCTTCTTATCCTCGACCAACTCCACATTATCCTCGGGAATCTGTTCATACTTATCACAAAGCCACTCCAATATATCCTCACTCAAATCTCCCTGGATGGTAATAACCTCACCCACACCTCCCGGCATTTTCGTCGCCGAACTTCCAGTCGCGAATTTCTTGCCTAGCTCTTTTGCTACTTTCTTGATGTCTAGGCCAAACGCTTCCAAGCCGCTGACTTCGGTGACGTGTTTACGTTTGTTGCGTTCCACGCGCTTTATGGTTACTTTGGAGGTGGCGAGTTCTTCGGCGCGGCGGGCTTCGAGGGCGGAGGCTTTTGCTTCTTTTTTCTTTGCGTCTTTTTCGGCGCGTTTTTGGGCGTCGATGGAGAGGGTGGAGAGGTTTGCTGCTACGGCGTCTGTATGTTTTGGAACCCGTCAGTGGGATGCTAGATCGTGGGGTATAGCTGGTGAAGGAGATCAAGGCGGATTGTGGTATAGCAAGGCGGTGAGTAAAGGTCGAGGAGTCGCGAAAACGAACCTTCAGAGTAGAGCTTGTTGTGTAGCTCAGGGTGCTTGGACTCGAGCCATTCTTCACATTTCTTTGTTGTGCCGCCGAATTCACAGTACTGTGTGAGTGTACTCGATCAGTTTCCCATGCTCTTTGATATGTTTTCTTGCTGGCGCGCTGCCTAACCTACTTCTGGAGGAAGACTGCAGACTGCGAATGATGATGTTAGTAAGCAGATCGTAGATATTGTACATGGGAGCGAGCTTACCTCCACAGTAGACTACCTGCTTGGGGGGAAGGACTGCTGTTTCGGACATATTTGCTTGGTGGGTTGTGTCTGCACAGGGACGAGGCGGTTTTTGGAGGGGCAGCACTCGACGTCAGTTTGGGAAAACACCGCGGGGTTTCGCGGTCTTGGCATTCACTTCTCCGCATCAAACATCACTCCATCTGCTGACTTGTTCTGTACCACTCATTCACCGAAGGCATCCGAGGTAGAAAGTGTCTGTGAAATGTGTTCATGTCTCATTCTCGTGATCAAGCTGCATAGCTAGCTAGGTATGTAGGGTTTTCTGGAGTTTCTTCCATCTCTTCAACCATGTTCCAGGTCGAAAAGGCCATAACAGTACAAAAGCAAATCTCATAGCAAATTGCTGAGCGAGGGGAGCGTCGTGTTTCAGAGGCGCTTCCTGCTGCAAATGCTTTCTGCAGACTGGAAAACGACAGTCACGTCGAGTCCCAAGTCTCTGTTGATACATGAGGGGGTCAATTAGACATCAACACCCTTGCAAACGACACCCTTGTGCCATTCGTATTGCATCTTGCGAGCGACCTCATTGGCCGCCTCGTAGCTAACCAGAGCACTGACAAGATAGAAGGCAGCATCGAGACCAGTCGAAATGCCACCGCTGGTGATGACGCGGAGTCCACCAAGCTTGAGCTGAGCACGTCTAGCGTTGCTCTCACGACGAGTGTTGCTCTGTTTGAAAGAGAAGCTGCCCTTGCGAGCATTGCTGGGACGACGACCCGTCTTTGAGTCGGAGCGGGTGCGGATGTAGGGGTTGTTCTCGTCTTCGTCGATGTCGAAGCGAAGGTTGTTGACGACATAGCGCTCTTCCATGACATCGAAGCGCTCAGACATGTCGCGATGGGAGACACTCTGGTTGAGGTTCTCCATCTTGATCATGTAATCAGGGTGGGTGGTGGCGGACAGTCCAGAAAGGATGCCAGTCTCAGCCACAAAGAGGGAGCCAGTGCAAACCGACATGAGAGTTCTCTCTCTCATAGGGTTCTTGGTCTGGATCTCGGCGTATGACTTGATCAAAGCCATGGGCTCGGTGGCCTTGTTCTTGCCGAAGTAGGGGATGCTGAGGATGTTATCGGTACCTCCACCGGGGACAATGACAACGTCGTAGTTGGCGAGGTGCTTGTGGGCCTCGCGGAAGGTCATGTCGGTCTTGAACGAGACGCCCTGAGCAGACGTGACGAAATCGGAGTCGCCGACAAAGGTGACTTCGAAAGCCTTGCTTTCTGTGAGATGGTAGGTCAGTCAATGTTATCACCATGGCAATGCATCAGAGCACGTGATGCTTGAGGTGCAACTTACCAGGATCATTGATATCGTGGCGAGCATGACTGAGAACTTCAAGAGGACCGATGAAGTCGAGAGCGTCGAGGCCTTCGTGGAGAGTGAACAGGACCTTGACGGGCTCGGGCATAGTGCCATCACCGTCCTCAGCGATTGCACTCATCGTGCCGGTATTGTAGTATGAGAATTGGAAAAGTAGTTGAAGGTTGTTGTTTGAGACTCAGATGAGCCGATGAGGAAGAAGGAAGGAAGCAGAAGGACAGCAGATGCCTGGCTTTTGTAGTCACACTCAAGAGCTTAGCTATGAGGGAGCTCCCTCATCTAGCTTGGGGTGAGCTGATCCATCACGCTCCTGCTCAGGTACCTGCAACTGCCTCTTCCCCATACTTTACCCCGCACTTGGATCTGCGTGCTATAGGACGGCCACGGAAGGCGTGCACTAGCGGATAAACCTTGAGAGAGCTCTGAAACGCTCACACGGGGGTACGACCATCTTACTTGCATCAATTCAAGCAGCAAACACTTCCACAGCCAGGCGGATACTCATCAAACAGTACCTGTAAAATCCACAGGCCAATTGCTCGACGACAACAACTCGGAAGCTGCAAGCAAGATGGTCTCCTGACTGGTTCCGTGATGATCTCCAGGGAAGCAAAAGCTTCAGGAAGCTACCCCACGCCGGCCATGACATGTTTTGGGTTAGCTGATTACGTCTGGGTGTCATGCGACACACGACAGTTACAATGCGACTAGTTCCAGAGGAGGGACATGGCGAGCTCAGGTACGTATGAGTAACCGGTGTTGCGGGATTAACTTGCCTGAGGCGTCGGAGCTCCGGCCTGAGAGGTCGCGTGTAGGAAAGCTCGACGACAGCATGGAAAATGACTGACATTGGAGGGCGAGGAAAATCGAAGGCTGAAGCTTGTATCTCAATTCTAGACAAATGAACTACTAGCAAAGCTATCAATGTAGGTATGTCCCAATAGATTGACCTGCTTCATTCATTGCTTTCCTTCCAGAACCTCGAACGACTGCAAAGTGTGAATCGCTCTCTCGTATGTCCACATGGTGATAGCACTGGCGGGAGCAGCCTTGATTAGACCCACGGTCAAGCCTCTATAAAGAGATCGTACACCTTCTTTGGCTAGAATTGAAGCCACGGTGCGCATGACACCAGTCTCATAGACCGGGATGTTCTTGTGCACGTACTTTGCTCTTGTGGGACCTTGAACTTGCAATCTCTTTCTGACAGTGTCGAGTGGGAAGACAGCTGTCTTGGATAGCATACTGGCCAATACACCTGCTATGGCGTCACCAGAACCAAGAGACTCCAGCGGCATAGATACACCAGCGAAGGCAGGCTTCAATGCTTCATAGAAGGCGAAGAAGAGGCCCATGTATGGCACAATCTGGCCAATGCCCGCACCCAACCCGCGAAAGAAGCCTTTCGGACCTTCATTCCTTGAGATGTCGCGAATGGACGATAAAAGGGAGTCGTAGACGCGATCGTTCCCTTGAGCGGCAAAGCGTGTGCGAAGAAGGTCGAGCGGGTATGTAGCAGTAGTGGCGGCGGTGCCTGCGACAGCTCCAGCGATGAAGCTGACAGCAGTGCCGGGCAGCTTGTAGTTGGGGGTGAGCTCGTCGATAGCTTGTGTAGCAGAACGGTATGCTAGGAATTGGATGCCTCCATATGCCAGGTACATGCCCTCTGCGGGCACGTTGCCCTTCCACAGTCCAGTCAAGCCTTCTTCGCGAAGAATGGTCTTGAGAGTGAAGAGGGTCCCCTTGTAGACAGGGCCCTTGTGCGCATGATGAGCGTACGATAGCGGATCAGAGAGCGAATGAATTTGCAGTTGCAGACGGATCTTGACAACATCCAGAGGGGCTATGCAGAACCTGGCGCAAAATGTCTTGTCAATGACTGGCTTGGTGAGGAAGAAGCGAGGAAAGGTGAGCTTGGGGCGCATACCTTGAGACGAGGCCAGCTATGGCACCGGCGGCGACGACCTGCGTACGAGAGCCCTCATCTCGGAGCTGCTCGACCTTGTTCTCAGACATGCATCGGCCGGTTTGAGGGAGACTTCAAGCAGGTGGATGCCAAACACCGACTCAAATCTGGAGAGCCGAGGGAAGGAAGGAACAAAGCTTGGACGCCGCCGTCAAACTCCACTGGCGCTCTTTCCTCGACCAGATCGCTTTGTCAACCTGTTTCCTTTGTCTCTCGCTTAATTCAAGGAAGAGATGAGTGCAGCTGTGCGACCATCAGCTTTTGTCTTGCGCAGAGCACGCCAGGTGCCTGTGCCACAACGTTTCACGCGACGATGGCAGACGACGGCTGCGAAGCCCGCAACCTACGACGAGATGCTCGAACTGATGGAAACCGAGTATCCTGATCCCAACAAGCCTCGCTCCAGGTCTGCTCGTACTCCCAAAGTTCCGTCATCCGCACAACATGTACAACAACAGCACGACCAGCCGGACGCTCGCTCTGAACTCTCCACGGCCTCCGAGCCTGCCTTCGATCTTCCCAATACGATGCCAGGACTCACTGCTACTGGAAATGCTCGAGCACAGCCCAAATACAAATCCGCAAACAAGAAGCTGCCTGGGTCACCAAGAAATATTGCCCAGGACGAGCACAAGCCTCGTCGCATACCTCCACCAGTTTACAAGCCAACCACCGACCACGTCAACGACCAAGTCTTAGAGAAGATCACGATCCGCACGTCACAGCCATCGGCCGAGGGTTCAGACCAGTCACAAGCACTGGAAACTCAAGATCCTCTTATTTCTCTCGACTCTGATGAATCGACGAAGCAGTCTTCCGTGTTAAAAGCACTCCGAAAAGTCTCCAGTCAAGATGATTCACCCGCCCAGACACCACGCAAAATACCTTTCAAAGAATTCGGGCTCAACCCATTGGAAACTATCAGGATTACAGGGGGTGGTAGACTCAGTGGCGTCGGTCGGGTCTTCGACAACATCTTCCTTCGCGACTCGTGCACTTGCTCCCAGTGCGTCGACACATCTACACGACAGAAACGCTTCGACTCTGCCGACATTCCTACCAACATCAGGATCAGAAACATGGAAACTAAACACGATAACGTCGTCATTACTTGGAAGCACGATGTCCCCGGCTTTGGTCCAGACCATGAAACCGTTCTGAACACTGAACATCTTGCGTGGTCACCGGACTTCCCAAAGACCCATGAGTATCTGGGTGGAAAATTTGCCTGGGATCATGCTTCGCTGGAGAACAGTAGGCTTGATTTCGACTACAACGAGTACATGTCGGATGAAAAGGTCCTTTTTGATCTTTTGCAACAACTACAGATGTATGGTCTGGTATTCATCAAGAATGTTCCCGAAGCAGAGTCATCAGTTGTCCAAACAGCGAATCGCATCGGGCCTCTGAAGAACACCTTCTATGGCGACACATGGGACGTGCGCAGTGTGTCGAACGCAAAAAACGTCGCATATACTGACGTGAATCTTGGTTTCCACATGGATTTGCTTTATATGCAGCAACCTCCAAGACTGCAGCTTCTTCACTGTTTGCGTGCGTCCGAACAAGGTGGCGTCTCTTTGTTTAGCGATGCTTACCGTGCTGTGCAACAACTCTACAACATGGACCAGGCCGCATTCGAGGCTCTTGCAGAAACGCCAGTCAACTTCCATTACGACAACGACAACCACCATTATTTCCGGAGTCGCCGCACATTCCAACTACGTGAGGGCATAACCAAGTTACCTAGGAACGTTTCCAAAGTGTACAATTATCTGGACGCAGTGAACTGGGCACCCCCGTTCCAAGCCCCCTTTCACCACACTGAAGGCGACGTAAAATTCGCCAAAAGCATGCGAGCATGGCACGAGGCGGCGCAAACCTTTAGAGATCTTACAGAGTTGGACTATAATGTTTACAGACGGCAGATGGCACCTGGCGAGTGTGTGATCTTTGACAACCGCCGTGTTCTACATGCCAGAACAGCATTTGCTGGTGGCGAAAGATGGCTCAGGGGTGCTTATTTGGATGATGACCCGTACCTGAGCAAGATGCGAGTGCTCGCGAGGGCCTACGGAAGCCAATCATTCAAAAGTAGAACTCGACCATCACCAGTGCCTGGTAAATAGATCAGCCACCATATGTACATAATCTCACGCGATACAAGTACAATGTCATGCCTGTCACGGAGAAATTTGAGACGAAAAGATTGTCCTGCTTGAACCCAGACTTAAAACAATCGAGGTTACAAACCCTCTCGTTTTTGTCGACTCCGCTCTCGAACACGCTGAAGAATCAGCAGTCCATGATCGGGGATGATCCCATCCAATACAACTTGTATTTCTGCTCCTTGAGAGAAGATAGGACCCAAAGAGCATTGCTAGATGGATAGGAACAGGGTGGCTAGCGTAACAAGTAACAGAAATGCCAAGATTCTGGAGTTATCGATAAGAGCAAAATCCGGGACCAGCGACTGGACTTTCTCAAAAGTTTGCCTTTGCAGTCGCATCTCGACATACCAAACAATAATAGCACATCACACGACATACCGCCATCATGATGTTGAGACAGATGTACGCATTTCCCCACTCATGTCTTCAGCGATATCCAGAGAACAGTGCACTAATATCGTACGCCAAACAGTAAACCCAAGAACGCCCGCAGCAAGCGCGCCCTCGACAAGAAAGCGCCCCAGTTGCACGAAAACCCCAAAATGACCTTGTTCCTCCGCTACACCTCATGCTCCGAAATCGTCCAACTCTGCATGGGCGACTTGCACTCGCTAAAACGTCCTCTGGCCCAAAAGTTCACCAAGAAAAACGACATCCATCCTTTCGAAGACCCATCATCGCTGGAATTTTTCGCCGAGAAGAATGATTGTTCGCTCATGGTGTTTGGCTCGCACAGCAAGAAACGCCCTCACACAGTTACGTTTGTGCGCTTTTTCGACTACAAGGTCTTGGAGATGTTGGAGTTGCACGTGGATCCAGAGACTTTCCGCACCATTTCGCAATTCAAGAGTGACAAGGCTCGTGTGGGATTAAAGCCTTTGGTATCGTTTTCCGGCACTGCATTCGACTCGCCTGTTTCCAACACATACACACTTGCCAAGAGTTTGCTCTTGGATTTCTTCAAGGGTGAAGATACGAATAATGTCGATGTGGAGGGTCTGCAGTATATGGTGCATATTTCCGTCGCTGAAGAAGAGGATGCTCAACCCGCTCCCAAGATTTGTCTGCGCACGTACATGATTTCGACAAAGAAGAGTGGACAATCCCTGCCCCGTGTGGAAGTCGAGGAAATGGGTCCTAGAGTAGATTTCCGCGTTGGCAGAGTCAAGGAGGCGGATGTGGATATGATGAAGGCTGCTATGAAGAAGCCCAAGGGTCTTGAGGTATGTCTCGGCAATCTGCTCCTACATCTCCTTTTTGCTCTTCTGTATGCAAAGATGCTAACAAAGACCACAGGCAAAGACAAAGAAGAACATCGAGACAGACATTATCGGCGACAAGGTCGGTCGTATCCATCTCGGCAAGCAGGACCTCAACGACATGCAAACGAGAAAGATGAAGGGTCTCAAGAGAAACAGAGACGACGACACCGAAGGCGGTCCTGTTGTCTCGGACGACGAAGGCGAGGATTTCGAGGCCGATGGCGGTGTCGAGATCAAGAAGATCCGTGTCTAAGGAAAGACTCAGGCATAGAGCATGCATATTTGGTCGTAAGAGGACCAATAAAGGAAGAAAAAGTACTTGTCGTGTTCTTATTAGAGCGTGGAGTTCAGGGTCATTAATCAAATGGTTCTTTCTGTTCGGGCCACAAGAGAAATACGAGAAAACAATTCAAAAGATACAAGTTGCAATCCGTGTTCGTGCATCAATACTGATTTTGTCTCAATGGATTTCTCTCATTGCAGTGTTCCTCTTAAGAACTGTCTATAGGTTTCGCCCTCCCTTCCCTTTTATATCCATTCAGATAAACGCCGGTGCCCCAGTTCCATCCCGATATGCTCTTTCTCCTTTCCGACGTTCAATCTATGCAGCGACAACCTCCTCAACAGTACCCTTCTTCTCGATAGCCTCCGCCGGCTTGGCGTCAACAGCAGGGTTGTTCTGCACCATACGCTGCAACTGGTCAGCAGTTTGATTGAGCAACATCTCAACATTAGATTTGGAAGAAGTAGGAGCTTCGAGTATGCTTGATGAAAGCATTGAATCGATGGGAGGGGTTGAAGTGTTTTCTTCCGAAGCAATGGGGTGGTTTGAAGTGTTTTCTGGCGTCTCGACGCTCTTCAGGGCAAGGAGTTGGGTGGGGGACAGGGATTTAAAGTAAGTGGCCATGGCTGTGCATACCAGGAGGTTGCGGAGCAGGATCATGATTGTGACTTTGCCGACCGCGGGCACGTAGATCGAGGCGTGTTCTTTGACTTGTGGTGTGAAGTTCTGTTGGTGTTGGGGATGTCGAGTCAGTCTTTTGTTCTCCGTTCCTCTTTCTATTGCCTCTCAGAGGAAACTCACCTTCTCACTCGAGAAGTTGATACACACGGCACCGTCTCTGATCTTCTCAACGGGAACCTTGAACTTGTCGCCAGGGACACCGCTAATGACAACATCGCTGATGGCAAGGCAGTCGTCCATTGTCATGTCGGGCTTCTCCTCGACAACGTGCTGCTGGTTGCGCAGACCCTGGCCTCTGCTGAATCTTTGCACACCAGTCACGTCGACCGAGTAGACCTCTGCACCATCGTTCGCCAACAGAGCAGCCAAGGGTCTTCCGACAACCTCACTTCTGTTGATGACAGTGATTCTTCTGCCCCAAAGTCTCTTTCCATAGTCCAAGATGGTGTTGTAGATGTTGAGGTATTCGAGGATCTTGATCATGGCGAGAGGAGTGCAAGGCAGGATGGACTTTTGAGTGTTGTGGGGAGGATCGAGGAAGCGGATGTTTTGGTACATGTTGTTGATGAGCTTGGGTGACAGACCCTCGACGTCCTTGTGCATGTCGACAACATATTGGATGGTGCGGTCGCGCGAGGTGTTGAAGACGGGGTAGTAAACCAAGATGCCGTCTACGGTATCGTCGGCGTTGGCGTCGCGAATGGCTTCTTCGAGCTCTTCACGCTCGACCTCACGAAGAGTGAATGCAAAGCCGCTTGATCATGTTAGCCCGGAGCGCCTTGTCTTGACTCGTGGTCTCTCGTGGAACGAAGAGAAGAGGAAGAGGGTCGGGCTCACTTGTCGACACAGGTCTTGCCAGTCCAGTCAGCGTACATGCGGGCTGCCGGGTCCTTGTTCGCTAAGAAGCCAACAAGGTGAGGCTTGCGATGCAGTTTGGCCAGTCCTTCGGCCACCTCCGCCTGGAGCTTCTTTGCGATGTTGGCCGCAAGGACGACCTTGCACGAAGTGGGGTTGGTGCTCATATTGATGGCTTCGGAACCAAGTCAATGGTCTCGAGATGCGAACTCGACGAGATTATTATAGCTGTTGAAGCTGCGGATTGTAACCTGCGACAGGAAGTGAGTACAAACAAAGAAAGCGCGCGCTTTGTCACAGGCCTATTATTCAAATTCTCCCAAGTCTTCCGAGTCACAGTTTCACCCCACCAGAAGCGTCCATCATGTAAAAAAAATGTTTCGGCATTGCGCCTGTCCAATCAGCTGCCAGAAACTCCGCAGAGCTTGGACCACAGCCGTCCAAAACACAACCATCGTCATTGCGTAACAGCCCGCCGCGCTCTCCAGAATTCAATCTCATCCAAGAGACCACGTACAGAGGCAATCTAGACGTCAATGGATTGACATTCTGACAGTCACACAACAAAATCATGTCCGACATACAGCTCTACCTGGTCGAGGCCGACAAAAACAAGGACGAGGCTAGAAGGCTGGCCGCTCGTTCTGCTGCTGCTCTTGCCAATGGAGACCTCAAGCTTGTTGAACTTATCGAAAATGCCGGCGAATACATCAACCATGAGGATCCAACTTTGCGAATCAAATCGCTTTCTTACTTGGCTGATGTCCTGGAACAAGTCGCCCCAAAGGTCTTAAAAGGTCAACAGCGTAATCTGCTATGCGGCTTCATCCTGACAAGGGTCTCCGATGACAGCGAAGGCACAGGTCATTGTGCGAGGGCGCTAATGGCTTTGGAGAGATTGGGCAAGTGGGATTCAGAAACCGCAGCTAATATCGCAAACACGTGGGTTGCCCCGTTCCAATCAAGCAGTGAAGCACGCGACTAATACTGCTATAGCTTTGTGAGCGACTCTCAGATACTACGCGATTACAAACTCCAAAGCGAGCGTTTCACAATCCTTCAGCTTCTGGACTTGTTGCTCAGGAACTATCGCAAGGCCCTCAAGGATCTGCACAACGACGACCATGACTTCTTGGCCAGATTCATCACCTACTTTGACGGAGAGAAGGACCCTAGAAACCTCATGATTGTCTTTTCCATCCTGCAAGTCCCTATGACCGAGTGGGACCTGGGTCCGCATGCACAGGATCTTTTCGACTCCGTCTTCAACTACTTCCCAATCACATTCAAGCCTCCTCCAGGCGACCCATATGGTATCACAGCCCAAGATCTCAAGGGACGCCTCCAAGACTGCATCTCTACCTCCTCAGACTTTGCTCCATACTCTTTCCCTGCACTACTCGACAAACTTGATTCCAGCTCTATTAACACAAAGCGCGACGTCCTGGCCGCTCTCAAGGCCTGCGTCAATAACTACGAGCCAACTACCATATCTTTGTACTCTGTCACACTTTGGGACTCGCTGAAGTTTGAGATCTTGAATGTAGAGGAGGAGGACCTAGCGCAAGAAGCACTTGCTATCCTTGCGGCAATTGCCAGTCAATTGAGCAAGGTCCAGGAAGGCGCATTGACCGCCTACCTCAAGCCTGTCATCAAGGAGTGCAACGAGCATCTTGAAGATGCCCCTACGAAACAATCCCAGGCTGCTGGTCGCATCATCAACAGCATTGCAAAGACTTCTCCCGAACTCGCCAACACATTGACCAAGGCTGTTCTTCCCCACTTGTTCGAGCTTTTCCAATCATCCGAATCAATTGCCAAGAGGCGTGGACTCATCGAGGTCCTCAACTCATTGATCAGCGCAACCAAAGATGTCTCGGATCAATGGAAGATCTACAATGCCGAAGGCATCCTCGTGGCAGATCGTGCTGATGAGAGTGCGTTGCGCGATTGGAGTGCGGAAGCTCTGGAAGCCATGCTTAGAGCTGTGATCAACGCTCCTAAATCAGAGGTCTCCTTCCGTCTTTTTGCTATCGCAGGCCTTATCGGTATGATCAAGATTCCGAAGTTATTGGCTGATAGCGACGTTTCACGCATCATCGAGTCGTTCACAGACATCATCATCCAAGAACGTTCTGCTGCAAACTCAGAGGTTGAAGGCGCAGCCATCAGTGGACTAGCTGTGGCTGCTCACCACAGTCCGATCATCACATCGGAAAAGGCTCTACCAACGTTCCTTGCCGAGTTACCAGACAACCCTACTCTGGGCTCAGGGTACGAGAAAGTGCTTGAAGCATTTACCAAGCTTAGCACAGAAACACAGGTTTTCGATACGATTGTGTTACGCTTGAAGAACAAGCTACAAGCTGCCTTGCATCAACAAGCGAATATTACCTACATCCACGCACTCTTAATGGCCATTCTCTTTGCTTTCTCTAATGGGTCTCCTGGCACTGAAGACGGCGTCATCAAGTTCTCGTATTTCTCAGACATTGCAAAGCCACTTTTGGACCAAGCCCTGGGTCTCTCAGAAGGTGGTTCTCGCTCATTGAGCGATCACACAAGTACCGACATCATCGGCCGTATCAGTAACATCATTCTCAAATCACAAACAATGCATTTGCAGAATCAAGTGCTGGCAGAGTATGAGTCCACTTTTAGCTCATTCGGAAAGGACTCATCCGATGCCTACTCCAAAGCTGCCGTCATTGCTTCGCTACACCTCAACGCTGCTTTCCAGCGTGAGGCTCTGTCTCCTGAGTCAGCTACAAATCTTCTGGGGGCGCTGGCACGTACCGTAATTGATCAGTCAACATTACCAAACGTTCAGCTTTCGGCACTTCGACAGACTGCTTTGGTGGTTAACAAGTTCATACCTCCAGCAGATCTAGAGCAGTCTTTGATCAGCACTTCTACGGACGTAGCATCTCTGCTTGGCCAGAGTCGCTCTTCCGAATCTATCATCCTAGCCTTCTCTATCGTGAAAGGTTTGTTGGTACAGGGCAAGAGTAACAAATACACAACATCTTATCTCCAAAGCTTGTTGGAACTATTGTCGGATACCACATTTGGAAGCGTGGCAGCCCGTGGCTTCGTTACGATCCTCGCACCTGAAGACATCTTGTCTAAAGAGAACCACTGCTACGTTTCTGGTCTCTACAAACAAAAAACGTTCAACCAGACAGTACCCGTCATTTCGACTTCCAGCAAGACCGCCGACTCGGCCGTAAAATCGAACTACCTTGTCGCATTATCTGGAATTCTCAGATGGTTGCCCTACCCGATCATTGAGAATTCTTTGTCAACACTCGTTTTGCTTCTGCTACAATCTCTCGATTTGCAAGATCAGGCTCATCAAGATGTCAAATCCGCGACACTAGCCTCCTTGGAGACCGTCATCACGCAAAACGCATCAGCACTTTTCGAGCACGCTTCGTCGTTGATATCGCGCTTGCTTGCATGTACCGCAGCCCCTGATAACACGCCACAGGTTCGCAAGGCTGCTTTGCGCTGCTTAACACACCTCCCAACTCAGTTTAAACGGGAGGCGGTGGTTCCGTACAGGAGACAGGTTGTAAAGCGGTTGATGGCCTGTCTCGACGATGGAAAGAGAGCTGTGCGTACCGAAGCCGTTCGTTGCAGAACTGCTTGGCTCAGCCTTGACCAAGAGGATTCAGATGAGGAGTAGAGTTCGAGACTATGATGGTTTGCTTGCGCCTCCATCGTGGAGAAAAAGCTATGACAAGGGGTGGGCTGTCGCCTCGAGTCTCGAGTCTCGAGCTTTTCGTGTCTTGAGAAATTTGTGTCAGATGGATGATTACAGTTTGTTGTCAACAAGTCTCAACTTGAGTCATGCCTCCACTAGCATGGAGTTAGCCATATTTGACTTTGTTTTAGAATATAGACTTCTGCATTAGCTACCTGTCAAACGTCGCCATTGCTCGGAGTGAAGTTTGATGCTAGCAAATGACCATGATTGGTAGAATTTGGTACGGTTGAGTTTGTTCTAACGCTGTGAAGTTCTGACTTTATGTTTGTTCACACTCCATGGGCCCTTTTGAGGCTGTGGGGTCTAGTCAAAGCACACCGTTCTTGGTTGGGGTCTTTTTCGTTGGTCTCCCCAGTTGGACTGTGAGTGGGTTTCTCTGCTCCATCTGACCAATGAACCACCTCGGGAGGTGACCTGATCCACTAATCCGCACGTATGGGCGAGGTCAAGGCGTGCTGGGCGAGCAACCCGTTTCGATTGCGACTTCTGGTACCGACATTCGTCTGGCGAACGTGACTTCAGGATGGCGAAGGGATGTTGGGCTCGTCACATTCGCATGTAACAGCGTGATGTGTGGTCCACTGTGTTTGTCGATCTTGTCTCGTTGTTCGATAGGCTGTGTAGAAGAGGGCTTTGTTTTCGCTTTTTGGGCATGTGGTTCCACTGCGTAGCATCGCTCTTGCTGGCTTCAGCTGCTGGAGGAAGGTATATATCAGCAGAGGCAAGAGCTCCCTGATTGTTCCTTTCATTTGCAGCAGTAGCGAATTCTCTATCTCTGTCAGACACAACTTGGACGTTATCGTTCATCCCTCTTTGATCTTTTCGAATTATCGTCATATCACAATCACTTTATCAGGATTCTCGACAATCCATATCCTCACACATCATGTCAACCTCGATATACGACCCATCACAAGATTCGAGTCGAAGTTCGACGAGATCTCGTCATCGTCGCTCATCAATATCTTTGCATTCAAAACCTGGTCTCGGTCTCATCAAAACGATTTCAAAGGACTTCGTTCATGGTTGGCACACAACTACAGCTTTGCAGAAGGAACCAGCCACTTCACCATCGCCAGCTTCTGTGTCTCAACCATACAAGCCCAGACATGCCGCTCGCGATGCCATGAAGGGATTTACTCCTGTTGCAAGCCGTGGACCACAGGATGCTCAAGAAGCTGCGAGATCATCTTCCAACGAGTATAGTAAAGACCCATCTCGTTCTCGACAAGATTCTCTGGCACCAACCTCTCCTATCACACAGGATACGACCAAACCATTAGCCTATGTAGAAGCAGGACTAATCCCCGACCACTCCTTCGATACATGGACCGCGGCATGGGATTCGGCCTACGAGCGACGAGTAGAAACTACTCATCATTGTGCTTCCCCGGCTTTCCCAACTTCTCCTCAGACATCAACCTCTACCCCTACCTCACCAACAACAACAGAGCAGAGAAAACGCACACGAAGCACTCGCCCACCACTTACTGGTCGTCTCTCTGTGACAGATGCTGACGTCAAACGTTTTGTGTTCGTAAACAGAGAAGACAGAAAAAGGGGCTATGAGTCTCCCGAGTCGTTTTTGGTACCTAGACGAGGTAGTGAGGTACCGAGTTTGGTGTTTTCGGAAGGGTCGAGTAGGGATAGCGGATTAGAAGATTTGGAAGAAGGAGATGAGGAGAGTGACGAGGAAGTGCGGGTTAAGATCAACAGTGAGGGAACAGAGGAGCGCGGTTTGAGGATGGACAAAGCAGGGCAAAACGAGAAGAGATTTGAGAGAGTTTTTGTTGCACCTGTTATTGAGCATCCAGAGGTCGTATGAAAGCATGGTGGTCATGTGAAAGTTGCTAAATGTGAAAGCATGCTCAACTACAAGTAATCTCAAATCTCGATAATCTACTACGATAGATCAAGGACGAACAAAGCTGCTCCTGAGAGATGCTCTCAATATGGGCAAGAGTGTCCTTGAGCACTTGCGCACCCAGCGCGATCTCGAGCGTAGCACCCTCAATGCCGAAGGCATGCGTCGTTCACTCTCGCGCGCTCAGTCGGCTTTCGATGCTCAGCACTTGCAGATAGGGAAGACGATCAGGTCTGACAAGCATACTCCTAGCTCTCTCTGTTTCTCTTGTGAGGTGTATGTAGGTCGAGCATTGGTGAAGGTCAAGAGGGAAGTCTGGGCATCTCAAATCAGCACACATGAAGCGCGAGGCTTTGGGCGACAGTGCCGTGAGCCCCTATCAAGAATATATAGGAATGGGGTATAGACAGAAGGGGCATTTTTAGGGCTCTCCTGTTGGATGATCGTTCCTGCTTCTGGTGTTGAATATCGTCAAGATTCTTATCTTGAAGAATGGTCATCTGAGATAGCGGGGAGAGATGTAGATATCACTAGCCCAAGTATCTCCTCGATATTGCGTGACGTCGATCAATACTAATATCGAGACAGTGACCTTCTGACGTGGTTGTAACCGCCGTCGTTGTTGCCGCTCGAGCTCTATACAAAGCGACGGTGCTATCTTCTTTCCTGTCTCTATATGCTTTCTTTCTAAGGAACACTGTGCAAGTGCTTCTGAGCATGTTCAGTACATCTTTTTCCATATTGAACTAGATCTTGCGCCTGCTAGTATATGTGAGAATAGAAGAACTTTGGTACAGTGACATGACACAATGGTGATCCTACAATCTGACATGAGTATAAGTCATCTGGTCAGTTGTCTGT
The DNA here is from genome assembly GCA_024195585.1 of Aureobasidium sp. EXF-3400. Taxonomy (NCBI): domain Eukaryota; kingdom Fungi; phylum Ascomycota; class Dothideomycetes; order Dothideales; family Saccotheciaceae; genus Aureobasidium; species Aureobasidium sp. EXF-3400. The sequence continues at coordinate 49,078 of SWBL01000037.1, forward strand.
GGTACTCAAGGAAGGCTGCTCCCAGCCATTAATGTAGTGTTTGTAGCAACTACGTCAAAAGATGTACCGTCAAGACACCCCCCTATAATCAACACCATTGTGCTGATCGAGGGACCTGTGAGTACAGGCGCTCGTGGTATCGTGCTTGAGACCAACGCACGAGTGTTTTTCTCGGCATTTAAGCCTTTCGTTCATCGGGGCGACCCTCACAGACCCTCACACCATCTCACCTTACCCAGGTAACTGCACCGAAGATAGATTCGTACTCTGACCATTTAAGGAACACCCATGAAACTTGCAGGTTGATGTGTTGCAGAAAGACACCTGCGACAAGGCCGGGGAAGTGCATACCTTCCTTCTAAGTCGCTGACCTTAAGGGGATTCAAGTTGCCGATCCCATCACGTTCTTTGCTCGTGATGGGTGATGGGACCTCTGACCTTGTAGTGGTAGTTGGGCTTGGACTTGTCAATAAACTTGATCATGACTAGACTGGAAGTCTTTTATAAATCCGATGACGAGAACGATCTACCAGCTGTTGCCGTTCCATCTGCGAATTTCACTGTTGTAGCTGCCGCAAAAAGGCAACCGCGCCCCAACCCTATTCAGGTGAGATATCAAGCTGTGCAGATTGAACAAGTATATTGGAATCAGGATGTGTATCATGTTGGCTTTTAGACGCTTCGATTTCAAGAGGGTAAATAGTAGGAAGGAAGCTTACCTCAACCTACACGAAATCCATTCTGCGAGAACATCTTATACATCCAGCATTTCTCTGTCCAACAAGTTTACCATCTCATGATTGAGGGTATTGAAGTTTCCTCTGGAAGATACAATGACGTTTGTACATAGCCATCTCGCCCCGATATCACAACCCAGCCTATCAGAAACCATCCTAATCGAGATACGCATACCCAACCATCTATATACACCAATGCGACAGCAAATTATTACTGTACTGCTTCGTGACTGTTCTGCTCCAACGATACCATACAGTTATCAAGTTTGACCAGACCAGTTAGGGAAGATACATGTATACTTTGCCCCTGAAGCTAACTAGGCAGCAACATAAATTTTTCTGCTCTGTACATAAACAAAGAGCTGCTGCTCTGAAACTCTGACTTGCGCAAGTCGACCTGTCTTATCATCGTCCATCATCGTTCCTGCAATGGCCGAGGATATCCAGTCCGCATTCTGGGACTCTATACCTGACAACTTGCGCAATGCCGTCGAACAAACAATTCCGGCAAACATCCTGGAGGAGAGATTGTCTTTGTCCACAGAACCCGGATCCCTGGAAACCAAATACACACACCTAGAAGGCCTTCTTCAAGACACGATCAACCAGGAGGAACAAACCAAGCAACCCTCTGAACAGACCGACCCGGTTCAAAGCACGAGTCATCCGAAACCCTCCGCTCTGTTCCCACTAGCCATGCTTCAAGTTGAAACAAAGCAATACACTGCCGCCGAAGAAACTTATCGCGAGCTTCTCGCTGCCAATTCACCTTCTCGACCCAATCTTGCCGCCATGTCGAATCTGATCGACGTGCTCAACTTACAGCACAAACATACCGAAGCACAAAAAATGGCAATGCAAGTGCTGCCATTGCTGCAGAAAGAATTTGGAGCGAACAGTCCGCAGTATCTGGGTTGTATGCGGAAGTTGATGGACAGTTTGGCTGGACAAGGCAAAAGCGGGGAGGCAAGAGTGATGTATCAGAAGGGTATGGATTTGGTTGCTACGATTAGTGATGATGGTGTTAAGAAGGTGGAAGGTGATGCTATGCAGGAGATGGACAGGAAGATCGACTCGCTGGGTTAGCTTGTGGAGACGTTCTGCTGGCTATGTGAAGAGCATGGACAATGAACACCTGCTGGTGGAGAGTTGAGCAATCTAAACCCGGTTGTCAACTCTCGAGTGACAGGACCCATGTCGTTGAGGAGCCCTGAACTGTGCTGTGACTTTCTGAAACTGATCCGTCAGCGAGCTGCTCCTCGAAGGTACGGGAAGAGCAAATCATTGTCAACATTGTCAGCATCGTACCAGGTAATAGAGTCTGACGATGGTGTAGGCTCTGATACGAAACGTAGTCAAAGATCTATATTTATCTTGGTGAACGATATCTACGTTTACAGAATGTTGTTTCAGGTTTGCAGCGGTGGTTTTCGATATGTGCTGCCATAGAGGCAGATCAAGAGGAAATGTGTGCCTCACGCAGAAAGATTGTCAACGGGCATGACATTGTTACAACTGTACAGATTGAGATACCTGCAGAGCTCTTATGTAAAACATGCTTGAGAATGTATGTTGGGAAGAGAGGTAGAGCTTATCGTCAATATAGACAGAGGTATTCGGTAGCAGTACAAACGAGGCGCAGGGTCGGTCTTAGCAATTGCCGACGTTCGTGGCTTCTTGGTACAAGGCTGGCCAAGCTTACTCGGGATGGCCTCGCTGCACCACAACATAAATAAAGAGCAAGCAGTCATTGAGCAGGGAATATAGCCTGTCGAATGGTGGAGCCCCACCTGGTTATATGAGTACAATAGTCAGGCTTGCAGGTCGGTCGTAGTGAAGTTCCGGTTGTGTTGTAGGTGCAAGATTGAGGTTAGCAGTGAGCAGACGCCTCGGACCGAGATAAGTGTCAACAGCTTGCTTGCAACTCTGATGGCAAATAGCATGAACGGAAAGCAGATGCGACCGAGGAAGCAGTTCTTGAACAAAGTTCTGAACTGAACGTGATGAGAGATGAAAAGAGATCGGCAAAGAAATCGTGGCGGTAGATCGGAACCCCACTTGCTGCTCCGCATACACTTAGCCGCATGAGATGAGGAGAGTACATTAATACATTGCGGAGCTGGAGGTAAGAACAGTAAGACGGCTGATCTCTCATCTTCTCAGCGAAGCCCTCTTTGCTTCTTCTTCGACATTTCGTGAGAATCGATTTGCTTCTTTCAATCTCTCGAAAAATATCGTTTGGTACAATTTGACCGCTGTCGAAATGGTTGTAGCTCGTCAAGAACCTCCATGGGCCGCACGTAGCTCCTACTATGCGTCGCTGTTTTCAGCCCAACAAGCTTCGCAGACAGCTTCGGTACAGATTGGTGGTGATGATCATCAGAACGGTGATGACCAGCAACCTGAAAGCAGCGGACTTGACGACAAGACTGGATCTGTGTTCTCGACCTCAACTGATCTCGTCCTTGGAGCCACAACAGCGACATTGGAGACTGATGTGACGACAACACCGACGACAAGTGCTGTCGACAATACCGCTCAATCGCTGACGAGCAGTGATGTTTCCACATCTCAGACCACAATGCAGACTACGGCCACGCCAAGTGTGACAACCAGCATATCGTGGACGCAACCGGCATGGCGACCTGGCTGGCATTCATACAATCCTTCGTACATCAGCACTGCGATACCCTCTGAGACCAGCGCTGCAAGTCTGGCACCTGAACTCAACATCCAAGAGAAAGCTCATCATGGTCCAAATGCGACCATGATCGCTGGCGTCGTTGTTCCGATTGTGATTTTATTGGCGAGTGGCCTGGTAGCCTTGGCTTGCCTGCGTCGGCGACGAAGACGTACTGTTACCCCTGGCTCCGACAATGCTGCTATCTCCGACGCTGTGGGACCTGTCGCTATGGTAGAGAAGGTAGCAGGAAAGAAGTCCAGTGCAGATGGCCATCGTCCAGTTCAGACAACAACGTTGTCGCCCATTGATGAAACGATGGCAGCCCCTCAACTTCCTCAGCTCATCCTCACTTCGTCTCAGAATGCAACTTACTTCACTGGTCTGGACACATTCTCGGTGCACTCAGCTGCCACTAGTGAAGACCCACCACCACCTTATCGAGCACGAAGTATGTTGAGCCATACTTCATCCGAGAGACGACAGCCAAGTATAGCCACACAAGGCGCAGCTCTGGCCCCGGTCTCGCCGATCTCGCCAATATTACCAGTGTCTCCTGTGGCTCACCTTGCTTCACCTTTCTCTGACGCCAACGCGATCGCTGTTGCTAGGTCGCCCTCACAAAGGTCATTTGCTAGTACATTGTATTCGAGCAATGCTAGCGTCTACGAGGCACGACCTGCGCGACGAAGTACAGGACCTGCGGAGTATGTCATTAGTCGTAGATCTTCGACGGACGATCAGATACGAGTGAGATCGCCTTTCGAAGATCCAGAGGACGAAGAATCTGGTGAGCACCACGGAAGGATTTGAGCGCAACGAGTGTCGATATTCGAATTTTTTTTTTGTTTCGCTGGTTCGCACGCATACATGATCGACGAGCCCCTGGTTGGCTGTTTGTGTTTCGGGTTTGAAGTTCCGGCGTCTCTAGCGCAAAATGGTTGTTGAAAGCTTTTTGAACATTTGATATATAGTATGTGTAATGAAATCGTGGCCGCGGTCAAAGATTCATTGCTTCTACCTTGTAGGCAAAGACTTTCGGGTTGCAAATGCAACCTCTTCTGGAAGTCGGAAGGAAGCACAGAACATTCTCTTCTTGGGTGCGACATCTCTAACATCGAAGATGCTGAGCTCGGGTGTCTGGGGTGTGACTTCGAAGCCGATCTGTTCGGAGATCTTCTTGCAAATGCTGATGCCTTCTTGGACGTTGTCGTCGCTCTTGGTGTCGAAGCAGTAGACGTGAATCATAGGCAACTTGAAATCGGCAGGAAGCAGCTTTCTGTCTTCTTCGGTGTACAAGCCGATGAACGCTGGCAGGAACTCGATGGCAGTTGCTGGCAAATTCATGACGTAGTGAGAGAAGGTGTTGGGTTGTTTGATAGTCTGCAAGACCTTAGGCGGCGCCTTGCTCGCCTTGGCCTCAGTACGCGTTTGCTTTGCAAGGACCTGCACTTCATGCTCGGTCTCCAGAAGTTTATGGGCGGCCTCTTTGATGAAGACATGCCCGTCCTGATTGAATGGCTTCACATACTGGTCAACTCTGTTGCGGCGGATGGCATCAAGCATGCTGGCGTGGCTGTCTGGGTTGAGATCGTTTGCCCAGACAAAGACACCCTTCTTGCCTGCAGGGACCGCGAATGGTCCAATACCAGCCATAACGTCGCAGACAGCTTCACCCTGGCTGAAAGAATCAACAAGCCTTTGGTGCTCAGTGTTCAGTCTGCTGTTCCAGTAGACCTTTGCATAGTTGAATCTGAATGTGCAGTCGGCTTCGCGAATCTCGACATCCATGTCATCTGGACCAGCAAGGACTTCATACTTGAAGGTACGGTACTCGCTCTCTTCACCAACGTCATCGATCTTGTTAATGACGGTCCTGACAGCAGGGTTCTTGTCGACCAGAATCTCGCCAATGATGTTCTTATAAGGCATATATTGATCACGGAGGTTCAGGTGTGCAACGTGACCAACAAGGGTGAAGCCAGAGGGGATTTCATCATGCTCTTGACTTTGTGGAAGCACAGCACTGGCGATTTCCTCTGCTGATAATTAGTACACGTACGGCCAATGGTTGGTCGTGGACGTACGATAATCCCAGTAGTCATAATCAAGATGAACTTCATAAGGAATGATGTTGATCATGTTGGACTTTTCCAGCTCTGATACAGTTTTACTCCATGGGTATTCAGCGCCTGTAAACTTGTTAGTCGATGAAGTGATGGAAATGAGAAATTTTGATATGTTACCCTTGTCGTCGACTTGGGGCCTCAGCAGGATGCACTTCTTTCCAGCCTTGGCGTTGGCCTCATCAGGGTCGGGTCGGACGATTTGATAGCGTTCAAGACGAAGAACATCGTTTGAGCGGAATAGTTCGGATCTGCATTTGGAGATGGTTTTGTTGTCGACGACACGAGCAGCCGAGGCGGGAATTTTCTTCTGGAAGAAGGAGCGGTCCAGGACGCGCATGGCGCGATTGACTGGAGGTCTGAACATGTCTTCTGCCATTGAAAGTGGTTTGGTAGAAAGTCGAATATATGTCGAGCAATATCACATGAATCTTGTCGATACGCCGAGCAGATGGAAATGTTTGAAGGGTTTGATCAGAAGCGACCATGTGTGGCTGAGTGTGGCTGCGTGTGGCTGAGTGACGGCATGCGTGTAGATTGTGGGGAAGTTGTCTTGTTGCTGCGTGTGTAATCAAATCACCTGCGCCAACCATCAACAATTCCGCCATGCCGTCTATATCCTGGCGCCCTCAATCACTCACCTGGACATAGTCACCGCACCATATAGGACATCTACAATACCGCCAAGATGGCGTTGGGCGGTGGAGGCAACATTAAGGTCGTCGTGAGAGTGCGACCTTTCAACAGCAGAGGTATTTCCCCTAGGCGTCCTCGACTCCGAGTCACAAAGATACTGACCTGGCGACTTTTCAGAAATTGATCGCAAGGCACAATGTATCGTGCAGATGAAAGGCGAGCAAACCGTACTCTCTCCGCCAACCAACATCGACCCTCGCAGCAAGAATGCAAAAGCCGCCATCGAGGGTTCCAAGACCTTCGCCTTCGACAAGAGTTACTGGTCCTTCAACAAGAAAGATGCTAGCTATGCCGGTCAGGAAAATCTCTTTGACGACCTTGGAAAGCCCTTGCTGGACAATGCCTTCGGCGGTTACAACAACTGTATCTTCGCCTACGGTCAAACTGGTTCTGGAAAGTCCTACTCCATGATGGGTTACGGGCCAGAAGAGGGCGTCATTCCCAAGATTTGCAGAGCCATGTTTGAGCGCATTGAGGAGGCCCAGAAGGACAACAACCTCACCTGCACCGTCGAGGTGTCTTACCTCGAAATCTACAATGAGCGCGTCAGAGACTTGTTGAACCCCTCGACCAAAGGCAATCTCAAAGTTCGCGAACATCCCTCGACCGGTCCCTACGTCGAAGACCTCGCCAAACTCGTCGTTCGCTCCTTCGCCGAAATCGAACATCTCATGGACGAGGGTAACAAGGCCCGTACCGTCGCAGCCACCAACATGAACGAGACCAGTAGTAGATCCCATGCTGTTTTCACTCTTACTTTGAGCCAGAAACGCCATGATGCAGATACTGGAATGGACACAGAAAAGGCCGCCAAAATCTCGCTGGTCGATTTGGCTGGTTCTGAAAGAGCCCAGTCCACAGGTGCGACTGGTGCACGTCTAAAGGAGGGTGCCGAGATCAATCGCTCTCTGTCCACACTTGGTCGTGTCATCGCTGCTTTGGCCGACCTTTCCAGTGCCAAGCCTGGCGCCAAAAAGAAGAACGCCTCCATGGTGCCTTATCGTGACTCGGTCCTTACATGGCTCCTCAAAGATTCTTTGGGTGGTAACAGTATGACGGCTATGATTGCTGCTATCTCACCTGCCGACATCAACTTCGAGGAAACCCTGTCAACCCTTCGTTACGCAGATTCTGCCAAGCGCATCAAGAACCACGCTGTCGTGAACGAAGACGCCAATGCTCGTATGATTAGAGAATTGAAGGAAGAACTCGCACAGCTTCGCTCAAAGCTTACAACGGGTGGTGGAGCAGGGGAACCGGGCGCCATTGCGAGTGAACAATATCCGCCAGACACACCCTTGGAAAAGCAGATGGTTTCCATCACACAAGCTGATGGTACGGTCAAACAGGTATCAAAGGCTGAGATTGTGGAGCAACTGGATCAGTCCGAGAAGCTTTATCAAGATCTGAATCAGACATGGGAGCAGAAGCTTCAGAAGACAGAGCTTATCCACAAGGAGCGAGAAGCCGCTTTGGAAGAACTCGGTATCAGCATCGAGAAAGGTTTTGTTGGCTTGTCGACACCAAAGAAGATGCCTCATCTTGTCAACTTGAGTGATGATCCACTGCTCGCAGAATGTCTGGTCTACAACCTCAAACCTGGCACAACTACGGTCGGCAATGTTGAGACAGCGAAGACCGCAGAAATTAGACTGAATGGGTCCAAGATCTTGCACGAGCACTGCACATTTGAGAACGAAGACGATGTCGTTACCGTGGTTCCTAGAGACAACGCAGCCGTCATGGTCAATGGTCAGCGCGTCGATCAGCCTAAGAGACTGCGTAGTGGTTACCGTATCATACTGGGCGACTTCCATATCTTCCGTTTCAACCATCCGCAAGAAGCAAGAGCAGAAAGGGCCGAAGAAGGAAGTCGGTTGAAGCACTCGATCACAGCAGACGAGATTGGCGATCCTTCATCACCATCACCATCTATCAGCCATGGCCACGACCGTTCGTGGAGCAATGTTAGCAGACTAAATCCAGATTACGACCTGGACTCCAGAGCCAACTCACCAATGCCTATGCGTAGTCTGAGTGGGCGCGAGAACGACTACGACCTTGCTCGAAGAGAGGCCGTATCGTCAATGCTTGGGTCAGACCAGAAGATCTCCGCCCTCACAGACGACGAGTTGGACAATCTGTTTGACGATCTACAGAAAGTAAGAGCTGTCAGAAGAGGCATACCGGAAACCCGACTGTTTGACTTGAATGAGGACGACTCTGACTCAGTCAGCTCGTTTCCCGTTCGAGAGAAGTACTTATCAAACGGGACACTCGAGAACTTCTCTTTGGACACTGCTCTCACCATGCCATCAACACCGCGAGACGACGACGAAGACGAGACATTACGTGCAGCGAAGGAGGGTCTGCAAACGGAGCTTGAGCGACAAAAAGAAGAATATCGAGCGCAAATACAGTCTGCTCAAGAGATGAATGTCGAGGTAGAAACGATACGTGCCGAAAAGATCAAAATGGAAGAGAATCTCAAGGCCGTGAAAGAGGACATGGAAAAGCGACTCCAAGCACAGAAGGACGAATACGATCGTCAACTGAAAGAGCTTCGAGATACTACTGCGCAGCCTGTAGATCGTAAGACTGGTCTCACAGAGAAGCAGCTTTATCTTGTCAAGTCGTGTACGCAGCACTGGCGTCAGCAACGATACGTCGCCATGGCTGCTGCTCTCCTCCAGAATGCAGCGATTTTGAAAGAAGCACAAGTGATGAGTCAGCAGATGGACAAGAACGTTGTCTTTCAATTCACCGTTGCGGATGCAGGACATACCTACGGATCGTCATACGATCTGGTCTTGAGCGACATCAGTGCAGATGACGACATGGCCTTGCACACATCACGCAAACCCTGCACAGCCGTCAGAGTTATTGACTTCAAGCATAATGTCGTCCATCTATGGTCACTACAGAAGTTGCGTGCCCGTGTGCGCTTGATGCGCCAGGTCTTCCAATATATGGACAGGCCGGAGTATATCAAGCACTTCCGTTTGGACAACCCGTTCTCGGAGTCATGCTTACCGCAGTATACTCGAATCGGAGACGCCGACATCTCTTTGGCTGCTGTGTTTGAGTGTCGAGTGCAAGATTTTACTCTCGACGTTTACTCACCCTATACTAACACGATGGTCGGCATTGTCCGACTTTCTCTAGAGCCTTCCTCGGCAGAGGCGCCCTCGTCCACGCTCAAGTTTAATGTGGTTATGCATGACTTCGTGGGATTCTCAGAGCAGGAAGGAACCGAGGTTCATGCGCAGCTCTTCTTCCCAGGCATCTCTGAGGAAGATGGCGCATCCACTACGCAGATGGTGTCCGATTTTGACGAAGGGCCAGTGCGGTTTGATAGCGTGCACAGTATGAGCTTACCGCTCGCCAGTCCGCGTGACTCGTGTCTACGAGTGTCTGTGTTTGCCAGAGTCTCAGGTACGCATCTGGACAAGCTGCTCAGTTGGGATGACATGCGCGACTCAGCAGCCAGGCCACAACTGAAGCGCAACAATTCTCGGATAGCGGAGCACGAATACTACAATGAAGAAGGCCATGATGTCTTTGCCCGAATCCAAGTTCTCGAGATTGGAGAAGATGGATCTTACAAGCCCGTCGAGGTTGTGCAGAAGAACATCATGGATCCAGGCACTTATCAGCTTCATCAAGGTCTTCAACGTCGCATCACCCTCGATCTAACGCACACTTCGGGGAATATTCTACCGCTCCAGGAGGTTACATCGCTACGAGTTGGCAACGTCCACCTAGTAGATCCGTCTGGCAAGGTGCCCGATCTCAGCTCGCAACAGAACGATGTGGTTTTGACGCCTGTATCGCCTCCAATTGTCCGCACCAATCCCGATGGCACAACCAACATTCGCATTACTACACACTGGGACTCTAGCTCTCACGAATCCCTGCTGCTAGATAGGCCGACAGCGGAAGGATACTGTGTCAAGCTGTCATTCGCATGGGTCATGGCCTCGCCGAAGCTGGCAGAGCCAATAGAGTTCGTGACGGACCTCGCAGTACAAATGAGAGGACGGTCTTTCATGCGTCAAACTTCGCTATTTTCGTCGCTCTTCAGTTCATCACGTATTGTTCGCTCAACGAGTGGAACCTTCTCCGTTACTGTCAAACCAATACCCTCTAAGAGGGCCGGTGATCTGTGGCGACTCAGCACGTCAAACACATACGTCAAAGGTGAAGAAATGCTCCAAGGCTGGTCACCTCGTGGCGTTTCATTAATTCACGACTTCATCGACAGTCGGTCGAGCAAGCGCAAAATGGCTGAGATAGATGCTGCCAGAGGTATACTAAGCTCACACAGCTTGTCGCTGAACATGATGCCGTCATCGACGACCGATACTGCATCAGGTGAACGACAGAATCAGCTCCTGCGGAAGATACTCACACTCTGGAAAGCCGATCCTGCTATCGGCAAACGAATCCTTACAGAGGAAAACACAGACTCACCTCGCAAGGGCGTGGCTTTCGCGTCTTCTACCAACGGATCCAGCATACCCCTGTCACTGGCCACCGTCCACTTCATACCTAAGAACCCATCTCTGCTCAAGGCTGGATATCTCCTCACACCTGACCCTGCAGCTCGTGAACCTTCACGCTGGGTCCGACGCTACGTTGAGCTCCGTCAACCATACATGCACATTCACTCTGCGACTGCAACCGAACATGAAGAGATTGGTGCTATTAATCTCAATTCTTCGCGTGTCGATGCGGCGCCACAAATTGCGAAATTGCTTAGACGAGAAGGTGGCGGGCCGACGGCAGTGGGCAGACATGGCGTTCCTGCTGTCGCAGCACCTGAAAATGTTTTTGCGGTATATGGCAATACTAAGGCTTGGGTATTTGCGGCAAGGACGGAAAGAGACAAGGGCGAATGGATCTTCGCGATTGACAGAAGCTATATTGGAACGGAGGAATTCGAAGACGACGAGGATGAAGATGACAGATATTAAGCGGTGGCCCGGCGCCGGTAGGGCAGCCTTGGCCCTGGCTATGCATTGGCGCATGGTGACGCGCTGCCTCAAGATGCAGGAACAGTTTGTTTGAGCTTCGATTTGTACTAGATACCCTTTTCAATTTGTTGTTTGTTTGAAATAATTATCTTGTACATCATCTCTATACTAGCCATGAGGCTGCTTTTCATTAGCCTCATCCTTCGAAGCGGGGTCAATTTAGGCAACGGTATTCCTTATCTTGCTGCGCCGTGATAACCCGAACACTGACTCCCCAGATTTTTCGTATTATGAGATGAGTATATGAGTAGAGTGCTTCATCGCCCCTGCCGTCGTTATCACTGCAACTTCATACACTGCGTTGTTGAGTCGTCGAACGTCGTCAGCACCTGCCCGACAGCCGACAACCAACAATGCCGTTCGACACTGGGCAGCACGACCTCTTCAACTTTAACCATGTTGAGTTCGACTTCAACATTCAATTCGAACAGCTTTTTCTTTCTATCGTGCCATCTGTGCTCTTCATTGTCGCTTCATCATGGCGAGCTGTCGCCCAAGTTCGAAAGCCTACATTGGTCAAGGCACCGATCTTCCAGTCGATAAAATTGGTATGCTGATGATCAATTCATCACAGTCGCCTATAGGTTGCGAATAACTGACGGACTTGTCACAGGCCGCTATCGTTGCATATCTGGGTCTTGAGTTAACGCTTCTGGTCCTCGCATCGTTGTCCAGGTTTCAAGCCTCGAGTACATTCCTGGCTGCATCAGTTCTAAAGCTCCTATCCGCTTTGACTATGATAGCTCTCAGTCTTGTCGATCATAACAAGAGCCCGCGACCATCAGTCCTCCTCGGAATATACCTGTCTTTAACGCTTTTGCCAGATGCTGCACAAGCAAGGACCTTCTTCCTGTCGTCGAATGAGGCGCCTGAGTTGACATACAGCAGTGTATTTTGCGCTGCACTGGCCTTGAAAATACTCATTCTTCTGCTAGAGGCCAAGAAAAAATCACAATGGCTGGCCTGGAACAAGAAAGAACATAGCCCTGAGGAGACGAGCGGCATCTTCTCCCTTGGTGTTTTTGCCTGGCTCAACAAAATGTTCTTCGATGGTTACAAGGGAGTCTTGACCACGGATGATCTTTACCCTCTCGATAGCGCATTGAATGCGAAGACGCTGCATAGCAAGTTTGCGACTCACTTGGATTATGCTAAAATCAAGGGTGACAAGTACGGTCTTGTCAAGACATTGATACGTACCCTTCTGGGCCCTTTGCTCATACCCGTCATTCCGCGTCTGGCACTGCTTGCTTTCAAATTCTGTCAGCCACTGTTTATTGAAAAGATGTTGGACTATCTATCAAGCTCCGAGCTCGACGCAAACGTTGGCTATGGCCTGATCGGAGCCAGCGTCTTGATATACTTTGGGATTGCCATTTCCACGGCTTTATACTGGTATGACTCTCCGCATGCTTGGCTAAATTGCGACTGACTTATGAACACAGGTATCTCTACCATCGAGTTCGCACAATGACTAGATCCGTGCTCATTACCGAGATCTATCTCAGGACCACACAAGCTCGTATCGATGTCTCCGATGAGAACGCCGCAGTGACCCTGATGAGTACCGACATGGAGCGCATCGACCTAGGGTTCAGATCTTTACATGAAGTCTGGGCCAGTGTCATACAAGCCGCCCTTGCTAGTTGGCTGCTGTACAAGCAATTGGGCATAGTCTTTGTGGCACCGATCGGAATCGTACTTGCTTCCTTCATTGTCCTTGTTATCTTTATGAAGTTCGCAGGCGACTCTCAACGAGCTTGGATGACTGGAGTTCAAAAGCGAGTGGGCTTGACCGCAACTGTCATTGGTAGTATGAAGAGTCTGAAGCTTTCTGGACTATCAGGGGCTGTCGGACAATTCATACAGAAGCTTCGCGTTGAAGAACTTGCTTTCGGTGCTCGCTTCCGAAAGTTGTCCATCGTCGCTGCATTTCTCGGCTTCTTACCGTTTTTGCTTGGCCCGCCTTTGACTTTTGCTTTTGCACAGAGGACACTGAATGTCTCCAAGGCTTTCACCAGTCTTTCATACTTGACGCTGTTGACGGATCCCCTGACACAAATTTTCCAAGCAGTCCCGCAAGTGCTATCTGGACTGGCTTGTCTGAGCCGTGTACAAGGCTATCTGGAATGCGAGACTCGCGAAGACTTCCGCCATATGATTGAAAGAAGATCTCGGAGTCTGGAGAAGCCTGCTGAGGATGCCCAAGCTTCTATCAGACATCACGAAGCACAGCATGTGATCATGATCAAGGATAGTAAGTTTGGATGGGCAGCTGAAAAATACGTTCTCCACGACATCAGTACACAGATCAGGAGGGCAGCTCTTACGATTGTGGTGGGACCTGTTGGCTCAGGAAAGTCAACATTATGTAAAGCACTCTTGGGCGAGATTCCATTTTATGAGGGCGAGGTAACACTCAATTCCAGTGTTCCACATGTGGGTGTCTGCGAACAAACAGCATTCCTCTTCAACGGGTCTCTCAGGGACAACATCATTGGGTTCTCTGCTTACGATACTCAGCGCTATGCTGAGGTGATCGAGGCCACAGCCCTGTCGTTCGACCTGGACGCGCTCCCACAAGGCGATATGACGAACATCGGATCTGATGGTATAACGCTGTCAGGTGGGCAAAAGCAACGTGTTTCACTTGCGCGAGCACTCTACTTGCATACAGATTTACTTATTCTCGATGATGTCTTCAGTGGCCTGGATGCCGATACTGAAGAGAAAGTCTTCAGTCGGGTCTTTGGTCCTGAGGGGATACTTAGACAACGTGGAACAACTGTCGTGTTATGCACGCATAGTGTCAACCATCTACCTCTGGCAGACTACATCATAGCTCTCGGGGGCAACACTATTGTTGAACAGGGCAGCTTTGAAAAGTTGATGAGTAATCAAGGTTACGTCCAGCAATTGCGGTCATGGAAGCCTTCGCCTAGCAAGACTTCAGCTGAACCGACACAATCAAAGCATACTCGGCAGGCACCGAAAGTCTCCACTCTGTACAAAGCAACATCTCGGGCATCATCGTTGGTACCCGATAACCGCACTGCAAGGCAAAATGGCGACGCAACTGTCTACAAACACTACTTAAAAGCTATGGGCTGGGTTTTGGCTTCGCTTGGAATATTCTTCGCAGCCCTCTGGGGATTCTTCACCAATTTTCCAACAATTTGTGAGTGTTAAAACAAGCGAAGACCTTATGCATGTTTTTACTTACCATGTTGACGGCATAGGGCTCACTTACTGGTCGGACGATGTTGAAAAGGTCCATCCCATACACACCTGGGCTTACTATGCTGGCATATACGCGCTTCTGCAAGTTTGTGGGCTCCTCTCACTTCTTTTGCTTGCTATCATCATCTTCATCGTCTCGGTTCAGAAGGTTGGCGCCAATATCCATAAGAATGCCCTACAAACGCTCATTCGAGCACCTCTGAGCTTTTTCACTGGCACGGACACAGGAGTCGTCACCAACCTTTTCTCGCAAGATCTAAATCTGGTGGATACAGAACTGCCGAGCGCACTGCTCAACTTTCTGTTCTCTGTAAGTTTGCAGTAGATCAATCTGATTCTATAGCCTGGCAGATATCTTGGCGTACTGACAAGATTATGTGCAGGCATTCTCAGCTATCGGACAAGCAGCAGTCATGCCCACATCATCTCCATACATGGCTATTAGCTATCCATTCTTGGCTGTTCTATTGTATTTTGTACAAAAGTTCTATCTCAGGACCGCCAGACAGTTGAGGTTGCTTGATCTGGAGGCTAAGAGTCCCTTGTAGTAAGTTACTTCAAACTCTTGGTTTAACGCCGAGTTGACTTTATGAGACTCACTGACACGATCTCCCAAGCACTCATTTCCTTGATACCGCCAAAGGCATTTCTAGTTCGAGAGCTTTCGGTAAGTCTTCTTCACGCCATATTCTCATCATCTGGCTTAGCCACGATCGTGCTGTCTCGAGCATCACTGCTGACCCAGTCTTGCAGGCTTCATCTCCGAAGAGCTAAACAAAAATGTACACCTGGTCAACGACAGTCAACGCCCTGCATATCTTCTAGTCATGGTCCAACAATGGCTGAATCTTGTGCTTGATATTGTGGTAATGATCATGGCTGCAGTCTTGACGACTCTTGCAGTTCGTATGCACTCTAGCTCTGGATTTGCCGGTGCTTCTCTTGTCACTCTCATGAGCTTCGGCGAGAACCTCTCAGGTATCGTCATCTTCTACACGAAGTTGGAAACTTCCATTGGCGCAATCGCCAGGCTCAAAACTTTCAACGAAACTGTAACTCCTGAAGATAAGGACGGCGAGGATATTATTCCTTCTGAGCAATGGCCCGAGACCGGCTCAATATGCTTGAACGGAGTTTCTGCTAGCTACTGGTAAGAAAGCTTGATGTATTTACTTCGAGTTGTGCTGACTAAAGTTCTTCAGCGCTGAGACTTCAAGTGACGAAACAGACAATTTAGCGTTGAAAGATGTCAGTCTGACTATCGAGTCCGGAAAGAAGATTGCCATTTGTGGTCGTACAGGCAGCGGCAAATCCAGCCTTATCGCCCTCTTCCTCAAGCTGCTCGATCCTACCTCAGCAACTTCAGCCAACATCTCAATTGACGCTTTGTCACTTCAGAAAATTGAAAGATCGACTTTGAGGCAACGCTTACTTGCAGTTCCTCAGGAAGCTGTCTTTCTCCCTGACGGAACGAGTTTCAAGGAGAACTTAGATCCTCTCGATGTTTCTAGCCTCCAAGAATGTCAACAAGCCCTCGAGTCTGTCGGTATGTGGAGCTTCGTCGTCGGAAAAGGAGGTCTGACTGCAAGTATGTCCGCCGGAACACTGAGCGCAGGTCAACGCCAACTCCTCTCCCTCGCCCGCGTGTTACTCCGCAGACGCCATCGATCACAACAAGGCACCGATCGCGGTATCTTGCTACTCGATGAAGTCAGCTCGAGCGTCGACCAAGCTACTGAAAAAGTCATGCAAGAAATAATCAAGACTGAATTCGAACGGTACACTGTTGTAGCGGTTAGTCATCGCTTAGACATGATTATGGATTTCGATAGTGTTGTTGTTATGGATAAGGGATGTGTTGTTGAGGTTGGGAATCCGAGAATACTTGCTGTGGAAGCGAGAAGTCGGTTTGGTGAGTTGGTGAGGGCTGGGGAGTAGATGTGAGATGAAGTATATTTGTATTATAGATACGATGAGAGCACACCCTCAATCTTAACTATCTGTAGGATACGATGAGTACCGTCGTTGAACAATACTACTCTATGACGAGTTCTCGCCGTTTCTCAAAACAGAAAAAAGAGAAGGAATGCTCTATCAGAGACTCGAACCACCGACCTCAGGGCTCGAAAACAAAAGATCAATTTGGCATACGGTTCAGTCGAAGGCCAAGAAGCGCTACCACTACATCAACCTACCGATTCGAGGGACTGGAAAGTGTTTTGATCGTTACTAAGATATACTCTAGCATTAAACCGCATCTGCTGAGGCACACTAATAATTCCACTAGAAACTTCTAGGTAAACTATGGTCATTGTGCTTATCTGTTTTGGGGGGGGAAAAAAGAAAAGGAAAAAGGTTAAGAAGATGGGAAACATGTCTCATAGCTCTCCCTTATACTGGGGCTGTGTCATGACGATGATACTTACTAGTACGGGATTTTATCTGTACCTGACTGAGGGACTGTTTTAGTGGGATGATTTGTGTATAATTTAAGAGGTTCAGAGGGGACTGCGAGCTCTGTGGGTGGACTCTTTCGTCTTTACTGCGGTGTGAGGTTTTCTGTATAGAGACGAATGACGGTGAAAATTTACAATCAACAATGATGGGGGGAAAGAGAAAGATGCGTGAGTTTCCATGAAAAGGTATTTCCACTCGATCGTTTGGCCTGAGGAAAGAGCAAAGCAAAAGTCCTTGCGATGACAACTCCAGAAACCAACCCATACTCCCCATGAAGCTGCTGCACCCTGCAAACCCCTCTCCCATCAAGCCAAAAGGCATGAGAGAAAAACAGAACCTCACCAAACTCCAGAAACCGCTAACAATGCACCACTTCCTTTTACCAACCAAACAAAGAAACCCTCAAAACTCATCACCAATCCTTGACCTCAAAACATCCATTCTTCTCTCTATGAGAAATCCACCTATCCGCCCACCCCTTCATCCTCTCCCTACCCTTAGCACTCCCCACATTAACCGTAGGAATAACCTTCTCAATCCTCAATGCCGTACAAAACATACTCAACTCTCTAAAACTGCTGTGTTCAGAATACGGAACTCCAAAGCATTTAGCTCTGTTGGTGGAGCCTCGTTGTGGAGATAGGTCTTTGATAGAATAAGCAGATTTCCAGGATGTAGAGTAGAGGATGTTGGAGACGTTAGGAGTTTCGAGGCGCGAAGAGGGCGGTTTGTAGTTCCAGCCTGAGGGGCGGAAACCGATGCAGCGGTCAAAGTGGTCCGCGTAGCCTTGACGATAATCGTCGAGTGTATCGGCGCGGATCTCGAAGATTGGTGTCATGTGCACTTGAGCTTCGCGTGGGTCGGTAGTGAGCAAAGCAGACAACTCTGGGTCCTCCAGGGCACGGCAGATGCGTTGTTTGCCGGGTG
This sequence comes from Aureobasidium sp. EXF-3400, assembly GCA_024195585.1. NCBI lineage: Eukaryota > Fungi > Ascomycota > Dothideomycetes > Dothideales > Saccotheciaceae > Aureobasidium > Aureobasidium sp. EXF-3400. The sequence goes on from SWBL01000037.1 coordinate 66,977, forward strand.
GAGCATAGATTTTGGATTTCAAGGCTTTGGCTATGCCGATGCAGATGCGTTCCTTGCCGATTGAGTAAGTGCCTACGACGACCAGTAATCGTGCGGCTTTTGTGCTGGTCAATTTGCCATTGTTGTGAAGTTTCAATTCTGTGGAGTCAGAGGGTTCTTGCTTGATTTTAAGATCCGAGTCTTCTTGTTTGAGGGACGGTTGTGAATCTTTGCGGACGAAGCTTGCCATGCCTGCACTCTCTGACTTGAGGGTATCGAGGACTAAAGGGTCATCATTGTATCTCACGCACATGTCGGCGCATGCCTTGATGACATCTTCTTGCGTAGGGAAAGCGTATTTGGGGTTCAGGTAGGTGGTGTCGAGATAGCAGACATCGATCTTCTGCTCTTTGTTCTTTCCCGTAATGCGATCTTGCACGTCTGGTCGAAGCAAAGGGTGCTCAAGATGCATACGACATGCTCTGAAATCACCACAATGCAGGATGCGTTGCAGCTTTGGTTCTGGGCCTTTGCTCAATGGCTTCTCAAACAGATATAGTGATGATCCGGGACAATGGTTCGCTGAAATCATGGTCACGGTTACACCCGGCGTACCTGGCACTTCTGTCGGCACCTCCCAATCCAGCGCGATGACATACTCTGGATTGACTCGCAATTGCTGCTTGACCAGATTGGCAGTGACCTTGCTGCAGTAGATGGGACCATGTGACCAAGTACTCGTCAGACCAACGTAGTGATCGCTGTGAAAGTGACTCAAGAAGTAGGCATTACAGCCAGCGACGGCGCCATATCTGAAAGCATCGACAGCGATGTTGGTACCGGGTAAGATCTTGTAGAATGGACATGTACGTGTGTAGCTTGGTTTCCCACGAGAAGCATTTTCGGCAGCGGCAGCATTGGCCCATGCCATGTCTTCGGATCGACTAGTCATAAGCTTTGAAAAGGCGGAGCTTGAGGCATCGCTACCAAGCGGTTGTGACTGGGCGGGTTTTGCTGGACGGGCGGGCTTCTTGAAGTGTGCTGATGAGATAGTGACTGGTGGTGGCTTTTCTTTCTTCACAGGCAAGGGCGTCGGGTTTCCATCTAGACAGTTGTTGACATGTACGCCTGCATCTGATTCTGCTACACCAGCCAAGCTGACGCTGCAGATGGGACATGTCGGGGCGTCTGCTTCCGTCTCTTGGACGGAATCATCTTGGAAACTGTCATCTTCTCCATTCTCGAGTTTGATTTGCTCTTGCTCCATCCACAATCTCTCGACATATTCTTCGCCCTCATCAAAAACATCATCTTCAAAGTCGTCAGTCGCCTCAAAGTCGCCAAAGTTGTCTAAATCTGCTACTGACGCGGAAGTGGGTTGGTGGATTAACGGTGGTGGTTCTCGAGGCTCTGTTTTGATGGTCGTAGATGCAGTGTCCGGGGTGGTATCGTTGATTCCTTCATCCTCGCTATCAGACTCTTCCATAAAGGGACCAGAAGAAACCTTGGTGACCGGTACAGTCTTGACCTCGTCGACTGGTGTGGGAGCTTGTGATGTAGACTTAGACTCGTCCAAGCTGTCGACTGGCGATAGCTTCCGCCTCTTGACGGGACCATCCTCTTCATTAAAGCGTGGTTCTTGGTCTTGGACAATCTCGACTTCGTCTACCACTTCCTGACTCTTCAGCGGCGAGGATCCGGGATTGGCAACGAACAGACCATCATCTTTCTTGAAGAAGGACAAGATGCTGGCATTGGGCTTGGCTGGTGCTTTGACATTCTTGGCCGGTGTTGACTTTTTCGGATTGACGTTTCCCTTTCCTGTGGTGGGTAGCTTGGGCTGTTTTGAGGCGCTGGTGGTCCGCGAGGGCATGGTTCTAGTAGCCATGGGTGGCGATTGAGTCGTCGGTATAGCGGGTGGCGGATTGAATGAAGGTGTGGTGGTGGCATTGGGTGGCGACGGCGGTCTGCCTACGGATGGGAGCACATGCGATGCTGACGGTCCTGTTCTGTTCTCTCGTGGATTCCGAAACATGAAAGACGGTGCCTTCTCGTGTCGACTTTTGCCTTGACAAAAGTCGCTGATGACGCTGATGCCGAGGTCGTGTCAGCGCGTAGATTGCTTTCGCGACAGGCATGCCAAGACTTGCATCCATCAAAGCAAGTGCTACAAACAACACAGCACAACACATAAAGTTGCTTTGAACGAAGAGATTCAATACGATATGCTTGTTTGCATTTTGGTCTATGTGGCAAGAACGACAACTCCCCATCTCTGTCACCAACATCCGCTTCCTGGCCCTGCCAATAATGCTCCGTGTTTCACCATTTGCACCACTCTTGACATGCCCATCCGCCCCATCCTGTCAAAGAGGCTCGAGAATTACTACTAGGAGATAAGACGACGGGAACATTGAAAGCTAAACAATCATGACTGAGTCTGTATATCTCTAGAGTGCCGAGAAGACAAAGAGCTGCGCGTATCGCGTTAGTCGTGCTGCCAAGAACATGGTCGACTTAGGATACTCACATTGTTAGTCGCAGCAATGGCAATGCTATCCTCAAACGGATGCCAGCTCATGTGCAATATCTTCTTGTTGAAATCAATTGCATCCGCATCTGTCTCCTTGCGCATTCTGCTTCCCTGGCCCGCCGGGCTGTTGGCCCTGCTGTTGCCCTTCTTGTCCTTGGCTCCATTCATCGGTGTGGGGATTCCAACCTTCTTGGCCTTGAACGCGCTCTTATCGGCTTGCAGTACCACTTCGGTGTCTTTACCCGCTTCTGATGGATAGATCATGAAGTTGTTGTTGTAAGATCCCGTCATGACGTTCTTGGCATCGCCCGAGAAGACAACCTCAAACTTGTCGAATATGCTGTCGTTCTCGTATGTGTCGCAAAGGCGTGGTCGGAGATGTTCGTGGATAGGAATTGTCTTGACTGGTTGTCTCTCCATGTTCACATCCCAAATCTTGACTGTTAGGTAGTCGCGAGACAAGATGTAACGACCGTCATGTGAGAAGCGAACATCCGAGATGGATGAGATGATTTCTGAGAAGAACGACCTGGACGATGGATCTTCTTCTTGCTCAAATTCTGTCGCTCGTCAGTGCTTTTCCTTGCCATTTCTTCTTCAGTCAAAACTCACGCTTGGCGTGTGTGTCACAGAGAGCTCTCTCACGCATGTCAGCCAACTTGATGGTTCCCTTGCTGCTGGCATACATGAACCAATTGCAGCTGAGTGGGTGGAATTCTGCGGCAGTAATGACCTCAGTCAGCTCCTCCATGTTGGCAGGCTTGATATCAACAATGTTGAAGCTCTGATCTTGAATGTTGAGATTCCACAGGTTGATGCGCAAGTCGTCACTACTGATGTATGTTTCGCCATCGCTGTTCACAGAAATGCTATTGATGTGATAAGCGTGGGCGTTGGCGTACACGCGACGGGGTACAGCAGCGATGACTGTATCGTGGTGTGTCATGCGAGGGAAGCTGAGGTCGGCGGTGCTGCGGAAATGTTTGTTGGGAGCTCTGACGGGACCGCCACCAACAGCACCACCGGCACCGGCAGGAGTGAGGTCTTGCGACAAGTTGTTCTCGGCCACGACCTTGAGGGATTTTTCAAAGACCTTCCATAGCTTGATGGTCTTGTCGTTGGTCGACAGCAGGTAATGCGAGGCGTTTTGTCTCCTACACCACTTGATCTTGTTGATCTTTTCCTCAATTTCAAGAGATTTCAAGTAGTCAAACTCGGGCTCATGTGATTGGAACTCGGTGTGGAACTTGTACTCGCACGTTTTTTTCTTGCCTGTGTCAGTCGCGGAAGGCCTTTCGTCGGGAGCGGGGATGGCTGGTACCGTCTCATTACGTTCGAAAAGAACAACGCGACCACCCTTGTCGCCAGTGGCTAGGTAGTTACCTGTCTGATCGAACTCGACCGTTGAGATGATGTCGGCTGCATCTTGTCAGCGGTGCTGCAGATGGTGGGGCAAGTCAAGCATGACGAACCTTCTGTGATATCCTCGACGTCTCCCTTGTCACCAAAGCACCTGTACGTGTCGTGTCAGCTTGAGATATCCTGTATGGCATCCTCGAGTCTTGACGGGGCGACTAGTGGGAGTGGACAATGTTTTCCACAGCGGCACGTGTGGGTTGACAGCGATGCAGTGTCGGTGAACGACGAGCTTGTTGGGGAAGATCTTGACAGAGAAGGACCACAGGAACGAGGCAGGACAGGGACGAGGAAAGACTCACTGGGTGAACTTCCATGTCGGAGGCTGCTGCGAGTCTCCGTCGACCATGATTTCTGCTTGTACTGGAGCGAATGAGTGACGGTGTCCGGGAATTGACTATGCAGCTGTGGCTAGGCTAGTCTCGCAGGGTGATTCTGGCAAGATTGAGAGGTCGGATCTGGCAGCAGTGTAGAATTGGACCGGATGGAATATGGATGGGTTGCAAGCTTCAGCTTCGGATGATGTCAGGCAGAGGAGCAGCAGCTGTTGCGGATTGGCGGCGCAGCGCAGCGACGAGAGGGGCGAGGCGACGAGGGTGGGCGGATTAGCGGGGTGACTATCGACAAAGGCCGACGCAAGTGTGGATTGAAGGATGGCTTGTTGTTTGGTGACCAGGTTGGGGTGTATGGGCAGGGGTTTGGACTGCGAATTGAATCAAGGGAGAGGGCTCTTTTCGCGGGGCAGACACAGGCAGACGGCGCTTTTTCCAACAGAGACGCCAAGAATCGAGATCTGAATTCACTCCAGCTCCGATCGCTCTGTACCAGTACACACCCTGTCTCTTCCTGTTGTGTTCTGTCACTCGGAACGTGGTTTTGTCACGACGTTGTTGTTCTAGAGCAGTGTTTTGTTGTTGACCACAGCTTGTCAGAGGGACCTAGCACCTCGTTCATGCAGCGAAGCTCACGTCTTTGTCCCGATCCGTCCAGCTCGTTGTTTCAGGCCAAAGCTGACATTACACACACCGCAATCGAGAAGCTGCAACACCACAACAACATCACTTCAGTATAGAGTAGACACCACTTTGTCCGGCACTGATTGATCTTCAGTCTTGTCATCGTAGAAAGACATGCACAATTCGAGCAGGCACAAACACAGCAAACAACGGCCAGAATGCAACACTCTACTGTGTTCTGGCCGCTCATCGAATGTCTTTCTCTTTGTTGCTGTCTTTGAGCTCTGCCCGTATGACACTTTCTAGACCAGGCTATCTCAAATTCCTCTACTTTGTCTCTGCGCCACACAGGAAGCAACCATTGCCAAAGCCCGGAAGCTTGAGAATGGCTCTATAGCACCGAATTCGTGTCAATCGATCAAAGTAGTGATCAAGAGCTACATAGCAGTGCCGCGTACAGGAAGCCGAACGATACCCAAGGTGGCAACAAGCTGGCCATGTTTACCTGATAGCAAAGCTTAAGGCACTATTGATGACCCCTACTCTTTTTCGTAGACTTCTTTGCGTTCTACCTCAGAAGTCAAGGTTGGGCGAGTTGTCATGTGGTTGTTCTGTTTCTCTATGCACGAGTGGAAATGTTACAAGCCGCGACTTCCGCAACTTGCAACTTGCTCTTTCCTCTCTCACCGTCAATGCCTACCTGCCTTTCTCGCTGACTCCCTTCAAGAACCAATTCGTGTAAAACAGCTTCACGATAGAGATGTTAAGTATTAAGGCAAACCGGCAAGTTAGACAGAAGCCGGAACGTGTCTAGCGCAGTAGCCGAGGATATCTGACCTCTGGTGAGCGTTGATTGGCCAGATCCCCAAGTCAAGTCGAGCTTCTACTTCGATCTGGGGACTTTGCCCCGTCGCCCGCCGAGCCCGAAGACTGTCCCTTTGCCATCGCTGTCTCTTCGACACCACTCTCCTCTCCTGTCTTGTCTGTCCTGTCGCCGTCTTAGAATCGGCTTTTCTTAATTCACAATCGCAATCATGAGTTCATTCGGTTTGCGACAGTTTGCCGCTTCTTCGAGGGTGTGTCCAGCTCGAAAAAGGTCTCCGAAAATTGGTTACTGACAAGAGCATTGCCAGTTCTCCCAAGGCCTCAGAAGACAGCAGGCTCGCGCTTTCTCTCGCAGCGCCCCCGCCGCCCGCATCATCACAAACCAGCCCCTTCGCGCAAAGGAGGCTTCGCCTTTCCTCAGCAACAAGTACCCCGTCATTGACCACGAATACGATGCTCTGGTTGTTGGTGCTGGTGGTGCCGGTCTGAGAGCCGCCTTCGGTCTCGCTGAGGCTGGCTTCAACACTGCCTGTATCTCCAAGCTTTTCCCTACCAGATCGCACACTGTCGCCGCTCAGGGTGGTATCAACGCTGCCCTCGGAAAGTGAGTGACGACATTCTGGGTCAATATCAAGAGTTGGAACTGACACACGATCAACAGCATGCACCAGGACGATTGGAGATGGCACATGTACGACACCGTCAAGGGTTCAGATTGGCTGGGTGACCAGGACGCTATCCACTACATGACCAGAGAGGCACCTGCCTCGGTTATCGAGCTCGAGAACTACGGTTGCCCCTTCTCGCGTACTGAGGACGGAAAGATGTCAGTATAATCCGAAATGCCTGTATAATTCGCAGCATACTGATACGCAACAGCTACCAGAGAGCCTTCGGTGGTCAGTCCAAGGAGTACGGTAAGGGTGGCCAGGCCTACAGATGCTGCGCTGCCGCCGACAGAACCGGTCACGCTCTTCTTCACACTCTCTACGGCCAGTCCCTCCGCCACAACACCAACTACTTCATTGAGTACTTCGCCACCGATCTGATCATGGAGAACGGCGAGTGCAAGGGTGTCATCGCCTACAACCAGGAGGATGGTACCATCCACCGCTTCCGCGCACAGAACACTGTCTTGGCCACCGGTGGTTACGGACGTGCTTACTTCTCGTGTACCTCTGCTCACACTTGCACTGGTGACGGTATGGCTATGGTCGCCCGTGCTGGTCTTCCTAACCAGGATCTGGAGTTCGTTCAGTTCCACCCTACTGGTATCTACGGTGCTGGATGTTTGATCACTGAGGGTTCTCGTGGTGAGGGTGGTTACCTCCTCAACTCCGAGGGTGAGCGATTCATGGAGCGTTACGCTCCTACTGCCAAGGATCTTGCCTCGCGTGACGTTGTCTCCCGTTCCATGACCATGGAGATCCGCGAGGGCCGTGGTGTCGGCCCTGACAAGGACCACATCTACCTCCAGCTTTCTCACTTGCCCGCCGAGGTCCTTCACGAGCGTCTTCCCGGTATCTCTGAGACCGCCTCTATCTTCGCTGGTGTCGATGTCCGCAAGCAGCCCATCCCCGTTCTTCCCACCGTCCACTACAACATGGGTGGTATCCCAACCAAGTACACTGGTGAGGTCATTACCCAGGACGCTGAGGGCAACGACCAGGTCGTCAAGGGTCTCTTCGCCTGTGGTGAGGCTGCCTGTGTCTCCGTCCACGGAGCTAACCGTCTTGGTGCCAACTCCCTCCTCGACTTGGTCGTCTTCGGTCGTGCTGTTTCTCACACCATCCGTGACAACTTCACTCCCGGACAGAAGCTTGAGGCCATCCCCGCCGACGCCGGTGCCGAGGCCATCAACGTCATCGACCAGGTCCGCACTGCCGAGGGTCCCAAGACCACCCACGACGTCCGTCTCGCCATGCAGAAGGTCATGCAGACCGATGTCTCCGTTTTCCGTACCCAGGAGTCGCTCGACGAGGGTGTCAAGAAGATCCATGAGGTCGACCAGCAATTCTCCCAGGTCGGCACCAAGGACCGCAGCATGATCTGGAACTCGGACCTTGTTGAGACTCTTGAGCTTCGTAACCTCCTGACTTGCGCCGTCCAGACCGCCGAGGCTGCCGCCAACAGAAAGGAGTCCCGTGGTGCTCACGCCCGTGAGGACTTCCCCGACCGTGACGACGAGAACTGGATGAAGCACTCTTTGACATGGCAGAAGAACCCCCACGGCAAGGTCGAGCTCGGCTACCGCAAGGTCACCGGCACCACCCTTGACGAGGCTGAGTGCAAGGCCGTTCCTCCCTTCGCCAGAAAGTACTAAGCAATCGATTGCGAACGTGTGCTTTTATTAGGTGGACGAAAGTTTATTGTTATCAATAGATGAGGAGACGATCAAAAAGCCACTTCTGTCAAAAGGTGTAACGACAAGCGAATTAGCAAAGTCGCACCTGAATACCACCCCATGATCAAAGGAGTCTGGAGGAGAACTGACGTTAAACGGAGCGATGGGTTATTGCTTCTTTCTTGTGTGTATGTAAAGCCATTTTTTGAATAGTTCATTTTTTCTCTTTCTTCTGAACCTTTGCTCTCCCCTGTGACCAAGTGTGGTATACGCTCGTTATCCTCTTGTCTTATGAGGCCGGTTAAGTCACTGTGTCACGATATAGTGATGGTTCATGTGCTTCTGCGTGGTTGTGATGCTCTTCAAAGAAGCTGCTCCGAAATAATTCGGCGGTTGATGTGCCACGATGACTTTTTTCCCTTTTCTTTTGCTCTACTACGCACCTAAACTGTATGCTGATACTCAATACATAGTCGTATACAAATCTAAAAACCACGAGAATATGCTACAATGACTTGAAAGAGAAAGTAGCCGCATCAAACATGAAGTTGGTGGAATCAAACATTTCAGGCCAGGGTCATCCTTGTTACAAGAGGACTTGCCACACAACCATTTTGCCAGGGCTTTCGCCCATGTTTGGCCAACGACACGGGTAGCACTAACCTCTCTTTGAGGATGCTTTGTGAATTCTGGATTGCAGTGGTTCCAGTGGTTCGGGGTCTGATGATTTTGTTTTTATTTGATCTTCCTGTTTCTAGCTGCTTGGTTTATCTCTTAAGCAAAACCCGCGACAGGTTGCATCCTCCCTCTCAAGGCTAGCCTCTCTACAGCACTTGCCCTTACTGCGCCTTCCCATCTTTCTTCTGAGTTACTTGTTGCTTCTTCCTCTGCTGAGGGATGCGATAACTGGTTTCCCAACCATACAACGCACCAGCTCCAAACACCAACCCAGCACCAAGACACATAGTCCCACTCAAGCTATGACCAAACAAGATCGTGCTCGCCACAAAACTGACCAGCTTGCGTACATTCAGCACAATAGTGACGGTGACTGCAGATGCTTGTGCGGAAAGCAAGTTTACGCCTGTGATACAAGCTAATTGCGTCAAAGAGTTGAGCAGGAGGTAGATGATGCCGCTGGGCAGATCGGCGCTTTTGAGGACAGGCAGACTGTCAGGGATGGAGAGGGGGGGTGTGGCGGACAGAGCAACGTATTGGCGACGTAATGTGCCAGCCAGAGGTAAAAACAGAGGCAAAGAGAGGAAATGGCTGTAGAAGAGGTTTTCGCGCCAGTGGGAGCCGTGGGTTGCGTACGTGTCTTGGACGTAGACGCCCATGTACGCAGAAAGGATTTGTGCGGCGAGGAGGATGAGGAGACCGGAGCTTAGGTCTGTGCTGTTTGTTTCTACGGATTTGCCCTGTGCATCTTGGTCAGCTATCCACCATTGTTGTGTGGAATTGGACACAGGGAGGGATCAAACCTTGCTATCAGCATCCGCGAACGCAGATACCAGTACTCCCAAAGTCAGGATGACTACGCTGCTCACTTGCAACCATGTGTATCTTTTGCCTTGCAACGCACCCGCCAACATAGTCGTCACAGAGCCAAAAGAGCGTAGGATGATATGTACTGGGACAGAGATGTTGAAGGCGAAAGCCCAGTTGTTGAGCATGTTGACGGCAAAGAACATGAGTGCGATGTAGGCCCACTTGCGCATGGGCACGGAAGGGGATCTCAGCGTCAGAGTTGGCGTGATCTGGGAGAAGGATGCTGCCAGCGCGGTGAAAATGAATTGGGAGAGGGTGATTAGAAGACCTGTGGATGAGATAAGCTTAGATTTCGCCGTGCAGTCGTGGTGGCTACGGACCACTGTCGGCTTCAGTCCTGGAAGATGTAGGTCAGTAGGAGTCTTCGGATATGTAGATGCAAGGAAGCACTCGATGCGCCCTGCAATTGATGTTCTGTAGTGGTATTGATTGATGACTTACTTGATGATCTTCTCCAATGTGAAAACCTTTGAGGCAGAATTAGAATCCGCATAATTTTAGTCATGCTGTGGAACTCTCACATTCGAGCAACATCCTCCAAAGATAAGCCCCACTGTATTGAGTGATGCAAGAACTATTGACGCCATGATTGTGACGAGTAAAGGCTCTGTGCGAAAGAGAAGAACAGTCAGCCAAAAGATGTTTCGAAGCAAAACGATGACCAAACTTGGCAAGAATTGGGGATCCCCGCGTGGAAGGAACAACTTTCAGTATCCCATGAAAATGCAAGGTGCTCTGGGAGAGGCAGGAACATCCATTGAGAGTGACGAACAGGCCGGATTGCCATGAACGGAGTTGTTGTATCCCCGCGAGGAAGGACCGATTTTCGATGTACCATCAAGATACAGAATGTTTTGTGAAAAGGAAGAAGGCCCATTGAGAGTGACAAGAAGGCCGAGTTCAACTGAATCGCAACAGCATTCAATCCTTCCAAAATTGCGATGATTGGGGAGATGGTGGTTGGTGCAGCCAGGGTGGTAATGTGTAAACGCAACATCATGAATAAGGTCACTTACCGAGGCCTGTATAACGAGTGTTTCCTGCGGACGACCCAAGTATCGAAACGCCTCAGAAATGCTCTTAACGCGTCTGTGTCGAGAGTGAGATGATTGTATAGTCGCGAAATGTATGGAAGCCAAGAACAGGGGACTGAGCGACGTTGCAAGTGTTCCTCACCGCTCGCCATGTAGCGTCGCTTGCAAATCTCGTGGGAATACTTTTGTTGACTGATTGAATACACAGGAACAACACAAAAAACAGTTCACCGAGACAGGATTCATAGAGTCTGTACCTGGTGTCGCACTCCGAGTATAGCAAAGAGCAAAATAAACACCATAAAAAGACACAATTGTTTTCGGAAACAGAAGCATGTCCACAGAGAGCTGGTAGGTTATTGTATTTCAATGGAACTATCATGTTTCCAGGTAGTATTGTGCATTTTTATAGCTACACGTTACACACTTTAGCACACGGGGAGGAAGAATGAGACAAGAAATCTAGGTTATGTTTTTCAGTTGTGACTTGTTATTGATTGTCTGAAAAACAGCAGAGTAATTCAATCCTGATGCCCTAAAGAGCATCACCGTCAAGTACCCGATTCTCGACGCGACACTGACCCACTCCCGACCTTCGGGCGTACCTTAGAGCGAGCGGTAGCGGGAAAGAAGGAACGAGTCGCGAATGCCATCGCAGGTCGCCTGAAGAAGCTGACCGAGGGCTTCAGGGACGGAAGGGGCATAGAGTCTGCCGAGAAGCAGAATGTGCTTGTTGATGTCAACCAGACGAGCTCCGTAGTAGCCGCTCTCGGGCCACTCGGCGGTGGTGACAATGATCTCCATGTTGCCACTGTCGGGGAAGAGGGCAATGGCATTGCCTGTAGGCGAGGAAGTGTTAGTGATCGGTTTGAGTGTCATGGCATGAAAGATCTTACCGAAGATCTGCTCGCGCAGGCTAGAGATCTCAGCGAGATCTGAAGCGATGGTGGTGGTAGGCAGAATAGTGCCGTGGGGCTGTTCGTGGGACATTTTTGAGGACGTGAAGTGGTATAGATTGATGTGCTGTAGTGAAAGAGGTAGATGTTGATGTTGTGGCTGCGCGTCGAAGGAAGATGCAAGAGTTGTGCAGACAGCTGATGTTGTTGTCAGGAGTTCGTGGCACGTCTTGGAAGCAGTCTCTCGGCATGGCGATGAGCATGGGCATGCCGTTCTCGTTGGCAACCAAGCCGATAGTGCGCCGATCGAGAAATCAAGAAGGTGACCAATGGACAAGTTCGGCACTCAAAGCAACATAGACACGGGGAGGAGAAAGAAAAGCATGGGAAAGGAAACCAGAACTTGATTGAAAGGGGCATGATCATCTAAGGCTCTGCAAGCCAACGGCTGTATGAAAATGCATGGCGTTGGCTTGGAGAGCAGATATAGGTGTTCAAGACATGATATTGCCTTGGTGGTGACGTTATTGGGTATCTCGTTGGCCTTGGTTGAGTACTGAAATAGGCCTATGCTTGTCTGGCCTTTGCGGATGCCTGAGCAGCTTCTAGAGTGGTATCAGAGGGTTGCAATATATCGAGCGTGTTGTGTTCTCGTACCTCTTCTGGTGGCATCCTCCAACAGGGGAGTGTCGACAGATGCAGCAGGGAGGTGGACGTATCTCACGACGCTTCCTCTGATGAAGACGTTCTTGACCGAGCTCTATTACGATGGCGCAATGTGTCAGCGCTTTTGTCTTCCGCCCTTTGAATACCCAGGCTCTTGTCATACCATGTGAGGGTACTTGAGGTCGTCCAGGACGGTAATGTCGTCGAGCTTGATGTTGAGGTACTGGTCGACGCTCTTCAGGGTTCCACGAATCGAGATGTCATTCTTGAGTTCGACCGTGACCTCTTGAAGATTGTCAGACTCTGGCGTTCGTACGCGTCCTTCTCTTTAGTGGGACTAACCGGTGTTAACGAGGGTTTTGAAGAAACTAAGCGTCCAAGTCAGCCCAAAATCGCAACAAGATTCCAGTCGCACTGGGGTTCGGGAGAGAAGCGGCTCCAGGGCGAAACTCTCGCAGACCCCCGGCGACACGCCTTTCAGCTCGGCTTACCTGAAGAACAGCATCTTGTCGAGTTGATGTGATGGTCGCTGTCTCTGCTGCCAGCGACAGCTTGAACGACCTGCGGCGAGTCTCGAGCTCTGATTGGCCAAGCATTACGTCACGTGTAACTGCCTCTACCATCACTACCACTTTCACTCGAACATGAATATTTCAATTAGACACTGAACGTATATCTATCTAGAACAAGCACAAGAAGATTCAGTACTTTGAAATTGAAGCACAAACTCTTTCCGTGCTGGGTCAAGGAGTGAGGAAGGTACAAGATGTTTAGGCTTCGCTTGGCAGGGACATGACCGCATCCGTCAACAATCTTTCTTTACCGTTGACCACACGAGTACCATTGACAAGGAGAGCAGTCTGCTTGAATGTCCGATCCTCGATCCGGCATGTCCATGCATCTCAATTATAGGCTTGGCTGATGATTATTCGTGTTAAGAGGTGGCCGACGCATCCGTGGTGCTCTCGAGGTCCAAGTATGATGTCGTCAACATGGCGTAGATCAGACATGGTGGACCTTTTGAGGAATCTCCATAATATCCTTCCCTTCATAAGGCTTCCAACACCTTTTGATCAACATGCTTCGCCTTTTCTCTAGAACTGCTCAATCAACCGTCAGAAGTGCTTTCAGACCCAATCCAACTCTTAGTACCATCACCAAAGCAACCATGAGCGGTATGCTGCTACAATCGATTCAACTGTACTTGTACATATCTAACATTCTCTACAGGAAAAGCAGAGAACCCCCAGCTGAAGAACACCGACCTCTTCGATGTTTCTCACATCACCGCCGTCGTCACTGGTGGCGGCACCGGCATTGGCCTCATGATCACTCAGGCCCTTGTCACCAACGGAGCCAAGGTCTACATTACCGGCAGAAGAAAGGAGAAGCTCGACAAGGCCATTGAGCTGTACAGCACTGGTCCCGGAAGCATCCACGCCCTTCCTGGCGATGTTAGCGACAAGGAAGACGTCATTCGTCTTGCCAAAGAGATGGAGTCGAAGGAGCCCAACGGCATCCACTTGCTGGTCAACAACGCTGGTATCGCCAGAGACGACGACACCAAGTTCTCTTCCAATGGCCAGCCTGACATGACCGATGCTAAGGCCATCTCGGAGCACTTCTTGAAGACCAAGCCTGAGCAGTTCGCCGACACTTTCAAGACCAACGTTGCTGCTGTCTACTACATGTCCATGGCATTCCTGCCCCTTCTGGCCAAGGGTCGTGAGGTTACCCCTGGCTACACCTCTAGCGTTGTCAACGTCAGCTCCATCAGTGGTGCCATGAAGGGTTCCAGCAATGGTCAATTCGCATACGCTGCTTCCAAGGCCGCTGCTACTCACGTCAGCCGCATGCTTGCAACCACTTTCAAGGACACCAAGGTCCGCTGCAACGTCATCGCTCCTGGTGTCTTCCCCAGTGAGATGACTGCTGGCAGCTCTGGTGATGACAACAAGAGCAAGCTTGACATGAAGCCTAGCAACCCCGCAGGCAGATTTGGCTTCGACAGCGATATGGCTGCTACCATTCTCTTCCTCGCTGGCCGTGGAGGTGTCTTCTACAATGAGCAGATCATGTACCCTGATGGCGGTATGTTGACATTGCCCAATCTTCCATATCTCTTGGCATTTACTGACTCTTCAACAGGCAACACTCTTGTCCAGCCTGCATACAACTAGCCCAACCTTCGACCACGACGATATGACAATTATTCTATCACAAAGTAATGCTACAATAGTCTGTAATCCATCGACTTTATAAAACCGTATTGTGCAGCGTGTGGAGAATTGTTCCAGCCATTGTTGATTTTCCGCTGCGTCACCAAGATGATCGATTGTCTTTGATTGTCTCGTCACTTTGCTTGCGCCGACTTCTCGTCTCACTCCTATGCGACATTGATCCAGAAAATTGAGACCATCGGAACCATAAACCAACGAGACAGCCACTGACAAATTTGTTTATCTCCTCTCTTCAAAATCATTTTCTTGATTGATTTGCGCCTTTCACCAACCAAGCCACCTCATCTTCTGCTCTTTGTTTACAACGCACAATTTTCCACCACAAAGACCCTCATCACCAACATGCCCTCATACAAAGAACTCTGTGCTCAGGGTCTCCAACCCAACCCCACAGCATATCCTATCCCTGCGCGCAACTCAGCAGGCGAAAGTGTTTACATCTATCAAAGAGTCAAGTGGACTGGAAACTTTCTTGACGCTGAACTCGAGCACATCGAAGTGCCTGCATATAACTGTCCATCCTTCACCACCACAGCCCAGCCCGAGCGTCTTGCTCTGGAAGACACTCCCACCACAATGCTCTCCCATCAATATCCTTTCGGCAAGCAGGCTCTTGCTGTTCCTTACCCTTCCGCACCAGAGAGAGACGAGAATGGCAATTTCCCAACCAAACCCGAGAACCTTCCTGCCAGACCGGAGCGCCCAACAGAAGAGACGGTCCGCGAGAGGTCCTTCGCCAAGCTCATCTCCACCGAGAGACCCCTCAACGACGCCGAAAGAATTGCTCGAGACAGTCAGTACCTCGTGGATTTGCAGAGATGGAGATCGTGGGCATCGAGGATGCCCGAGGAGTGGAACCTCCTGGACCCAGTCGAATACACACAACTCAACAGCATGATGCCAACAGCTTCCATGTCGCAGGTCGACAAGCCCAACATCGACAAAGATGCTCAGATTATGTTGCTTTTCTTCTGCTTCACCTCGTTCCTGACTTTGGTCGGTACGTCAGCAGGTCAGCTTCTCGCCCTTGGGGTTCTCCTCATTGGCGTTGTTCAGATCAACCACCAGAATAGCTTGGATCCCATCGCCATCTTCAGTTTCACCGCCCTGAATCCTGTCAGTGCTCTGCATCTTCTTGGCTACTGGTTTTTGGGGATGATAGGTGTTATTGGGATCATATTCTCCTCCATCATGACCTCCTCTTTCTGGTTCCTTGGTCAATTGGCCGCCTCCCTCGCAGGCGCCAATACCGGATTTCGCACTCTCTACTATGACGCGACTGCTTTCTTGGACGTCACAAAGCAGGATCTCACGAGGGAGTTCTCTGTATCTCGACTGGCCTTCTGGCTCGCCGCAGTGGTGCTCGCATTCTTGAATTACAAGATGCTTCAGGAACCCTCGACTGTCTGCCTTCTCGCGTGCATGGCCCTCTGCATCTTTGTAGTTGTCTGCATCTTGTCATCATTCGCAGAGCGCTCCCCTAGCGCAGTTGTCGGCGACCCTGTCATTTCTCCTCCCAACACCCCTCCGGCTACCCCTGCTGCTCAGATTGTCCCTGATCTTCGCGCATCGACAAGACTGTCTGGGTACAGTGGTGTCAGCTTCGCTGACCCGCTATCGACTCCGCAGTCAGTCAGCACAAAGTCTATCCCTGAGGGTCTTCGCCCGAAACCGCTCATCTTCGACTTTGGCACGCCGACCCGAGGTCCCTTCAGCAAGGACTTTGGCGCTCGCCGTACCCCACCTGACTTGTACCAAGTTCAACCGACCTTTTTCACTTCCCCGCCAAGGCAGACCTTTTCCTGAGTACGGCATCTTAATGCAGGAATGTATTCGAACAGCGCGCTTGTCCATTGAGAACTCAGTCTTCTTGGTCAAAAGAGTGACTCTCAATGGATAGGTCTGCTCTTCGGTATAGTCTCTACATTTTGATAGTCACAGAAGCACCGGGAATGTGTTTGGGGGAAGTGTTGAAGGTTGGGCGGCAGGGGCTGGTACTTTGTCGCCTTCTCCTATCTCAGCACACTTCATATTGGCTTGTAACAAGGCAGGATGATTTTTTACAACTTTTGCATTGATCAAGGAGAGCAGGTATACTTTGGAGTTGGAATCTTTGTTTCTTTGTTCGCTTTTTCGGCATTTTTCTTACCATGTCAATTTCTTTGTTATCGGCCATCCGCTTTCGGTGGTGAGGACCCTGGTGGTCAATTGAATCATACTTCTCTCAATCACATCTCTTGAATTCTGTCACAACAAGGGTCAAACTGTCTTTGATTCATGTCTAATCAAGCAACCACAATGCCGCTCACACCTCAAAAGCTTCCTTTGAACAAAAGCCTTCTGGAAGAGCTGCAGGCACGATTTCCATCAGATGCGCCACCCAGTCCGTCATCACCAATCGCAAAGGGTATTGCGGCTCTCGAACGCCGAGCATCAAACAGGTCGGCAGCTGGTCAAATGAACAGAACCGGATCACCTTTCGAACGCAGTCGTACCGCATCGCCTCTGCCTCTCCAGATGAACCTCGCGCCAAACACAACATCAGGAGTCAGGAGTACAGCTTCTTCACCTGGTCCACCTACTGGCAACCGTCGAGCACCTCCGCCTGCGTTAAAGACTAAGATGCGACCTTCAAGCGAACTGTTTCTACCAACACCTAAAACGGCAAGAAGTACTGGATTCAGATTCTCAACAATCATTCCTGAGGATGGACTAGCTATCAGGTCGGAACCCGTGACGCCAGAAGTTGCAGCTCCAATACCTTCCTTTCCATCACCTGCTCTATCGCCCGTGTCTGCTTCCATTGCCGATGCAATCAGCCGAGTCGACGTGGGTGCATCTGTTCAGAACGCTATCGACAATCTGAGCAAACCAGAAGCAAACCGTTTCATCTTTCCTCCATTGAGATCATCGACTGCACCACCTGCAAGCCTGCGTCGACAACCCAGTTTTGCGTCTATCAAATCGTCGCGGTCGTTGCCTTTACGTGCACTCAGTACTCGCTTCAGTCGTATGAGTCGTGCTGGAGGCAGTAGTTCTCGAGGTGCTGGAGTCAATCCTATGCTTTCGCCTAAGAAGCGTGGCTCGCACTTCTCTGGAATCGACAAGGATATTACAGCTGATAGAAGAATAAGTTTCATGATGGCAAAGCACAAGTCAAACTTGGAAAGCGTGCTAGCATCCCCAATCGAAGAGCAAATACCTGTCAAACCGGTGTTGAAAAAAGCTACAACGAGTGTTATGCCTTGGCGCAAGAAGGCGAGGGGTGAAACAATGAGCATGCTTCTCGAATCCGGCTTCTTTCCTGTTCAGGAGTTCATCTACGAGAAGAACGAAACTTCACCATCGACGACAACACGCAGTCCGAGCAAACGTAATCAACTGGCTTTGAACATCCTTGTCAAAGACTTACCTACCGACCGTCCTTCTTCGATCCTTAACACACCAACAAACTTTTATCAACAAGGGCATTTAGGTCTGAGAAGGAGATCGACGCGAAACAATCATCGTCGTTCACTGGGCACGCGACGCAGGATCTTGACTGCGGCTTCCGTTTCGAGTTCGCAGATCTCACCCACGATGGTCACTCACCAAACAGTGGTTGCACCTCCTCTTTCTCCAACAAGTACCACACCCATGACGCCAACCAAAGCTCTTGCAGCTCTGACAGGAAGCTCCGAAAACAGCCCGAAGTCTGGTCAACCTTCCCCCGGCATCTTGGAAGTGATCCCAGAAGACGGCGGTGTCACTGCCGCGATCGAAAACACTTCCTCACCTATCTCGCATATCTCCATGCGTACTATCCCTGAAGCTCCAGCACTTCCTGATGCCGCAGGCAGTGAAATCCATCTCAGCTCTGGCACCGTGCTCATGGTCAAAACACCCGAATCAACGGCCTGGCGCCGATCAATCTACATCCAAGGACCCATCAAACTGCCTACTCCGGCTGTGGTACCACGCAAAGGCAGCATCGCAACCCTTGACCCTTTCCAAGATGTGCTCGGCAATGTTGCAATCCCACGTCGCAAATCAGAAGACAACGCCATCGATGACATCTGCGAGTGGTACGACACCTGGAATTACGACCCGGTTTCTTTCGCGTTGGACGAATTCAACCTCGACGACACCGATCTTGCAAACACTTGGGCCATGAACCCTCTCAACGAAGAGCCTGAAAGCCCTATCGATCGCAGTGTACGCTTCCCCTCACCCGCACCACCACTGGCCAAACAAGTGGCAGCCGCAATGCTAGACCCAGGCACTCTACGCCGCGACTCTCAAGCAATCAAGCCGCGCCCTCGCATGTCACTCCCCTTGACCCCTCTCCCCGAACTCCCCAAAACGCCTTCTGTGCCCAGCAGCGAAAAAGGCCACAGCAGAAATAGCAGTGGAGAGACTTCGTATAAGAGTTCAAACAGCGACCCTATCAAACGGACTGATAGTAGGGGTAGTGGAGTCAGTGGGGTTAGCTCTGTGGAGGAGAGTGGTTGGTTCGATGCTGAGAGTAAGGGAGAGGTTGACTAGCAAAAGGAAAGGGGAAGTGTGCAGGGGACTGAGCACTTGAAGGCGAAATCGAAGATGAGTAGGATGAGGAGGTTTGTGCAGACTGCTTCTGCCATTCTGTGAGAGAACAGAGAGGACATTAGTGGTTTTTTGCTTGTTGTCCAATGGTCACAGAACAAATGGTGGGCGTGACTCTGTATTTTCGAAGCTTAATCTCATGCAGGACTTGTCCCAACGTGGCAAAAATAGTCATCAGTATCACGGTCAAGTATACTTATCACAAATTGTTGCACTTTAAATATTCATCAAACTGCACACAGACGTGGCTAGATGTCTACTATTCTCCCCAGAAAGCAAGATGATTCGAAAAGAAAGCATCGAGAATACTTGGGAGGCATCAACGATTACCAAACATATAGGTTGATAGATCCACGATCGGGTCTTGATATGCTGTAGAGTACGGAAAAGCCTGTTATTTTTATGCGGGTTATGTAGATGACAAGGATCAAGTCATTGTTCAAGTGCATGACACAGGACGTATCTTCCAGAGTAATCATATGGAAACACAACCAACCTTGACCTGCGAGGTTAACCATTGTGGGACATCATCGTTGCTTCTTGCGAAGAAAAAGACATGCAGTTTATGGAGTGTAGTCAGACACTCTCCGCTAAAACACAGCAAACAAATCAAACACCCCCAACTTCACTCCCCGAATCTGCTTGTCTCTGCAATGACTTAATCAATTTTCCCACAACACGACCAACCTACCCCAAACCCAATCACATTACACCCGCTACTTTCTTTCCGCTGTCGAAACATCTTCCTCGATCGATAAGATAAAAATCTAGTCAGCAAACGACCAGAAAGAATCAAACACACCATGCCCGACGTTCTCAAATGCCCCAAATGCGACGCCAACGCCGACGTCACCAAAGATGGAAAGTGGGCTCATTGTGCTTCTTGTAAGTGTCCCATCCACCGTACTTCCAGGTCTTCCTTCCGCCGCTTCATCTAAGCCTTTCGGTTTACCGCTGCATCCGATCTTTCCTTCCACTGTTTCCACCCCCGAATTATCTGCAGAGTGATCGTGGCTGATGTCTGGAAATATAGGCAACAACATCTTTCAACCTAGCGAAAGTCCCGATGTCAAGGAGGGTGAGAAGGACGAGTCGAAGTAGACAAGCTTCTCCAACAGTTGGAGAAGCTTGTCTACAAGTATAGTTTAGGACAGCTTGGGTGATGCGATTAGGAGCGGACGTTGCACTTGACGAATAGTTGGACAACATTGATTGGTATACAAAACATTGGGCATCATGCAAAACACGCTTGACTATCGCAACGAAACATCTGTATCAGAAATGCAAGAAAAGGAATGCATCTACTCTTCCGATCATGTACACAAAGAGTATCACAGAGCAAGAACGAAAGTGAAACTGATGCAAGACTGCAAAAGAAGGACCAGTGGCGGTCGCACGATGGAATCGAACCAACAGATCAATGGTTCAGCCAATTACAGTGAGGTGACCTAAAGCAGATCTGCAACACTGCCCCCAACTACGCCATCATACCGCTGGTGGGAAATAAGTCACTCGGTCGAACTGAGTAATGAACAAGCGCGAATGCCTGACCGAAAGAGTGACTCACAAGGGCAGCGATTGTCTATCCAGAGTAGATTTGTAGAAAGAATCGATAGTGTCATTTTTTGGTTATCAGAGAAAGTATATGCTACATCTACCAAACCGATGATCGTCTTCTCGCGATCGTACGCGCCGGAGACAATACAACGAACTCGCAAATCTACTGGTCCAGCTCGACGTAGTTGGCAGGGAAGAGGCCTGACTGGCCGTTGTAGTGACCGAACCACCAATCGTCGTCGGGGAATTCCTATTCACTTGTTAGCAATGTCATTGGTTTGAGTGATGAGATTCAACTTACCACATCGGTGATCTTTGCGCCATCGGGGAAACTGAGCTCGTTGTCCTCGGCAGCCTCGTAGTCGTATTGTGCTGTGGCGGTTTGTCCACCAGCAGCTGCGGGAGCTGCAGGAGCATGTGTAGCAGCGGGCTCATCGTGAACAGGGGCGGGAGGAGGAGGAGCAGCACCGCCAGCAGCAGCACCATCGTCTTCCACGAGCTCGACATAGTTTGATGGGAATAGACCACTCTCGCCCTGCGAGTTCTGACCCATCCACCAATCCTCATCGACCATCTCGATGTTCTCGACGTACTCTCCTTCGCGAAGTTCAATCTCGTTGTCCTCGGCCTTCTCGTAATCATACTGAACGAGAGCACGCTTTCCAGCAACGCCAGCTCCAGGGTTGGCGGTTGCGGCGCCTGCACCAAAGGTAGTGGCTGAGGCTTCTTCAGCAGCAGCGCGAGCATGGTCTTCCTCATCTTCTGGTTCATCACGCATGTGTGCTGCGGCGGCAGAGGCGGCGTTAGAAATTGATTGTGTTGGCATAGGAGGAACATCGAATTCGTCTTCCGCAGACTCCATCTCAACAGGCGCTTCACGAGCCACGGGCATAGCGACACGAATAGGGGAGCTGGGAGGCGAAGGTGTGGGGCTGCGTGGTTGAGCAGGAGGAGGGGGAAGGCTGACGTGCTCTTCCTCAGGTCTCTCGTCCTCTTCTTCTTGGGGAGGAGGTGGCACAGAGCGACTAGCAAGGCCAGCATTAGGCTTGCTTGAGAAGTCCATCGGAGGAGGCATAGGCGGTGCAGGAGAGTCATCGCCAACATTGGAAGCACCCATAGGAGCAGCATTCTTGAAACGGTCCTTGAGAGCGCTGACACCACCGGATGGGATTTCAGGCTCTGTCTCGCGCTCGGGTGATCTGACATCACTCTGGCCGGTCTTCTGAGCGCTGATGTTGCTGGCGCCTGTGCGGTTGGTCGAGACGGCAGCCCAAGACTTGCCAGTGTATCCACTCTGCCATCCTCCGCTTGGCTGGCTTTGCATAGGCGAAGCAGCAGCAGCCGATGGGGGAGGAGGAGCAGTCTCACCAGCACCACTGAGACCACGCTCACGGGCCTTCTTCTCAGCCCACAATTGAGCAGGAGATTTGCCGTCAGTGCTGGCAAAGTTCTTACTAGCAGCACCAATTGGAGCAGAGGCAGCTGGTGGTGGTACACCGAAACCAACAGGAGTGGGAGCCTTGGTGCCAGCAAATGAGCTTGTTGAAGAGCCAAAACGGTTTGCAACCTTGGGCTTGGGCATTTCACTCAAACGTCCAGATTGGCTAGACTGGGTGAAAGCGGCGGATCGCTCAGCCAGAGATTTAGGTGCTTGTTCTTGATCATCGTCATTGCGAGATTGGTTCACAGGAGCAGCAGCAGGTGATGGGGCAGCCTGGGCCTTTGCGCGGATAGCAGCAATGTCAACCTTGCCAACGGGCTCGTAAGCTCCCTTGACGATCGTGGGCCTGTCATCCTGCTGTTCACGTGCTTGGCTACGGATGGCATTGATATCGACTTTGCCGATAGGTTGGTAACCGCCCCTAACGATGTCGCTAGGGCCATCATTGTCCTGCCTTGTAGGAGGCTGGAAGCGTGAAGGCGCTTGCTTTTGGCTGGTGAGTTCGGCCATGTTGACCTTTGTAGGCTTGTATGCAGATTCCACCTTCTCAAGAGTGTTGCGGGACAATTGAGGCGCATCATCGCCCCAGCCATCACTGTCGGTGTTTGTAGGAGCTGCAGGCTTGGATCGCGAAGCAAGAAGAGAACCGCCAGTACGTGTGGGCATGAAGACAGGCTTGGTGGCAGCAGGTGGCGGAGGGGCGCGCGAGGCTGAATCCGAGGTCGAGGAGCCACCACCGTACTTGGCGCCGGATGCGTTGGACACCTTCTCGATGATGCTCTCGGGGCTTAGGTGACTCTCGGAGCGTGCAGTGATCTCGACGTGGTAGCCCTAGATATGTCAGACGACTGCTGGAAGAGCGTGTGGCTGGTGGAACGTACGTGAAGCAACTTGGAGACAGCGGCACGGTGTGTGTTGAAGTAGCCCTTTGTTCTCTCGGGAACACCCTCACCACACCACGAGATCAGGACAGACTTGGGCAGGCCAGAGTTGGGATCCTTGAGCTTGGCAAAGGCGAATTGGATGCGACCGTCCGAGAACTCGTCAAGGAGCTCTTCCAGCTCGCCCTCTGTCGTTCTGGGGTCAGCTTGTCGGTCTGGGGTGGCAGGCTTCGGGGTCTACGCACCTCCGGTGGTTTGAACCTTGAGAACACTCTCCTTGCTCGAGTCTTGCTGGAAGGCGCTTGTGAGGGGAGCCTGGACCGAGTAGACGGCCCATTGAGCATAGGTCGGCGAGTTGGACGAGGGCGCGGGACCGTCAACGATGGATTGGTAGCTCTTCTTGATCGAGGGACCGTTGGTCGACAGATTGAGGGATGCCATGGTGGCAGATGTGAGATAGAGATATGTCGAGCAGGCCGAATAGATTCAGACTGCGAGAAGTGACAGGCGTGACAAGTTGTCAAGTTGTTGCTTGCTGCTGCTGCTCTGCTGCCCAGCCTGCCAGCGGGGTCTATGTCATCCATCGGCCGGCAAGTCGGACGCGTCCTTCGCCGTTCCGTCAAAGTGGCCGTGCAGCACAGCCTGCTCGTGCTTGGCAAAACAACGGCCTTTGATTGGCTACGTCTATTCGAGCTTTCGTGGCTTCCTTGCGAACCTCGAGAGTCGACCTTCTCTTTCCTTCGGCTCGACTCTGTTGTCCTTTCCCCAAGCTCTTTTCTTGTCCTGTGTTGCCTCGCATTCTCAGCCAAAAGGTCAAGTTTCTCCCCCTTGACCGCGCGCTGCTTCTGCTCAACTCTCAGTGGCTGCTTCTTGTTCTTGCAAGTATTTGCGCGCATTTCCCTTATCACTCAACCATCTCATCTTACCCTGTCAACTCCTCCAAGAGTTGTTGCCCTCTCTCTGTCTCTGCCCTGTACGAGTAGCAAATCTCTTGCGCACACTGACAGTCAGACTTGTCGAGTCACTTGGCTCGCAATCATGGCCTATTTCCAATCTCCAGCTTCCGATGCTTCATCGGACCTATATGCAGAGGTAGATACGTCGTCGCAGCCCAACTTGACTTCGCGTTCGCGCCAACAAGTTGCTTCGCCTGCGTCCGACCAGATGTATGATGATAGTTCTGTACCTCCCCCAGCACAACCAAAAGGCAAGCGTAGATTTGGCGCCGAGGACCACCACACCCAAGTCCCGCAGAAGAAGCGCAAGCTTGTACTCACTGCAGAACGTTACTTTTCACCTGCTGTTCCAACTGTCGCCAACCTGCCTGCCGAGGTCTGGCAGCATGTGTTCCTATACCTCACTCCAGACGACCTCAGTCGTTGCCTGCGCGTTAGTCGCTTGTTCCGCTCCTATCTTACCGATCTCACTGCCACCATGAGCATCCGCCTACCACCTCATCGTAGTGGTCTAAAGCTTCTCGACAGCGAGGCTATCTGGACATCAGCTAGGAAACTGTTTGCTCCTAATCTTCCTCGACCTCTTGCCGGCTTCACCGAGATGCACATGTTCCAGCTTCTTGGAGGTAGGGATTGTCAAGCTTGTGGTGCTCTGCCGCTACAACCGAACCAGCCCACTACCCCATTTGACGCTGGACCTGGTCATGGCGGCGTGCGCGTCATCTGGTCGTTTTCTGCCCGTCTCTGCTCTGAGTGTTTCGAGCTGTATTCTGTCAAGGTAGTATCGTGTCTTTGATAGTTCGCACTTTGGTTGATCTAATTATTGTGTAGGATGTCGACGTCGTGGTCTCTCCTGTCAACCCTCTGAGAGCTGGCCTACCATATGCTTTTTGTACACCGGACCTACACTACATTCCTGCTACCTTACAGGCTCAGGCTGCCGCTTCCATCAAGGGCACGATGTACAAGGTGTACTCGCAAAAACACATCGATGATCTTCAACAAGAACACCAAAACGCTATGGAATTTGGCACTGCTGCTGCCGAAGAGTGGGTTAAGGGCCTGCCATTACTTGGAAAACAGCAGATGGCCGATGCCGCTCGTTGGGAAAGATGGGAAGCCCAACTTCCTCTTGGTTCCGACATCTCCAAAGTGCTTAGAGACTACTTCCGTTCTTATTCTGTTCCTGTAATAGGTGAGGCTCCAGTCACTGTTTCATCTGCTGCAGTAACTGCAGTTGCGACACCTTCAGTGAGTGCAACCTCACTTCCAGCGCCTCCTTCAGCCCAAAGTAAGTCCTGCCAAACGGTGTCTTTCTTTTTTTTTCTATCGGCGTTCCAAACTTGCATTTTCTTTCCAGAAAGTTCTTGACGATCCCTTCCCACGACATCATCTTTATGTCTTTGCTCGCACATCCCCTATGCACAGCATACATTTGCAAAGACTTGACAAACCGTGCAGCAGATATTGATTGTGGTTACATAGTGAAACATCCTCTCCCAGCCCGAGTCGTCGCTGTTCCTACTGCGACCCAGCCAAGCACCAACGCTCAAAGTCCTCAACAATCCAAGAAGGAATGGCGCGCACCTCGAAATCTTAAAGAGGTCAACGAAGCGAGGGCTTCTCGACGAGCTGATATCGAACGACGATGCTATGCCGAATTCCAACCGCCACTCATGCCTAACGTCCTACAACACATGGAATCTTTCCACGCTGCTATGCAAATAACAACGCCGTTGACTGACAGCGCATGGGAGGTCTTGAAACCTCGCCTGTATGCTCAACGAGATGCCGCTGAGCAGATCGAGTACATGAGAGAGGAACAAATGCGTGCCCTACAGGCAACAATCCCTGATCCTGCATATCACGCTATGTATAGCCAGCCTGTGGATCCAACAGTTCTTCAGCGTCAGTACGAAGCTGCTCAAGCGCCAATCCGGAAAAAGCTCGGCATGTACGCCGACGACTTGATACGAATTAAGTGGAAGAAGGGCAAACTTCTTACGCGTGATAATTGTCCTGAGTTCGCGGTCGAGGTTCTGCTCTACGCCAGGAACAGATTAATTGAAGTTGAACGGCCACATGACTTGCCTCCAGATCAGATGACTGACGAGTCTGATCCATGGTTCGTAAGTCTAGAGAACATGCGTTGGCTCTATGATCAGAAGGTCAAGACATACACCGACAAGTATTTGCGTGAACTGTTCCACTGCGCCGAATGTAAGTCGGCCGGAAAGTCTTATGCTTTCGAAGGCATGATACAACATTACGGTGCAAAACATACAACCGAATTCAGCAGAGGCAACATTGTTGTTCATTGGCAAAGTGCAGAATGGCCGGAAGAGTCTCCCCTAGAACCTTGCAACGGCGCCATACCTGATCCGACTTTGCCCCCGAGGCCACCTAAGAAAGTCACAGAGGGCGGCGACGCTGGTCAATACCAAGCAGTGGATGAATATGGAGCTCCCACTCAGCCCCCATATCCAGCTTACCAGAATGGTTCTTGGCCTGCCACGGAGCAGGCTGGATACTCAGCTTACCCTCCTGACGCCCATGCCGGTTATACTCCGTATGGATATCCGTATGCAAGTGGCACTCCAGCAGACCCTCATCATCAACATGGATATTATCCTCCTCCCGTCAACCCTGCCACCTTACATCAGGATCAAATCGACTTTATTGCAAATGTTGCCAGGGAAATCTGGGACACTACCGCTGGGATCAAGGGTCTGGAAGAGAGTGTCAGGGTTCGCACCGTACTACATCACGTTGTCTCGAGGTTCAAGGCTCACTTTGGTCTTGAGCCATCGCTCGATATGCTTACCGATGCTCTCGTCAACCACGATCTCATGCGACCCCTCAAGGAAGCGAGCGGAATGGCCTGCATGACTTGTATCTCGAGCAACCTAGATGGCTTTGTTGCTTTCAAACCCTACGCGAAGCGCATTGCCGACTACAAACTGTACAACACTTCATCGCTCATAACACATTTCAAAACTGTCCATCTCGGGAGCGATTCTGGATTGGATTGGAAGGAAGATATGATTGAACTGCCTGAAGATGATAATATTCGTGAGCTGTTGATTGCGATTGGGATGAACGACGAGAAACTCGGTCTGATCGCACAAGTGTTCCCCAAGCTTTTCCCTAACCCGCTCCCAAAGATCGGAGAGGTCAAGGAAGCTTTCAAACCACTGCCTAAGAAAGATACAAAGTCGGAGCGTCGTGCGAATCAGAAGAAGAAGAAACAAAAGCGCAATAGCGGACATCACCCTGTCCCTCTGACTCAGGGCGAGACCTCGGAAGAGCAATCTGATACCCTCCCAGAGGCTGCAGAGGATGAATACGATCCTCGACGCCCAGCGTTCATCGAGCGAGATAACCAAGGATCAAATCGAAATGGCAAAAAGTCACATGGTGACGGCCAACGCCAGCAGCCATCGATTGACCTTACACAACTTGCACCAGAGACTCTGGAAGCTCTCAGCCGCCTCCGTCCCACTGATCCAGAGGTTCAGAAAGCTCTCGCCGGTAGAACCGAACGAAGTCCGTCTGTGCCTAGGGCCGGTGGTTCTAACCCTCCTCCTATTGACGCAGACCGTCGGAATCGCACTGCCTTCGAAGCCAATCGTGTATCCGCTTATCAGCCACAAGATCTCCGCGATGAGAACTCGCGGTCAAATGGCCGACACGATCGTGGGGGTGTTGAGGAGCCCCCAGAGGATTACACTCAAATCATTCGTACACCCGCTGCTGGTCTATATAGTCAGCAGGATCCTGCAGCTCCTGCTCTTTCGGTTCCACCTCAAGACCGCTACATTCGCGTCGATTCGCGCGGGCAACCTCTAGAGCATCTCAGGCACGAACCCGTGCCATACGGCTATGAGTATGATCCTCGTGCAGGTCATCCGGAGTACTACCCTCGCCCTGGATATAGAGCAGAGCACCCACCTGTTTCCTATGGCTATGAACCAAGACCTGAAACAATATACGTAGATCAGTATGGTCGTCCGGTCGAAGTTGTACGTGTGATTGAGCGGCACCCTCCACCTATGTACGACTACCCACCGCACCAGCCGGAATACTATCAAAGAGAGGATCCACATGCTAGGTACGTGTATTACGAGCAGCCTCCGCATGGCCCGCCTGCACCACAGCCAGGATATGCAGGTCCTCCGCGAGTCAACTACGGACAAACGCCTGCCCCACCATCGAGATATGTGTACGACGACGGAAGGGCGTCTGTTCCACGCAATTGAGACGATGGTATCTGTAGAGAGACGTTATCGTTGAAGATGTGCTCGACCTGTCGACCATCTGTTATTGCTATTAGTGTTGTAGCTCTTACAATTTTCAGTTCTAATTTGTAGATATCCTGCATGATATGTTTGCGTGACCGAACAATCGAGGTTGCTTTGTGAGCTGTACGGACGTTGATCGATGGTACAGAAGCTGAGGTCAGAAATAAAGATTAGCCGCCCTGCCCTGCGTTTATATGTGCGTAGCCAACGAGAGCTTCGACCCCTCTTTTTTCGTCTTCTTTAGGGCAGGGCCTTGGCATGAACTTGCATCCATGTGGATGACGCGCTCACGCGAACCTTGAGTTTCAGGCCAGGCCAAAGAAGACAAGAAGTAGGTGACATGCTGCACAATAGCTAGTGGTCGATAGGACCTGCTTGCTAGCGACTCGTGCTTATAAATGCATTGTACGAATTGAGACAGACGGA
The DNA here is from genome assembly GCA_024195585.1 of Aureobasidium sp. EXF-3400. Taxonomy (NCBI): domain Eukaryota; kingdom Fungi; phylum Ascomycota; class Dothideomycetes; order Dothideales; family Saccotheciaceae; genus Aureobasidium; species Aureobasidium sp. EXF-3400. Next base: position 95,557 of record SWBL01000037.1, read on the forward strand.
AGGAGCGACTTCCGAAAATTGGATGGTCTTACGTGTGTTAAGTCCGGCGTCACTTTGAGTTTTGGCCGTTGATTCTAGACTTCAATCGCGGACCCGACGCGTGGGATTCCTCGCTTTCCATTCTTGCTGACTCTCGCCTACTGACATAGAAAATCATGCGTCAGCGTCTTCTGCAAACTGACGTTCTTCAGAAGGATTGTCCGTGATAACTCTTGCGCCTACAATCCATCTCTCCGGTCGAGCTCCACCAAATTCCCTGGTTAAATTGATGCGACGCCCGACTCCTGCTGTGGATCGCCCTTCTTCCCGACACTGATGACGAGCAGAGCAACCCAGGGACTCTGAGCGCCTCACTGAATGTGTTTCCTGGTTCGTGATCCAGTAGACCATGAGTCGCAATATCCTACCAGCATGCGCCGCTACAGATCATGCCAAGCTCGACTCTCCAGCCGCACCTTCTCCAACTGCAGCTAGGTGGCACCCTGCCAAGATAAGAAAACTTGCTGGTTCGGCGTGTGAATATTGTAGGAAGCGAAGACGAAAAGTAAGCACATCGTCTGAGTGTAAGTTTCTGTAGACTAACGTGATCCGTCAACAGTGTAATGGAGAACAACCATGTCCACTGTGCGTGGACAACGATCAGGAGTGCATTTACGATATCACGAAAACAGAAACTTCAGGCCAAGTTGTCAAAAGGAAGCATGCTCAGATGCAACAAGAACACGACGAACTAAAGTCTCTTTTCGACATCCTTGCGACAGCCAACACGCATAAAAGTCTTGAGATTCACAGTCGGATTAGAGCTGGGCAGTCTCCGCAGTTCATTCTCCAACAATTGCAGCATGGAGACATTCTTGCCCAAAATAGAATCAACTCAGAAAGGCATGTACGGCATGTGCTACTTAGCAGTCTCATGCAAGCAAATGCCTCATTCGAAGAGATGGTCGATTTTGTTGGATTGACCGTCGCGAAACAACCCGGTACACAAATCCCTACCACAACGCTTCTGCGGCAACTCAGAGGAAAGCAGACAGACATAAAAGGATTTCGTAACCTCCTTGGATACCCACAGTCTTCGCCTCCGCAGCGTCGGATAGCCATATCTGACCTCCTAAGTGATGAAGAAAGACCACCACTCCTGACTGAGAAGTCCAGCCCGTCTGAGGATGAGCAAGACAACAACAAAAAACATCTGGAGCCGCCTATCAAGGTGCCCGCAAAGCCTTGGACTGCGCTGACGGAGGATGATGACCTGGTGTCTCACCTGATATCCTTGTGGCTCCAGAATAACAATCCGTTCTTTCGGGTCGTGGAAGAGGATCTGTTTGTTAAAGCTATGCAATCTGGAGATCTGAGCTCGGAATATTGCTCACCTTTTCTCGTCAACAGTATCCTGGCCCTCGCTTGTGTATGTTTGGTGTTGGCTATCTCACCTGCCGAGACTGACGATTGTATAGCTCTGGTCGGAACATGAAGGTGCCTTTCTCCAGCCTGATGACTACATAACGCGAGGACAACATTTCCACGATGAAGCATTTCGGCTCTGGCAACTCGAGGAGGGAAGAGCGTCTCTCACGAATCTCCAAGCACTCGCTGTCTTATATCCCGGGCAAGTAACTACATTTAGCTCGGAAGCTCAACATCACTAACGCGATTGCAGCTGTATACTAAGAGGCAAGGACAAATTAGGTGTGAGCACGTGTGCTTTATTGACACAATTGGGTCGAAATGTGCCAGACACGCTCCAGCCTTCGACGCTATTCTCATATACACCTGACGAACTCAAAGCCTATCAAAGGGCTAGAAAAACGGTAGCCTGGGCTGCCTTTGCATGTGATGTGTAAGATTGGAATCCTCTTGATGTCATATTTGCTTACCGTTGCTTTGCTAACCACCTGCATCTAGGGCAACTGCCAACACAATCTTACAACCAGCTTGGCATACGACCTGCAAAGAAGATCTGCCGACTCACGAAGAACTCGCGCTTGCAAAATCATCAAAAACGTGGACGGGTTACCCTTACCATGACAAGAATGACTATCTCGACAAGGACGCTTTATATATTGCTCATTGCCGACTAATCCAGCTGACATGGAAAGCACAACGCATCTTGTATGCTTCAGATCGCGGCGATCCGCAGTTTTTTGGTCACGTCGAGGCATTGACCGAAGAAATGAACCACTGGAAGGATTCTTTGCCAGACACTCTGAAGTTTCATGGCAGAATGCCGGCACCAGTGTATGATCTCTAGTAAGTCTAGCACGATACTGCTTATTGGAACCTTGACTAACAAGAGCCCGTAGTTCTTGCTATGCAAGTGTAATCATCGCATTATATTCACTCTTCCAGCCTCTAGGAAACGCTCGACTCGCCCCATCAGAAGAAACTTCACAATCGCGGCCAAAGCAAGGTTTCAGATATCATGCGGATCTGACTCCACCTTGCGAAACGTCAGAATTCACAGAGGGCAACATTCAATCCCACTTTGCTCGAACAATGAGTTATCGCGCGATTGCTATTGCTCATGAACATGCCGTCAGACTGGCTAGTTTCCGCCACCATTATGGCCTGAAAATCGCACCGCCTTATTTCGTCCAGGCAAATGGCGTTGTTTGCTTTACCTTGCTCCGCGATCTTGACAATACTGCTTCTGCGGCTGCTTTCAAGGAAGCTTTCCGTTGTCTTCTCGGTGCTGGCATGCAGCTGCTTTGGGCTAGAGGTATGGCGAGAATGTTACATCTCACTGCCAAAAACATGGGTATACAGTTACCCAGGGCTATAGAAACTATTTTGGAAGCTGTTGCGGATACGGCGTGGACGAAAACTGATACGGAGATGTTGAGTTCGTGTTGGCCTAATATTGCTATTGCCAAAGATGCGAAAGTTGGCGAGAGTGTTACGATGGAGGATCTGATTAAAAAGTGGGAGAGTCTTGCTGTGGATCCTGAAGAAGGGGAAGGCAAGAATTCTGGGTAGGATGGAGAGAGCAGCCTTTACATACTATAGAATATTGGAAAGGCTATGTTTGTAAAGCCACCGAGGATTCATGGCAAAATGCAGTGACGCATTTTTCCTCAAGCAATATATGTATGTAGCTACTTTCTAACGGCATCAATCAGTGTATGAGCATACTTGTCTTCTAACGCTGACACCGAGTATCGCAATGGTATTAGGGTCGTTGCAGATTTGTTACAGGATTTGTTGCAGTTTGTTGCAGTATCGGATGATTTTCTTCGATTCTTTTTCTTTGAGAACCCCTCTGTCAAGACTAACTATTCAATTTTATGCCAACAGCTTTTAAAGGGCCTTTTAAACCGAGATAAGTGCAAGTGGTACTTGTGTTACTAAAGTCTCTCCGCCATACTCATCCGTTGCAAAAGGCTGGAGACACTGTTTTCTTTGGTAGGATCTCGGTAGTGTTTATTTCAGACCTCTTTTATACAACATCTAGTTAGACATCGTATAAAAAAAAAAGTATTTGGCTAGCTGCAGGTATAGCAATCGAATACTTCATCAACTTTGGATATATAATCTGTCAAGTAAAGCAGACAAACTTCCAAACTGAACTAGATAGATTATGTCATTGCTCTTGCTCTTTCTTAGGTTCTTTTACATACTAATTAATCAGGAATCGAAGCAACAGAGAATTGTAAGTCTAACTGCAAGGAAAATATGGAATTCGTGGCATTGACAATCCATTGGTATTGGACAAGCAGAAGGGAGGGGGCCTCCGTACTTTCTTTCTTGGCCAGGGTCGTTCTGTCGGGAAGAGTCTCAATGCTCCACGTTACTATCAGGTTTCTGTCACGTTGCACACGCGGGCTTCGCTCGGCACGTTGCTAACACGATCTGCGATCTGTGCTTAAGACACGAAGATTAGCCGTGGGCTTTTACAACATCTCCCGAGATTATATAAAGTTCTATATAGATCTTAAAAATGTTTCCACATTTAGTACCCTCTATCTAGATTTTCCTTAACTTGGGAAAAATATCTACTACCATAAAAGTATTTTTCTCCATACTACAGATATTATATATTTCTATTATACCAACCAGATAGTTGAATTTGAAAAAAAGAAAGAAAAAGATTATAAAGAAGAAGGAAAAGAGATAGGGTCAAACAAGTTATATGGTGAAAAATTGTAGAACAAAGAAGTTGAGAGAACTTTCAACGTACTAAAGCAGTTGTGACAGGGCAGGTGTTGTCCGATGGAGCAGATGTAGTTTCCAGATGTCGCAGATCGTGGAGTAACGTGACAAGACCATTCCAATGTTTTCCGTCGAGGCTTTGTGCGAAAGTCGTCGAGCAGCCCTTGGAAGCCTGTGATATGTACCGTTTGTGTGTCTAAATAGTACAGAAGTAGTACTGTGCTGTGATTGTGCCCAAGGCTTGACGAAATCTCACCTTGATACTTGCCCGCGAGTCCAAGATGAATTTAATTGCAGTTCCGGATTTCAGCCATTGCCAGGAATTCGAAATTTGTTGACTGTTCTCAAGCCTGCCACGCTTTGACGCTCCTAGCATGAGGGATTAGTTTCATTCTCGTCGACTATCCAGGGACGATGCACCAGATGGATATTCGTCGAGTCTTACATAGTCGAGAAGCTAACCAAAGAAAGCGGCACGGAGATTACAGATGGCAGCAAGCTTCAGATGCGGCAAAATCCACATCCAACACAATGGCTTGAACACAAGAGGAAGAACTCTGCAGAGGAATCCCGACGAGGGTTCATTCAAAAAGACAACGAAAACTTATTTTGAGCTTCTGCAAACCATCTTTCGGGTGTATACGACCAGCTCATCGAAGAAAGGATGTGTATGGCTGACGCCCAATAATCTCGATCAAACACGACGGCAGGTGCGCCATGACCTTTGCTCATGCCCTGGACCCACGAAGCCTGAGAAACAGACAGGCAACTTTTGTATCTCGTTCGTATGATGAACTCGAGCAGAGTTGGATTGCAGGGGTAAGGGGTCATCAAACGGGAGTGTCGCGTGCGCATTGCAGACTTTGATGCGCGCGAAAACTCGAAGAGGTTCCAGTCTCGACGTCGTTCAGTTTACTTGCTCGATTTGGTCAACAGAGGCGCAAGACTCTGATCCACTAAAAGAAGATGCGATTGCCGATGCTCACATGTCGGCGCTACGCCGCTACTGCGCTAAGTTCTGCACAACTTGAGCTTGGAAGCGAATAATAAGAGCATAAGCCAAAGCGATGCAAGGAGTCAAATGAATCCCATTGATATCAAGAATCCTGTGGCCAAGGATCAATGGCCATTGGCGAGAGAATCTGGATCCGAGATTGACAATGACACCTATTCCAGTTTATCCCAGCAATGTCAATTGGGCTCAGTCTATGTTCATCCTTTGACTGTCCGCCTGTCTCACCATCTTTCTGGCAAGTTCAGCAGTTTGCTCCCTGTCTCTGGTTCCAGATCAGTCGTCCTCCTAATAGGGCACAAAGCTGTGATCGAATTTGAGAAGGAGAAGTAACAAGCAACAGACCACACTAGCGCAAGCCTTCCCATCTTCTGAGGTACTGCATCCCCCAATGCACATATCTCGGTGCAGACTATTTGCTAAGTATCTCTTTGGTCCTTCCAGTGCAGCAATCTGTTTGCCGCTTTGTGCTGCGTACACGCCACCAAGAGCAAAATAGCTCACTCGCAAGCGACAAAGAAGCCCGAAGCTTAGTTGCCAAACATCAAGACATCGCATCAACATCCAGACACCACCACTGAAGTTGATTGGTAGTGTCAAGCTCCATCGCAGCTCCAGTCTTGCTGGTCGTCAACAACCCTCGCTGATCATGAATTCAATCTAGTCTCTCGTCCTCCGCTGCCCTCAAGCTACTATCATCTCTACACAAACGCATCCGACCACTGCCTCCTTGGAGAGTAGCCTGTTGTCGTAATGCTCCCCTCCGTTCGTAAATGATTGCTACGCAACGGGTCGCCCTTTTGTCCTCCTCCTGAATCCCGTCCTTCTCACGTCACTTTCGTGCACACCACTGGAGAACTACCAAGATACGGATACCGGAAAAATTCTACACAAACCAAATCCCCGAGAGACCACGTCTACCCGCTCAATTCGAAATCCTCATGAAACGCATCCAGATCGTTGTAATGCGTCGACCGTCAAGAAAGAGAACGGGATACAAAAACAACAGGGCCATCAGTAGTCCGGAGACATACTTCGATCGCATACCATACTGCATGCGGACGATCAGACTCAAGGAGCACACTGTTTGTCCACCGAGCTCTGCGGCTACAGTCTGGAAGTCACGACATTTCCGTCATCCCTACTTCAAGCTCTTGCGTACTTTGCTCTAGAGCTCCGTACTGTCATTTTAGTCGGCAAAGCAAAGAGTTGACCTTTTGGACATTCCGGGTGCGCCGGCCGCAGATTGTTTACAAGACCGAGTACCGCTAGTGCGCGGTCGCGTTTGCAACAAGCAACTGCAAACGACCTCTCTGGAACTGTTGACATCGTCACATCGTTTCCATCATTTCTTGACATACAAACGATCTCGCTTGTTTCCTGCGGCTTATAATGTTCCAAGAGAATGCGGCAAGCACCTCGACATGGCTGTGGCCGACGAGTTCGCCAGGGCTTGTTGGTAATTTCCTTGGGATAACACAGACAAGGAGTGCTCTACCAATCGACATTACGGGTCTTGGTCTCAAAGATCCAGGTCAGCTGGCTGTCTCGTACACATCGTCACCAGTGCTCAAGGTGATGGGTTCATTTACATCAAGCACAGTTAAATGTCCAAGACACCTGAGTCACCCAAGTTGTTCAAGATGCAGCAGGAAAAGGACCCAAGGGCGCAGGTGGTTCCAATTAAGAGATATAGTGATACCGATCCTGGTTGGAATACTGCAAGGCTTTCATCCTTTGTCATTTATGATCTTGTAGACAATCACAGCGACCAGAAGGATAGTCGCCTCACATTTTTGCAATGTGATACCGCGTTCATGGTGTAAATGTCAATGTATCTATCTGCTTGCATTCCAGCGAATTGCTAATATCACAATGGTTGGAACATGCAGGCTAGAAGACGTTTACTATTTGTTCAGTTCACAAATATCCTGGTATTCATCAGCCTCCCTAATGAACCATTTGCCAGAATTAAACCATAGTCTCGTCTTCGAGAGGTCTGAGCAAGAGACTGGGGTCACCCTGTTCCAGACAGCATTGATGACGGGTCCGCCTTTCTCCCACTCCGACCAATTAAGGGCAGAGGAGCGGTATCCTCCAGAACATAGCTTCCCTGCGTGTGTGGCTATCGCCACTGGGATCGGGTATTGGAAAATCAAATCAATCAATCAACATTTCTTCCACTCGTCGCTTCGAACGTCATGAACTCGCCTGCGGCCTTGCCACATTGGGCGGCGTCCCTTCCCTAACAGATGTCGACAAGGCGGTCAAGCGAGTGAGGAAAGTCCGTGAATTGGGCGAGTCGGAAGTCGCCTGAAATGGCTACATCAATACCACGCTTTTTCTACTTGTCGAGGCCGCTTCAGTTCACCAGGGCCGCACGACCAGCACGAACAAGTAACCACCCCTTCCAATCTCTTGAACCTTTCCACTCGAGCTGACGGTCCTCTAGCACAACCGCCCGCATCGGACCCTCAAGCCTGATCCCTCGGATGCCAGACAATGTGCAAGTCAGAAGGAAAATGGTGGTGGATTCTGCTCTCGTCTTGGAAGACGGCGATGCACTAAGAGCAGCTCGGTTGCCCATCAACGCAGACAAATGAGTCTTTTCCTTCAACCATACCCCCCATTCGCCTCTGCTTCGTCGGCCCATCGCCGTCAGTATTGAGACCAAACCCCAAGGCGAGCACTTTCAAGACGCTCTTGACCAACTCGGTGTTTGGACTTCTGCCCATCTCACCGAACCCTTGACTGCCGCTGGCCGGTCACACCTCCATCCGCCAATGTTGCCTTGTTTTGTTTTTATCTTCTAGAGAATAAGCTTGATTTGGCAATGTTGCAACTCATCGTGGTGTCTATACCACTATTTCGGTACTTTCGCTGCTGATGGTTAGGGTGGAGACGCAGTAGAGACCCCGGTTTGAAGAGAATATCTGTAGTCCCGCACTGTCACCAAAATAACAGTTATACAACAAGACAATATCAGCAGCAACCTCGAAGCAGCAACCTCGAAGCCATACACGCACTACGGACGTAGTTACGAGTCGCCGGACACACGCGATCAACTGAAACAAATTCCACGACAAGGATGACCGGGCGAACAGCGACGAATGTTCTATATGGCTAGGATCGACCTATCATACTATCCTCGAAGTTGAGACGCCCGTCGCCTATGCTCGAGAATACAGACAAGGAACGTGCAAAACCACGTTCATCGATACTAGATCGCGCTTATGGTTGGAGCATTCACATCTGAGATCTGCCTGTCTGAGGACGTCGCGGCGATAACGTGGTGTCTGCGCATGGAGGCGGAGTAGTGAGCCAAGCTTGCAGATATGTCCTTGGAAAGTTGATGTCCTTCTCCTAGCGGCACGTCACTTCAACTGTATCTGTATTCCATACCAACGGCCTGGACCATCAAGCTCAAATGCCTCAAAACCCTTGTTTTCGAAGAATGCACAGCCAGATGACGGTCTGGATGGTCTACCCGGACCGAATGACACTTGAGACATGATCGGTTCTGTCAGACGACATATGCTACGACCGACTCGAGGAAACGGCGAGGCGTCTGTGGCTATTGTCAACACACTCTGGAACAAACATCACCACATTGCATCGCCAGTTGCTGCGACGATTGCATATGTATGGAAACAGATTGTTTCGTGTTCAGAAGGTTGCAAGTGAGGATCGGAGGCTTCTAGAAGAGTAGCGAGACAGGCGATTCGAGAGGTTGAGCACACTGCATACAACATCAGGCTTACGCAACTGGTGCAAAATCCACTAGATCATTGCATTCAAAACTCACCGACTTCATCAAGAGGTCTTGGCCAGGCTTTCGAAGCTGGCAGGGAGACAAGCCTATCTAGAGAACGACAGAGACACCGCCGTCGGTATGCGGAGATGCGTAAGGGAAATTGTATTCTCCAACGCCCGATTAAATCCCAAGTTCTGAGAAACACATCTGCGAGATGACAGGGCAAATGATGGGTGTTGGTTTGCGGGCATTGTATCTTTCTGATACATGTATACGAGGCGGAAGCTGAGAGGCATGTGCTCGGGCCTTGAGTGCTCAAATGCATTTTTGATGGTGGAGGCATGCTGAGCAATCCAAGACCTCGATTGGATTAACAGATGATAAAGGTATGTTGAAGACGATCTGATTGAGTGATTGATGTTCTATCTCGATCAGGAAATGGCTTGGCTCGAACGACTGTCGAAGGAGAACGGCTTGTTTCGAACCAATCAGATGTAGTGAAGATGATGATATTGATATAGAACGTCTTTTGGAAGCTCTCTTCGCGATGTCTAAATAGCATGTTACCTCTGCTCAGAGAGAGCTGCTACTGGTCACTGCATAAGGTTGGAGGACTGCTTCATGTCAGTCAGCATACTATGGTCTCTTTCGACATACGTGACATGAAATTGAATTCTAGAATGCATTGATCTATTAGGAACGACCGCGGACTGGAAGGACCAATCCGCCACATTGTTTAGTTCGAACAGGAATCCGTCGCGCAGATCGAAAAAATGGTGGTTTTGCACTTGCTATATCATACATGTGATAGTTCTGTATTGAATACGATTTATCATAGCTATATAGGCTGTTTCCAACTTAGTCCTAGTTTTTCAGTACGAGTTGAAAGAAAAAAAAGAAGAAGAAAAGATTGATTTACTGCTGCAAGTCCACTGAAAGTCGAATGTAAATAGAAATAAAAAAGATCAGTTCATTACGAGTTCCACTGCGAGTCCCACTGCGAGTCGTTTAGCTGAGGTATGTATGGGGTTGGCGCGAAGTTGCAAAATCTGATGTGGCGGATTGGTCCCTCTGGGCAGCGGTCGGAACGGTCTGTGGCTTTCAGGGACTGTCAGCTTGGCGAAAGTGGGGACGACAAGTCGCTCCACAACGGTGGAGGGAACTACCGCGATCAACCATCCCTACAATATACGTTTAATATATTGAATGGTCAGTACAATAAGAGTCGACTGTCAAAGCGAAGAGCCTCGGAGATTAGACATCCAGGCATGTCCCTGTCAACCTTGCACATCGCGCCATCCCGAGAGGCAAATTTGGTGATTGTGGGCAAACACATCAATCCGCTCGCTAAAGCTTCAGGCACTCACAGAGCTCGTGGCCCAAGCTTGAGCATATCACCAATTCTCAACATCTCAGAACTCAAGCAGGATGGTTCGGGGCTTACAGAAATTACCAGGGTCGAGTTTGTGCGTCTGGGCTGTGATGAATCAAGAATAATTGATGCTACACTCCGACGTCGGCCACTTGCTGTGGTAGGAATGTGCTTGAAGCTTCAGGGCCTGTTCGGTTTGCGGTTTAGTCAAGCTTCGGTCTGGTCAAGCCTGCACAATTTGTGCAAAGGCGGTGGCTCTTGACCGGAAGGCTCAAGCGGTCAAGCGCACGATCCACCCATAGATGACTCGAGGCGCCAGCGTGACTGGGCCTTTAACTAAACCGCGAACCGAACGAGGCCTTAGCGAGGAACTGCCTGACTTACTGGTGCCTAGGCCATGGTTAATAAATGGGGACGAGCATCGCGTGGCCAAAGAGAGGACCATGCCGTACCACCTGCGATCTATTATACGAACTGATCTGCAACTAGCAGTCCTCGACCATTCAGCATTTGTGCAATTCAGAGACATTCATATCAAGCCTGAGCCGTGAAAGGGGAAGCTTGAGTAAGTATAAGGAGCGTCTTCCTGCAAGTCTACAATGTCTTCCTCAAGCGGGCCTACAGATAGCCTGTGTTCAGTCGTTCATCGCAGCTCCTAGTAAGCGGTTCTTCACGCTCTTCTCTCCTCGCTTGAATGCTTATCTATCGGACCAGCATTATCTTGTTACAATGCGTTTCCAGCAGGTAATCGGCTCGCTTGCAGCTTTGGCTTCCTTCGCTACTGCTGTTGATCTTACTGGTTACGAATATGTCGTTGTCGGATCTGGTGCTGGTGGAGGGTTTGTCAACCACATGGACTTACTTGTGTCATATCTGATCATCTCACAGTCCCCTTGCTGCTCGTCTTGCCCTTGCTGGCCACAAGACACTGCTCATCGAAGCTGGAGATGATCAGGGCGCCAATGTCAACTACACTGTTCCTTCCTACAACGCCAAGGTCTCAGAGGATCCCAATCTGGCATGGAACTTCTTTGTCAAGCACTACTCTGATGAGGACCGTCAAGCTCTGGATTTCAAGACCTCTTACCAGACCCCTGATGGCGGTCTCTACACTGGTCTTGACCCTCCGGCAGGGTCCGAGATGAAGGGTACTCTGTATCCTCGTACCGGTACTCTCGGAGGCTGCACAGCACACAATGCCTTGATCGCTGTCTATCCTCATCGTTCGGGTGCGTAGCTTGTTCAGCTAAATGTGGAATTCTCACTGACACATTTCATAGACTTTGATAACGTTGCTGCCATTACCGGTGATGAATCATGGTCTGCCGATAACATGCGCAAGTATTTTGTCAAGCTCGAAAACAACCACTACTTGCTCCCTGGTCAGAAAGGACACGGCTACGAGAGCTGGCTGGGAACCTCTTACGCCCCCATCGACATTGTCCTCACTGACCCTAAACTTCTCAGTCTTGTGACCGGTGCCACCTTTGCACTCGGTAACCAGACCAATGCTATTCTTAACCTCGCTTCCCTTGTCGCTGGCGACGCAAACTCGGCCTCTGCCAACCGTGATAGCCAGCCCTCTATCTTCCAGATCCCCTTGTCGACCGCTGATGGCAAGCGCGGTGGCTCCAGAGAATTTGTTGTCGCTGTCCGTGATGCTAAGAACGCCGATGGCTCGAAGGCTTACCCTCTTGGTAATTCTCCCTTATAAAACTTCTCTAGAGAATATCCGATCTAACGTGGAGCCCAGACGTCAGAACCAACTGCCACGTTACCAAGATCACCTTCGACCAGTCTACACCTCCTCGCGCTACTGGTGTCGAGTTTCTTGACGGTGCTTATCTTTATAAGGCAAGTCCTAAGAATTCTGGCAATACTGGTATCGCTGGATCTGCGACTGCTTCTCGCGAGGTCATCATCTCCGGTGGAACCTACAATTCCCCCCAGCTCCTGAAGCTTTCAGGTGTGGGACCGGCCGAAGAGCTTAAGCAGTTTGACATTCCTGTCATCGTCGACCTTCCCGGTGTTGGCACTAACCTCCAAGACCACTATGAGATCAACGTTCAGGGCAAAGCTCCCTCTAATTTCTCCGCACTCAATGGCTGTACTTTCGACGCCAGTGCCCAGGACAAGTGTCTGGACCGCTATAACAAGCCAATTCTCGGAAACCGTGGCATCTACTCTTCCCCCGGTCTGGGCGCCGCCATGTTCTACAAGTCTAGCGTCGCTGAGAACAACGAGTTTGACGTCTTCGTCTTTGGTGGCCCCGTCAACTTCCGTGGTTACTTCCCTGGTTACAGTGTCAACGCTACCGCCGAGCACGACTGGTTCAGCTGGGCAATTCTCAAGGCCCATCCTCGCAACAATGCAGGAACCATCAAGCTCCGCTCTGCAGACCCTCTCGATACCCCTGAGATCGTCTACAACTACTTTGACACTGGTGTCGGTGACTACGAGAAGGATCTCACTGCTCTCAACGAGGCTGTCCACCTCGCTCGTGACTCCTTCAAGCGTCAACTCGTCAAGATCGATGAGGTCCTCCCTGGTAAGGATGTCACCACCAGGGAAGGCATCTCTGAGTATGCAAAGAACACTGCATGGGGTCACCACGCCTCATCGTCGTGCCCCATTGGCGCTGATGATGACAAGATGGCTGTTCTTGACTCAAGCTTCAGGGTCCGCGGCACTGCTGGTCTGCGTGTCGTTGATGCTTCCGTTTTCCCCAAGATCCCTGGTACCTTCACTGCTGTCTCTACATACATGATTGCCGAGAAGGCAGCCGATGTTATCTTGCAGCAGCTCAACCAGTAATTGGAGGACGTGTTGATGTCCTGATTGAAGAGCTAGATGATGATACCTTCGACGTGATGACACGCCAGACGTGGTTTGATGTTAGACTATAGTATCAGTTAATATAATGTTGATACCCTTATGTCCGAATTCCTACTTCTTAAACGGCGGTTGTCAGTCTTCGTCATATCTCCTCCGAATTCTACTCATGACTCTCTAATCTTCTTGACGTACCATGCCATATCCTTCTTCTATGGTAAGCATTCTCTTGGTTAGCGGCAGGTATCTGTGAATATCATTTGACTCACCAACTCCCCAGAATATAACAAGTTGACAACCGGAGTCGCATCTTCGCTGAATTATGAGCCAGACTGGAGTCACCCTGTTCTAGGCAGCATCTGTGACGCATCCGCCCTCCAACTCGTCGCTTTGAACATCAACTACTCGCCATGACTTCGGAAAACAACCAAATCCAACCCGCACCAACGCCTTCAAAGTCGCCAAGTTCATTGCTCTCATGCATCGTGTCACACGTTGCCGCCCTGGAGCGCGGTGATTCGGATGCTCGAACCTCGCCACTACAGATCTTCCCGATACTCGAGTCTAAGTATGCGCAGCTGGACAATTATCTCGAAGAGGCTGATCTCTATGGCTTCTACCACGACAAGGTTCGGTAAGGCACATAGTATAAGCACATACATAGTCGTTAGTGCACGTCAAGTTGATGGGTTTCTAGGAACGACTACGACCCGTCGCTCGGACATTTGGTTATCCGTAAGCCTAAAACCCGTCATATTATCTTCATACAATGATTTGTCGAGCTGGTCTTGGCTAAGGTAACTGCTCAGGCTCGCATGCTTGAGCAAAAGTACCCAACCATCGCTCAGCGCCTTCTCAAGCTCCGATCAATGTCCACGTCTGATATAGACCTCCTGAGCGACGACGGCAAAGTCGGTCACAAGTCACCAGATGTCTCCATTGGCTATTCAGACCGCATCTATCCGCACGTCGTCTTCGAGGTCGTGCACAACCAGAATCGTAGAGCGCTGAAGCGTCTGGCACGGGACTATATCATGGGCTCGTCTCACTGTATTCGTTGTGTCGTGGGCTTGACTCCAGACTATCTACAAAATCACTCGTTGTCTTCTCCTTCTCCTGCTCACGATGCGGATGTCAGCATGTGGTGCCCTTTAGTCGAAATCGAAGGAAACATCAAAAATATGGATGTCAAGCAAGAAATCAAAGACCAGCGCCTTGGAGAATGCAACCCAGACTATGCGCTAGCCGTCCTCTCTATACGGGATCTCCTGGATAATGAGATACTGGAAGGTATCTCGCCTGGATCCCACCTCGCTGAATTCGAGATCGTCATTACCTCTAGGGAGATGATTGGCATCCTCGCAAGCGCAGAGCGTTGCCATAAGAGCTCACGTAGACAACGCGAGGAATTGCTTCGGGACAGTCAGAATCCGCGCTACAACTGGCGAAAGCCACGCATCACGGCTGAATAGGACAAATTGATTGTTGGACGTCAAAGACTTAATGAATATATTGTGTTACCGTCATCCTGACACATCCATCAATCAGTCAAAGCACCTTAGATCTGCTTGTTCATCCAAGTGGCCTAAATGACTGGAAGATGCTCTCGATAAACCATGCCCGCAGGTTCTTGACTAGCGGGCTTAAGCCGGAAATACATATTATCGTTGTCTATCAAGCGGTATGCTGCAGAAATTTGCAAAGCTCTTTCTCTAAATCAAATCATATTATGAATGCTCAGCGTTATAGTTCTACTACGACGTAGATAGCTTATGGAGAACCATATACCTTGAATTTATCGCAAGACGTGGTAGTAAAACCAATAAGTCTAACTATATATAGCCTTTAAGGAGTTCTCTTTATGGAAACTTTGTTCTTTGAAGAACTATTATGCATTTTTACAGCCTCACTATGACAGGATTCAGTACAAGGAGAGAGCAGATACACAAGAGACTCGAGATCTAGAATAACATGGGGCGCGGCCTGGAGCCTGACTTAGAGCTACCAACACTATTATCTTATCACAAACCAAGAGAACAAAAGAAAATCCCCTCGATAAGGATCAAAGAATCCTGCCACCCGGGCTTTCAATGAGCAGGCCTGACTCTAATAGAGAACCCACAAACAACAAGAATGGCTCCAGATAAACCTGGCTTTCCACGATACATCAAAAACCTCATTGCTTAGAAACCTGATCACGAGTACGTGCTCAAGTCCAATATTAATACGTGAAAATTGGAAGTCCTGTGAAAACACGGGAATGACAAAACTGATAACAAGATAAACCGAGCAATGAGAGATGTGAATGCAAGCATGAAACCAGTCCATCCGAGATCCAAGACGTCAAGTTGAGAAAGAAAGAAAGTTGAGAGGGAAGTTGTTGACTCTTTATAGTGAGACTTGGTCGTGTAAGTTACGTAGGATCGTGTCTGCCTATTCTTGCCAGCCTCATCTGGGTGGATCGCTTCACTTTCGCGTGTCATGCCGCTGCGTGTACCAAGCATACCAGGACCGCGAACATCATTTTTTTCCCCCCAGAACGAACAGTCTACAACTCATCGTTTGGTAACCAACATAAACACACAAGAAGCTTGTGACCCTTTCCAAAAGGGAAGGTGCATGTGGCGTCTCTGCTGCCTAGCTTTGTAGCCTCGTATTGCGAAGGATCCGGCTAAATGACTTCGACGTGGCGAAACGAAAAACCGAGGTCTGGACGATGGCCGAACACACAAAAAGATACTCAACAAGGATATCGGTGCCTGGAATGGCGATCATGGATAAACACTGTATCGCAGCTTAGTCGACGTGGTCTGTCAGGGGGACTCGCCGTTCTAATAAGTCGTCGAGGTGTTTTAGCTGCCAGCATGCTGAGCTTTCAATTGCCAAAAAAGGTGTGCTCATAGGGGAATGGTTATGACTGTCGTGGTGTTCGGATGCTGGTATTTGTCTTCCAGGCCTGTGGACTGTACCGTCGAGTGAGTGTCCGGAGTAAGTAAGCATCGCGAGGAGCGAAATGACCATGTGACCTAAGCCAACAGAGCTGATCAGGTACCTAGGTATGAGCTTTCGCGGATGGCGACGCTCTAGACGAAGGAGAAGCTTTCAATCCTGTACCGAGTCCTCAGATGATCTTATTGCCATCCTTGTCCCATGCAGCAGTAACCCCAACAACCAAATCTGAAGCCTACTTAGCATTCCTCGCCGAAACCTCCATGCTCCGAAACAGGAAATTGCCGCCCGGGCTACCTTGCCACTTCCAATGACAAATGGCCCAAGCAAATCGCACAAACGTTCTGCACTCTTCAATATCCTGCCAAAGATTCATGACGGTGCTGTACAACACCCCGGACCAGAAAACCAAATTGACCCCAAATGATCGAAACCACTCGGGACCAAAGTTTCGGTAGCCATTGTATGTGACGAAGAGTTGCAACATGTTCGCGACTGTGGTGGCGGCGGCGCTGACAGTGGACCATGTGGATCCATAACCAGTAAGATAGTAGATCGGATTCAGAAGTTGCCAGGTCCAATCTATACCTGACCCTTGATGTCTAAGGATGTAGCCGCATATCTGTCGCAGAAGGGTGATGAGGAGATTGATGATCACAAGGCAGATCCTGGCCCTGTGTACTTTTTCTGAAATTGCGTCGTTGCCTTGGAACATTGCTTGTTTGAACAGCACCCTCTTGCATACTGGACAGGTGTTCTTTCCAGATTTGATCCATTCCAAGATGTCTTCATTGCAGAACACATGGCCACAGGCGAGTCTCGTAGGAGCCTTGGTAGCGTCAAATTCATCCCAGCAAGTCGGACAATGGTCTCCCTCCACAGTCTCAGGATTCTCGAGTGGTTTCAACGCATCCAAATACGGCTTCTTCTTTGGTAGAAGTAGAACTTCCGGATCGGGTTTCGGTGTCGGGAAGAGGTGCCTCCAGAGGATTATGAAGGTGAAGACGACAAAGGCATACATTGGGTATTTGAAGAGCGGAGCTGCTAAGCCGGTAGCCAGCAGTAGAGTCCAGAAGATTTGCGGCATCGTTCTTGTCAGATTTGATACCCTGGGATTTATGTTTTAAGAAGGTACGCTGTCTTTATGTAGAGAAGTTTATATTAAGGTTGTTTGGCCGAGAAAGCGGCGACGGATGCGGGGCAGGCGCTGAATCCTTCCAAGAGTTTGATGGGATACGAGTTCACCACAGAGGGTGCAGACAAATGATTGATGTCGGCGTGTGGCATTCTCCCATCGCAATAACAAGATTTTTTAATTGGGTGATTTGAACGTATTTGTAGAGATGGTAGGACGAGTCTGAGTAAGCTGGCATGTTGGCAGGCTGGCAGGCCGAGTATTTATTTCCGGACAGCGATTAACTGCGCCGGATAACGCGGGCATGGCGAAGCTCAGATTGAAGATCACTGCAAACACCTGTTCAACGTCAGTGGTCATGCGACAGTCAAAGCTGCTCCTGATTGGCATTCGACTTGGACTCTCTCGCAGATGGGACATGTGGGAAAGAGTAAAAGATGGTGTGAAAAAAATGAATGCTGTAAAAATATGCTCTCGTAACAAAGGAAAGAAGTATGTACATTGTGGTCGTCAAGTGGTCGTGATCTGGCTATATAGCGACGGAGCGCCAAACAGGTATGCGTAATAGTACAAGCGCTCTGTCTTTAGGCTGTAAGTTGGTTGCATCTTGGATATTTACAGGTGAAGCTTCCCAAAGGGCCTTGAACTTGGTTGAAAGACTGAAGCTCTTGAACCGGCTGAATCTAGGCTCTTGAGATTGAGAGTTTTTGAGCGTATCGAAGTCTCTGGCTGTACGGGGCAGCTGCGTCGAGAATTCTCGTCCAGATGGCTTTGTACGGGGTCTCGATGCTGAACTGGCACTGGTCGTTCAGCAGTAACAGGGAAGCCGGCTTCCTTGTTGGAGTACTGGTGATGGTGATTCACGGAAAGCCATAATGATATGTTCAATCATACTGCTCATGCTGTTTGTGCAAGGCTTTGCGCATCTCTGTGTTGCCAATGCATCCAAAGCCAAAGGCAGGTAAGATACGGAAGCATCGCACGATAGTAGTAGATAGCAAGCCAGAACGGGTAGTGTCGGCGATTCTCTGCATCCAAGGTATATGTTGCTGCCTGGTGGTCAGATCCAGACCGAGCAGATGCAGCGGTGTCGCAACAATCTGCGTCAGCGCGGGCACAGAGAGCTGGGAGATGGTCTGAGGGTGGACTGCCAAGTTGTCCGGGATAGCCGCCGCTAGCCGAGGCGCGAAGGTGAATGATCCGAATAAAGTCAACGCGTCACGTACGAGCCAGACTGTTGTTGCGGATCTGGAAGGACGGAGTTTGGGCATGGGAACTGTCGCTGTTGCTGTGGCGGCTGCTGTGTTGGCTACACGTGATGGGATGCGGGCAAACATTTGAGCAAAGCGGATGTCCTTCCAGACGCCGAGAGGGACATTTACCAAGAAGGCAGACGCGCCGACAATAGTGCCAACATGTTCTGGGGTAAGTCTCTCGGAGATGGTCTCTGCAACATTGGCAACTCCGTAGGTTCCAGCATAGAGAGTCCAGACAATGCCAAAGGGTAATGACAGCATAAAGTGACGTGGCGATTTGACCAAAGACCAGGCTTGATGCCGAAGACTCCGTAACAAAGGCTGATTAGAGGAAGCCTTCTCAACAATTGCTCTGTCAATAATAGTGACTGTGGGAGCCACCAGAGTGGCGGAGACGGCGGCAGCAGCGATATCTCCAGCCAACAATTCCCATATGCGGGTGCTTCTGGTGAAAATAAAGGATGGTGGCTCTCTTTGTGTTTGGTGTTGGATGTCCATGTTCTGTGGTGGGAGTGTTATAACGAGTGTGGGTGCGAGGGAATGTTGATGAGGAAGACAGGTCAAGAGCAGGCGAGATGACTTGACCTGTTATCTCGATGACGAGTCAAGGCATTTTTCTCCTGACACATTTGTTGGTGTTTCCAGATTGCTCGGTTTGCTGCGGCATTGTTTTTGTTGGAAATTAGAGCTGTGCACCGCTCACGCATGGGGTTGAGTTTTTTAGGGGCTTTTTCACTGCCCCCTTACGGTTAGCTCCTGCCCGACGTTCTTCAATCTTATCAGATCAACCCTCGCTCCTTCTCCGACCAAGCCCGAGTGACGTCCGTTGTCTCCTTCCTTGAGCTCAGCGTCGTGAACAGGCCAGACACGCCTACCATGTTTTTCCTAACATCGCTCATACGCTCTCCCATCCGATCGTGTTTCTACGCGCCTCGCTCACTCGCGTCGCTCTGGTCTGGGCTTGCAGCCTTCTCTTCCACGCGACATGCTGCCATCACAAGGCCCGCCCCTGAACGGGAGTCGGAGGAAGCTCGAGCTGCTGAAGCTCGACGGCGCGAGTATCAAAGAGAATGGCGCAGAGCTGCTCGTGCAAAAGAGACTGAAGAGGAACGACACGAACGCTTAGCCCGTAAGCGCCAAAAGTACGCCTCATCACCTGAGATGCGTAAGCGACGATCCGAGTATCATTTCGAGTATAGAAGGGATCCAGAAAATCAGGCCAAGCAGGCCGAGTACAATCGCGTACATCGCCTCAAAGACCCCTACAAGAGGATATTACACCTTTGCCAAGTGCGTGCTGGGGACTTGAAACTTCGTCGTGCCGACGGCCTAGCCTCTTTCCTTAGCCAGTCCACACGCTGGGTGCACGAGAATTGGTCCTGACCGACCCATCAAGTTGTTCGCACTGCCGCTCGCGTCGATCGCCACTGCACAAGCTGTGATCAAATCCGCCGCCTGAAGCTTTGGTGGAAAGAAAAACATCCACCCCAACGTCTAAACACCGAGTCACCCCAAGATCGCTTCATGTGCAACTACTGCTTTGCCAACAGCTGGGACCTTGTGGTCCCTGAGGGCAACATTGAGAAGCTGCCACCTTTGCTCACTTCACCAGATTATCCTCCACCCGCAAGACCTAAAGACACGAACAAGGCACACCAAAAAGATCGGGACGCGATCCAAGAATGAAAGGATGAGGATAAGGACCATGTCTTTCTTCATTGATCGAAGACAAATAAATCAGCAAAGCCTAGCCTAAGGTCACCTGTACTCTTCTACACTTTCTGTTGCCAGGTGGCACGACGCGGAAGATGCTCTTGATTATACTGAAAATCGGTCGTGTTGACCTCGTCGTGATCTTGATGGAAGACGGGCTAAGATCGCGACCGCTCGCACATGCCCAAGGTTTGAGCTCGTGCTAGTGTACTTGAGGTTCGGCCATGAGGTGTCATTGATGGTCCAACTGAGGTTGAGCTACTCTGATGGCCGCATTTATCGCTCCTGTCGGTATCTCGCGAGAAACGCGTCTATGGCGCGCATACGATTCCTCATGGTACAGGAGCTTGATATCTTCTGGCAACTCGGTTCGAGGTTGGTCTTGGACAGCTGCGGCCTCCTCCCGTTCTCTACAGTGCGAGGCTGCATTCATTGGATAGTGCGTGGCTTGCAGACTGTTCAATCCGAACTTGGTAACACTGATGATTGGCTGTAATACTTGAGCATGCATACACATGAATGTGCCCGCTATCCAACAGCTGTATTGCTAATTTGTATAAGTCCAGCGACTTACCTCTCATCAAGCAAAGCATACACGTGAACACTTGCGTACAAAAGATTGTTCGTCAAGCAAGAAATCAAAATCTTTGAGAAGGAGCGACTGAGGGATATTACGATAACAGGTAACAACAAAGAAAAAAACACCAGAGGACAGCAAAAGCCACAACCACGCTTCCAATGATCACCACTTCCATCAATGTTTCAACGCTCCGATCTCCTTTGTTACAGTTTCCCTTCTTCACTTTCTGCACACTCCCATCAAGCAACCAATACCACTGCCTGACTTTCCTCCCTGCTCAAGCACCCCACAGACCTGCTCCAACATCTGCAGTTCAGCTTCTTCTCCGCCCATCTCCCTCACTAGCTTATACACCCACTGCTCCCACAGTCTTGAACCGAGAAGACCAGTCACAGGCGCAACAGCCGAAGTGCTGCCGGTAAGTGCAGGAGGATAGTAGGTTGGGTCACCATTGTGGTCAAGTAGGATATTGCCAGCAGCGTCGCGGATTGGGACTTGATAGTGGATTGCACCTTTGGGTTTTCTCTCGGTATCGACGGTAGGAGCGGTCACTTTGGGAGTTGCGGGAGACTTGGCCGTGACGCTAAGTCGCTTGCCTGTGGTAGGTTTCTTTGCAGCACCAGGGATGGCGGGAAGAGGACGAGTGGGAGGCTTTGCAACAGGACTCTTTCCCTCATCTTTCCAGATTGGCTGCACATCGCCCATACCCAAGAACATCCACATGCGCTTGGGGTCTTTGAATCCGGCAGTCTCGAGTCTGCCTAGGAATTGCTTGGTAGGTTCGCGCTCGTAGCCTCTTTGCTGGAGCTTGTGTCCGAACTCGGCATTCATGACTTGACCCCAGGAGCCGGCTGAGACGTTGATGAGGAGAGCGTCCAAGAGGTTAAAGTCCAGGTATCCAGAGGGCTTGAGCACGCGATGCAACTCAGAGAGGGTAAGGTTCCACTGATCGCTCTTGAGGAGTGAATGCAAAGTGCGCGCGGAGACGATGTCGAAAGTGTCATCTGCGAAAGGCAGGGCGAATGGTTTCTCAGCCTCAACAGCGGTGAAGTTGGTAGGCGCCTCCAACACTTCTGTGTTTGGTTCGAAGTAAACAGTGCAGACATTGGCCAAAGGAAACGAGGTTGCGACAGACCAGCCCCAATCGGCGTTGGGCTTGCCGTCAAAATCCAAGACTTGAGCAGAGGGCAAGGAACTCAGGTATGTAGCCACATCCTTGGTCAGCAGCGAGCCGCCACGGAGATAGGCAAGAGCTTCGAGTTCCCAAGTTTGAGGTGAGACTTGCTCGAGCACACTGCGTTCGCGCTCCACGGCTGCGATCACTTCTCTCTTTGCATCGTCTTCAGGAGAAGGCGCAGGCAGCATAGTCGAGATGGGGCGAGTGGAGATTGGACGCGAAGGCTCGGCGATGGAGAAACTGTTGTGCAGGGTGCGCAGGTAAGCGGCGGAAAAGTTGCGGCGCATGATGTGAGTGCTTTCGAGGCGTGGCTGGCGGTGCACAAAGGCATCTGTAGGTTTGTGGCGCGACATGATTGATTTGAAGCCGTCGAGGAAGATGCGATCAGTGTTGTCAGTAGAGGATGAGACGACAGTCTCGACAGAAGGCGAAGCAGGCGCAGAAACAGTCGTGTTGGTGGAAGGTCTCGGGCTCGCAGCAGCGTCAGGCGCAAACCTGACGCTTTTCTTGGACGGACTGCTCGCCGCCGAGTTTGTAACAGGCGACGATGTCATATCAGGCGTAATCGGCGTGGCAACCTTGTTGTCGTTGTTGACAGTGACAATGGCGAATTGATCTTCTAACCAACCCTTTGTGCGTTCAAAGTGCGCCAACGCTGACTGTTTTAGTTTCTCCTGATACTGCTCGTTGTACTCTGAAGGAGGAACACATACGTCGATGATTTCGCAAA
The DNA here is from genome assembly GCA_024195585.1 of Aureobasidium sp. EXF-3400. Taxonomy (NCBI): domain Eukaryota; kingdom Fungi; phylum Ascomycota; class Dothideomycetes; order Dothideales; family Saccotheciaceae; genus Aureobasidium; species Aureobasidium sp. EXF-3400. The sequence continues at coordinate 118,216 of SWBL01000037.1, forward strand.
TCTCCACTGAGCGATCGATGGGTGAAAAGACGTCCTTGATTGCTGTTGTTGGATCTTGACTACCTGCTGATGCTAGCGCTGTAGTGACGATTGTTGTTGTTACGCGTTGATGCTGTTCACTTGACCGCGCTGCGCTTCCGCGCCATGGAACGCCGTAGAAGTTTTCCGCCACACTTGTTGAGGGCTCCGGCGTTCTGATCGCCCAAGTTTGTGCAGCTACTGGCGCCAGAGAAGAGAAGAAGCCACCAGGAGAGGGTACACTGAGAGCGGAGATCGGGTCTTGTGTTTGCTGGTCCTCGGGAGTGACTGACAATAGTGCAAAGTCTAGACGTACTGGAGTGGTCTTGATGATCTCTGACATCTCATGGGCAGCTTCTTCAGGCACATCAAGAACTGTTTCAATGACCTCGTTCGATGCTTCTTCTGGACTGAGCTGGTGCAACGTCTCGAATGCATCTGGATGGAGTTGGCACGGCGGCTCCCATTCATCAACGATTTCACCCCTCGACGTAAGATCTGGAGTAGAGGGACAACTGCTCAGGGCAAGTTCTTCACTTGTCAAACTCCCGTCCAGAGACGGAGTTGAAGTACCACTAGGCACCCTCAACCTCTGAGCCTGCCAAACCGAAAATGCAGATGGGGAAGCAAGTTTTGTGGCAGGCGACAAACCCACAGGTTGAAAAGTATGTGGCTTGTGGATAGACGGCCATTGCGAAGGCGAGGGTATGACAAGAGAGGGGTACTTGCTGCGTTCTTTGTCGACTACATGCTTCTTGACAGATGCAGACAGTTTGAGTGGTACCTCTTCACCCTCGCTATCCGTCACATCGTATAAGCTGTCAAAGCTCGATTTGGAACTGCGTTGGCTCCACATGGACGAGGCTTCAGAAGTGGCGTCTGTCGCTGGTGTGATCGTCGCTGCCAGGCCTCGTGGTGTAGGCACATCATCAGACATCGGAGAGGTGATTGTAAGTTTTGCTGGATAATGATATGAAGGTATGTTGACCTGGACTTCATCCTCGATCAAGGTAACTCTCGCCTCCCTCCGAACCTGCGGAGGTGGCTGGTAAACTGTTGTGGGTAGAACATATGTCGCCATTATTAAGGTATGTATCGTCTTTTTGTTGTTTTGTTGGATTGCTGATATGCTTGCTCGACTTTTCGGAAGTTGTGTGCTATAATCGTTGCTGTTGGTATGAATGTATGCAATGATGGTAGTCCGACCAGCGGATACGATATTAGTGCAAAGTAAAAGAAAGGAAAGGAAAACACAAAAAACTGCAAAAGGGTACGGAAAAACCCACAGGAAGCAAGATACAATCTGAGAAGGAAAAGGTCTGAGGATGGGTCCCGCGGTGTGCTTAAGTCACCCACCTTGGCGCTTAATCGAGGCAGTGGAGACCTTGTGGCTGCCACAAGAATCGTTTCTGATGCACTGTGAGCAAGAAGCAGCGTTGTCGTATGCCTCTATCCGGGTTCCAAAAGACTGCCGGGTCGACATTTCTGAAGGCTGGGCATTGTTGTGAGTAGGTGATTGGTTTGCGAACAAAGACCGGCAGCATCTTGTAGCGGCTATTGGCAATGGCGGCCATGCTGGGCAGGCATGCCCAAGCCGTCTGCAGATATCCTGCATTCAGGTTGATGATGGTTGGTCAAAGATTTGCCCGATACATGCAGCGCTACGTGGGCGCTTACAGGGCGAACCATTGGGCAACGAGGTTCTACAAGCTTCCCACTTTGTCTCTGGGCAGCGCTTCGGCAACAAAAGAATAGAGGCATGCCCGAATGTCGAATACACATGATGATGTTCAGCGGACGTAGCAACCTTTTGGAAGAAAGAACCGGTGGTTGTGTCTGAGCGAAGCGCCCGACCAATTCGGCCAAACACTCAACATTTCGTCGAATGATTGGATTATTCTCCATGAAGACCGCTCGAAAAACATCATGCTTGCCAGATCCTGGACATCGACATGCCTGTCGCACCTTCCGGATGTCCAGTCAGGCTCTTCTGGCAAACTATCGACAGAAAGTCGGCAGGTAATCTCCTAAGAGATACGTTGGCTTTGCAGGACGTTCCATCTAGAGATGCCACCTCGATGTCTGGATCCTCAAGTAGCTCGACTTGATTGCGTCCAAGAAAATTTGAGTGACATACTGCTCCGCCGTCTGGCGATGACTCAGCTAGGTATGTACTCTCCTGCTTCGATATCCTCGACTCGCACCGACTCGCGTCAAAATCATTGCCGGTGTTCCCTTCCGAACCCCGCTGTGGGTCTCCGCGTTGAAAACGCCCTCTTGGCCCATCGATCTGGGGACAACCAACCGAGGCATCCGGCGTTTATTTCAGATTGCCATAAGCACCTACTGAAAGCCCTTCTTCGTCTGCTTGAGAAGCGCGGAGAGCTGGTTCGCATTGGCTCTGATCATCTGAAGAATCTTCGAGCGTCGGCCGTCAGAAGAGACTACGAATCTCGGCGGCCGGCCGTCATCGACCATGTTCACATCGGTCACCATCTTGATAACATCACCATCTGGTTCTCGAAGCACGCGAAGTCCACGAATAAGGTTCAGACATGAATCGAGTTTGGGAGTCTAGGTCACATGGTCGTTGCACTCCACCTGCTGCACCGTGCCTCTGCGGAGACAGCGGTCCAGCTCATGATGGCAGAGAATAAGTATCAGCATACAGGCACCACAACGATCAATGCTACTTTGTTACTACTTCTCGCGCATTCTACCACCCTCTCAACATCAATATGTCAAAACCGGTCTTCATCCTATCTCCAGGTGCATGGCATACTTCCGAGGTCTACAATAAACTCGTCCCCCACCTCGAGGCTAAAGGCCATAGAACGGTCCTGCATGATTGGCCGTCGATCACACAAGCACCACTCACATCCTTCGATGAAGACATCCAGGCTATTCGGACGACGGTTCTACGCGAAGCGGATGCCGGTAACGATGTGGTCATTGTAGCGCACAGCTGGTCTGGTTCGCCAGTAAATAGCTCTGTCGCCGACCTAAGCAAAGCGGAACGGGCAAAACAAGGAAAACCCGGCGGCATCGTTAAGCTGGTGTTCCTCTGCGCTTTTGTAGTTTCTGAAGGCGTCAGCTTGTTAGGTGCGATGGGCGGTGATGACAGCAAAATTCCTCTCTGGAATGTTCAGGTTCGTTTACCGCTCCCCTTGTAATTGTGCTATACTAATTGTTACTTCCGTAGGGCGATGTCGTGTATGCCAACGATCCTGCGCACTTCTTCTTCGAGGGACTGCCGGCAGAAGAACAACGGCAGTTGGCATCAAACCTCAAGCCCCACTCTAGGGCGACATTCTGCGCTCCTTCTAGAGGTGCGGCTTACATGACCATTCCATCGGCCTATCTCATATGTGAAGATGATGCTGCGATACCTGTTTTCGCACAGGAGGCCATGGTAAAACATGCTCAAGAAGCGGGCGCATCTCTCGCGGTCGAGAGAATCAAATCTGCCCACAGTCCGTTTTTGACTCACCCAGAAGAAACTGCGCAATTCTGTATCAGGGCTTTGACCTTATCTGGTACACCGTAGAGATTTTCTCGATGCAAGTCTGGACACTGATTGGAGAAGGAACCATTTTAGCGATGCGAAACTTCGATGTTGGAAGTGTCCAAAGTGATGCTGGTGTCGGTGGAGACTTCCGGACCAGCAGCAGTGATAGCGGCGAGTCTTGACTAGGATGAATACTGATGCATTCATATGTGGACGGGCGTGCTCGAGTGCCCTCGCTCGAGCCCACATAATTAGCACCGATGTAGGAACAACATCATCTGAGATGCCAGATGATGATATCCTATCAGATGAACAACAATGCAGAGCCAATGTGTGGGTGGAGGGTTTTGAGTGCCTTATCTTGAGCCTACGTAGCTAGGCCTGCTATTGACAACATTGTCCGTGATAGGGGTCGATTGCAAACAAATTCTACCAGATCCTTTCGATATGACATGTTTCTAGCTAGCACGAACCTCCAAGCTCGAAAGACTCAAACATGACTGTAGCCAGTACCCTGTCATGCTCTTGGGTTCGATTGCTCGACCCCCGGATCGTGCTTCTTCTGGTCCGTCGTCCCTACCTCCACGTCGAATGTGTGTGTGCGATCGGGTTTCGGTCTAACACCCTCGAGTTTCTGGCATCTTTTATTGAGCTCCCGGAGCGTAGTGCAGTCCTCGTAAGCTTTTGGTAACCCTCCGTTCGGGCTTTTGACAAAACATTGAGGGCAAAGATACAATTCATGGTCAGTATCCATGGTCGGATCGGGTTTCCGTCTCCACCATAGCCTGCGGCCATCAGCTCTTGTACGTCCACAACCTCGACAGTGGAACCTGACTTTTTCGGAGTAAAGTATGGGCTTATACGGGGTCCAATCAACCATCCGCCTAGCCAACGAATAGTGCCTTGTCCAGTTGTCGACCAGCTCTCTTAATCTGTACAGAGGATCGTTGGCTCTTTTATACCGTATAGTTGCGATCGACCTCGGATACTTGTCACGATCCTGACGTGCCTTGTTCGCTTTTCTCTGGGGCGTATGATTGCGTTCCCTGTCCTTGGCAGTTTGTTGGGCCTCATATGCTGGATCGCTAAACATTCTCCAAGCATGTTTCGCACGCCGTAGCCGCAGTCTAGCTCTATGTATGTCATTTTCGGTGACTTCCTGGGAGCCAGATTCGAGGTTCTGTGCAGGTTTCCAAGCGGATCTCATTTGGTCATACTGGCGTTTGGCCTCAAGCATTTCGGCTTCAAGCTTTGTCCATTCCTCTGGTTGGGAATCCTGAGCAGGTTCTTGATGGTCAAACTTTGATTCTTTCGACTTGGTCCAAACAGCGCGGAGGGTGGAGAATAGGCGAGAACCAGTTGGTGATGTCTTAGGTGGCTTCCAAGATTGACCTGTCAATGTCGAGGTGGTCGAGGTTCGGGGCTGATTTTCGAGAGTTGCCTTTCTCTTCGCAATCTCTTTGATGGTCGTGCAGCCTTCGTAGCCTTCAGGAAGACCCGCCTCTGGAAGCTTCATATAGCAGCTGTGGCACAGGAAATTCTGCGGATCCCTTTTCCACCAGATATGTGATCCGCGATGCCTCTCAAGATTGCATCCTTGACACCAGTGTTCCACTTGATCAGGATATAATATAGGCCGCCACGTTGTCCAGTTCAGGTCTTCTCGGAACCAAGCATATCGGCGAATCCATATGCGAAATTTCTCTGCTTTTGCAAAAGCAGTACTTTGTGATTGGCGCCACGCCTTGGCTTTATCCTGATAGTATAATCGAACCTCTGGCTGGAGACGGAACTTATACATACGCTCTCGCATCTTGCGGGCGAAGTCCGGATCAGTCGCGCGATAGTGGGCGTTGTACTCACTCGCCCGTCGCAGATATTCGGCGCGGCGTTCGGGATCATCCTCGTATTTCTTTTTTCTAGGTACACTGCCAGGCCAAATGATCTCTTTTGGCATCACGGAACCCGCACGCTCGGTCGAATAGGACTGTGGCATGAAGAGTCGACTCCTTGAAGAATTGCATAGTAATTGAGGATCCCTTGACCGAAGCGAACGATAGCCAAAAGAGTTGGAGGCACAAGATGGCTTGATCAGAGTCCGAGACGACATGGTGGATTTTTGCCGTGACACGTTCAGATATAGGCTCCCGATCAAGCCTTGGGCAAGCATGCGACTATAGAATGGTAATATGGAGCGTGTCGATATGTGTTGATGAAGCAGGTCGACGGCCAAGCCTCGGCATATTCATCTGAAGCCAAAGAGTATGTCTGCTGCAATCTTGCGATATGATGATGACTTGATTGCTTCGTCTTCAGATGAAAGGTATGTTTTTTTGCAGTCTTAGTCATGGAAAGGGAAGTTGCAGAAGTGCCCAGGATCATCTGGAAACTTCTTGTGATGATGGGCACAAGGGAAAGGACGTTCCCGATCGTGATTCCCGAATGTGGACAATTAACAATAATTAGCCCGAATTTCTCCCATCAGCCACTTTCGGTCAGCGAGCAACGTCGGCTTTGTCAGAGCTTCGCTATCCCTCTGTCATGCAACATAGCAATGTAATCAAGACAAATACAGCCTAAGTCGTTACCTTTCCCATTTCCTATTTCCAAGGTTTCCATGTCCATCCGTCGTTTCCCTACCTTTCTTCTTTCGTATAAAAAGCGTGCGTCGCCTTCATGAGACTGCTCATCTCCATCTTAATCTGCATTGCAGCTGTCGCATACCATCAACGACAATTCATCCTACCCTACCTGACAACTGAGAACATCACCACGACCGCTACAAACACTACATACCAAGCAACAACGAATACGACAATGGCATCCGCACAGTCGACCTTCAAGGGTCTCCCCGTCATCCCTCCCAATGACCCCTCCTTGACTGCCACAACCACCACTCCCCGCAAGGTCCGCAAAGTCTTCGAAGCAATCGACCAGGCCGAAGGAGCAGGCGCAAGAGTCAGAAGATCCGTGGGCACAAGAGAGTTGAAGAACTTTACACCTTTCCTCATGCTCGTACGTTTCCTCGTCGCATACCCTGTAACCGAAGTAATCAGATAACTAACACAACCTTCTAGGACCACTTCACCATCTCCCCTGGCGCAGGCTTCCCCGACCACCCTCACCGCGGCCAAGAAACAATCACCTACCTCCTCAGCGGTGCCGTCGACCACGAAGATTTCGCTGGCAACAAAGGCACCATCCACGCTGGAGACCTCCAATTCATGACGGCAGGAAGAGGCATTGTGCACGCCGAGATGCCCGCCCAAAATCCCGACGGCAGTGCAAACATCGGTATGCAATTGTGGGTGGACTTGCCTGCTCAACTCAAAGATTGCGAACCCCGTTACCGCGATTTGCGCGCTTCCGAGATCCCAGTCGCGAAGTCTGAGGACGGCAAGGTCGATGTCAAGGTCATTTCCGGACGCGCATATGGTGTCGATTCGTTGCAAGAGTTGGCTTACACCCCGGTTTGGTTGCTCGATGTGAGGGTTCAACCTGGTGGCACGTTCAACACTCCTTTGCCGCACAAGTGGAATGCCTTCATCTACACCCTCAGCAACAGCATCAACCTTTCTTCCGGATCATCATCGCGAACAATCCCGCAATATCACAATGCTGTCTTGGAACAGGAAGGTGACAGCATTGTCGCCAGTGTTCCTGAGACGGCAGACAAGGAGAGCAGATTTATCTTGGTCGCTGGTATGCCTTTGAACCAACCAGTAAGTCTCTCCACACTTCTTTGGATTATCACACATGCTAACATATCCATCAGATCATCCAATACGGTCCCTTCGTCCAGACCAGCACAGAAGGCATCTACAGAGCAATGGCCGACTACCAAGGCTACACCAACGGCTTCGAGCGCGCCGAGAACTGGGAGTCGGAGATTGGAAAGAGCATGGTTCACTAGACCCATTGATGGCCAAAATCCTACGAGTAACGAGATGCAAACAATGGCGATACCCGTGCCAGCCTTTGAGCTGTTTGGATTCTAGGACTTCTGCATAGACTTTTCTTTTTCTTGCAGTATTTTAGCTTGAATTGAGCTTGACTTCCTGATATGAACAGATCAGCTATTTTGCATGGACAAACAGGTTGAAACATACCGCCTGAACGATGTTTCGCCAGTAAGCAGTGAAGTGAGAATCTGCAAATATCCAGAGAATCTTGCCTGACACCAGTATGATGCTCATCTGCGACACGACAGCGAGAGAGAAGATAAATAACCTAACACAGGCAAGAACGATCTAGAAATGGAGCAATAACTGCGGGCCAGTGGGTTTCCAACAAAGATCAATCTACAAGATCTTTGGCTATCCACTAATCTAGTAAAGATCTCATCCTCGAAGCTTGAATCAATAAAAACAATAAGAATATTACAATGTACAACAACCCATCTTCATAACTCATAATACGTCGTGACAGAGCAGCCAATACTCCAACTCCATGAACCCCAGCGGCGCGAACGACTGAGCCACTAGAAGAAAGTTTAGCCGGAGTGTTCTCCACAAACAGGTGGTGTTGTTACCTACCCCGGATATGTTGGGCGGTAGCTCGACACCCGGTTCTCTAAAATCCATCATGGTGGTGACAGTTCTGTAAACACGACTTAGTGTTTGTCATAAGACAAGGCGATCATAGAAGATTGCTTACATCTTCGAGGCCATTGTTGGAGAAGTTGGGCAGCCGCAATGACTGCCGCGAGTATAGCGAAGAAGGTTTGGATTACTTCGAGGGCAAGTTCGGCGCTCATGGTTGGTTGATTGGAGCTTGGCAGGGCTTGGTATGGAATAGATGGAGTAGTCTCGTTCAAGACAAAACTCAAGGTAATAGATAGGCGATTGAAATAGGTTATATTGTGCTGGTCGTTATTGGGAGCTGACAAGGCCGACGATTCCAAGTGCTTTTGAGGAGATCTGGTGCCATATTTATAAGTAGAGACTGTCTACAGGCAGATACAGTGGAAGCAACATCTGCGGATGCGAATGATGTCGAGGCGCAGTCGTGCAAAGGAAAGGTTAAATTATATGTCCAAGGAAAGGTTAAATTATTTGTCCAAGGAACCAGCCCCACAATAAAAGTCCAAGGAACCAGCCCCACAAGAAATGTTAAAGGACTCAGCCCTACGAGAAAACTGAGGGGTAGGATGCAAAGAAAGGATTGGCCTGTTCTGGTGCTGCGGGCGCAGAAGCGACTTCCGGATGAGACGCCTGCGTCAATGCGTCATTTGCATCTGAGAGCGCTCTGTAGAGTCGAGGAAGCCTCTGATACTTATTATCCCGCTTGTGAGAGAACACATAGCACCAGGCCCACGCCGCTGTACTAGTAACCGGTCGGAGACTAGATACTAAGTATGTTGGAAAGGGTGTACGAGTTACTGCGCCAGAACAACCCGTTTGAACCGACGTGGCTGCTGTGATTGATCAATACCTTGGTCACACTTCCTCAACAAGCTCCCACAGACATGAGATGAGGAGAGGTCAAGTGATATGCTTTGATCTCTGGGCGTCAGTTGTTTAACGTTGCTTGATGCCATCACACTCGACACGAATACACAACTGTGGCAATTGTGACAACGAAGACCGCTCCGTCAACTTATGCATTAGAAGCTCTTCGACTACAACATGTCTCGCAGAACCCTTGCATCCCATGAAATTCTCCTGACGACTAACTACCCCTTGATAGCTTCAGCAGCTTTCCCATCAAGAGGGACCGCTCTATCCTCAGCATCCCCAGCACCAACATCCTCTCCAATCAAAACATCAGCCCCCTCCATCTCTCTCCCCAACATCATATGTTGCACATTAACCTTAGGTCCCTTGAACCACTTTCTCGCACTCACAACCCACCAAACCATGACCATAAACATCGGACCTCCATAAACCACACACGTCCAATTCATAGTCTTTGCCGTCAATTCCTTTCCAACCACCGAAGGCAAACACAAGATCGGTACCATGAGAACGACAAACGCAGACGCAATGATTCCCACAGGAATAGACAGTTTGCCCAGATTCCAGGGGCCTGGACGAAATCTGTTTCCGACGAAAAACACACGGATGAAGATGGGTGTGGTGAATGCGACGAAAGCGGCAATGGCACCGATGGAAAACATGGCGCCGGCCGCGAGCGAACCGCCAAAGATGAGTAGGAGCATGACACAAGCAACGCCGGTGTTGAGCCATACTGCATTAACGGGTGTTTGCGTGTGCTTGTTGACGCGTTTCCAGATGTTGCTGAAAGGGAAACAGTCGTCTCTGGCGTATGCGAAAGTGACTCTTGACGCGGCGATCATGCAGCCTTGGCCCATGAAAAAGCCGGCGATGATGGTCAGAGATAATACAGCCAAGACGCATTGTTGTGGCAGCACTTGAACCAGGTAGGCGGCGAAGGGTTGGCCGAGGTCAGAAGAAAGAGCGTCTGGAATGGAGACGACGGTGTATGCGACTACCAATTGAAGGAACCAGCCAAAGGTGCCACCTACAGCTGAGGTGAGGAAGATTGCGCGAGGAGAGGCAATAGCGGCATTGCTGCATTCCTCTGCTAGGTGGAAAGGTGAGTCGTAGCTGCCATGTCGTTAGAAAAACAACTCTCTTGGTGCTGATGAAACTTGATTGACGTACCCACTCATTGTCCAGATGACACCGATAAAACTCATCAAGATACTGACTCCAGAAGGGAAAGCCGTGCCCGCGTAGATGTCGCCCCAAACCTCTTTGCTGGGTGTAAAACGCGGCAAGTTTTTGTCTTCTCTGTTCGTAGCCGCAGGAATGAGAATCAGTACAACAATCAACGCCACGATATTGAACGAGCTGCCAAAACTGTTGACGCGCGCGATGGTCTTGGTAGGCAGACTAGCCATACAAGCATGGATGATCATCAACAGCACCGTCAAGAGGTAAACTTGATAGTTCTGGGGTACGAAGGAGGGATTGACGATGGAGGCGGCGGCCAGAATCATTGCGGCCGTGCCGTAGTTGACGGATGGAGCGCCAGTAACTTGACCCATCCAGTTAGACCAGCCTGTTATCCATGCGGCGAGAGGTCCCCAGCCGGGTGGTGCGAGGACGGCACTGGCATAGTACAATCCGCCGCTAGTAGGCATTGACGAACAGAGTTCTGCCATGGAGGCTGCGACGCTTTGGATGCCTATCATGGCGACAAGCCAGCCCCAAGTCATACCTGTGTCTCTCTGTCAATACTCGTCCTTCTTCGTGCACAGGTTAGGACGAAAGAGTCGACTCACCAGCAGTCCCTGCATACCCCATACCATAGTACAGTGTACTTGCGAAACTAGGCGACAGGCCCAACACGGCGAAACTGACGCAAAAGGTGGTCCAGAGGTTAAATTCACGCTTGAATTCGGGCTTATAGCCCAATGCGGCCAGTGTCTCTTCATCTTGATTCCATGTATGTTTGGGATCAAAAGGTATATCGCCTTCGGGCAATACGGACGTAACGGGTTCTTGGCCCACGCTCTTTCGTGTTGATGGAGTGCGTTGGGACATGGTGTCCAGAAGGCTGGGTTTTGGTATGGTTTAGGGGTGGTGTGGTGTATGAGAAGAGGGTCGGTCTTACAGGTTTGGGGGTAGGGAGTGTTAGATATGCATGTTCTGCTGTTCAGACGACCGTCATTGCACAGCAGTCTCGACAAGTCTCTGATAAGGCCACGAACAGGGCTCGAAAAGCTTCTGATTTGTACTATTTTGTATCGAGTATGTTCATGCGACGATGTACCTTGGCATGGCCAATCAACTAGAGGCGCGATGTCTAGACAGCAGAGATAGGCGGACGGAAGGTTTTCCGCTGCTTGCGTACGACTGTACATGGAAAGATAGGTAGGTGGCGGGCAGTGTTTATCTTATCTCTTTTGAGCTTATCCTGCCAATGGTTGGTGTTGTTTGATGGTGCGGGGTAGTGGTTGCGATAAAGGATCCATCGCTCTTGCTTGCCGAACGAGCTGCAGTTTCAGCAAATGCAATGCGCTCGCACTTGTACGCACTTTTGACACTTAGTTGCTAATCCCGCTGCAAAAGGTTTCTGAAGCATAGCTGAGGAATCTCGCTTCCTGCCGCCACTCACACATTCAACACCAGTCTTATATCAAGATATAGATGTTTGTGGATTTGGAGCGGTACCTTTCTCGTGTCCGCAGCTCTTTCAATCTCGCAGAGTTATGCTCCATCGTCATTAGTAATATGCATTTCCGGTGTTTCCGCCTGGGGCAGCACCGGGAAATGCTCCAGGTACGACCGCGGGTTCTCGAGCCATGGCTTCATCGCCACTGTCATCTTCGTTGCCTCTGAAAGCGTGCTGTTGAGGATCAATGGGAGCGCGCAGACGAGCTAGTAGGGATGCATCGAGGGTTGGCGGAGTAAAAGCTTTAGGGCTGTGGTATTCACGACCCGATGGCATTGCTGCCATGAGTGGCTCGCTTGGAGGGATGATTTGGGTGTTGATCTGTGTTTGCTCGGGTCAGTATGTTGTTCTACTTTCCTCCAGAGGCAAAGTCAGGCTTGAAGATTCATGATCAGACTTACCGTATCGTTCAATTTCACCCACTTTACCTCTAACCACTCCAACACCCTCGCCTCTTCGAGTTTGCCTGCATCTAGGCCCCAATCGTCTGCACCCTTCTCGACTCTTCGGTCTTCTCGTTTCTCGGCAAAAGTTTGCTTTATGCCTTTCCAACCTTTGCGTTTACTGGCATCTTGTTCCAGCGGTGCTAGACCTAACTCTCTCCTCGCACCTCGTAGATATGCAATTGCTTCTCCAGTTTTTCCTGTTGCTTCGGCATCACAAGCTAGAAACCTAGCAGCTTTTGCGCGAGATGTGCGACGAAGATCATCGACGTAGTTTGATAGTGAAGAGTCCAATGCACCAATGCCAGGAGCCAAAGAAGCAGCTGCTCGTTGGGCGTGGTCGGAGGCACAGATACACAGACGAGCGAACAGATGAGCACGGACTTTTGGTATGCTAGGGGCAGAGATCATCCAGTCCTTATCATCTTTATTCCTTGCCTGGATGACGGCAGTAGTATAGGGATCGTCTTTCAAGACAGTGATGAGGGTAGCCTCGGCGAGAGCCAGAGCGGCGAGAGCGACTTGGGTCGAGTTTACGGTATCTAGAGGTGCATAGGCAGGATCTTGGGTGTGTAGATTCAGGATGTAGTTGTGAATCGAGTTTGCCTCGAGAAGATATTTCATGGCAGAGCCGATAGCTGCGGTACGACGGTCCGGCGAGGGGATATCAGGCGAGTAGAGTATTTGGATTTGCGAGCGTGCTTGTTGAACTTGGATGTATGCTAGTGTTTGTAGGACGAAAGCAACATCGTTGTAAATGCCTGGCAGCGGCGATCGTGGGGGTTCTCGTCCTGGTAATGTCGCTGATAGAGTGAGACGCCATTCTGTCTGTAGTTGTTTTGTATTTGTGACCGTCACAGGCTCGTCTTGTATTCTGCCGGTGGCTGTTGCGGACGCGATACCCAGTACATAAGGAAGGTAGCCATTCACAGCATCTTGGACCACTCCCAAGTGAGCTGCTTGTTGTGAAGTTGGTAGTCGTTTGTGCATCTTCAGGGCATCGCGAAGAATCGATCGTTGTGTGGTCGCTGTGAGCGGCAGAGAGGGATGACTGGGGCTGCTGATGAAGGTGTCTAGCGGTGTTGACGATGTCGTCGGCAACGTGAATGGGTAAGGCATGGTACAATACCTGGTCAAGGTAAGAATTATTTGGTTTAGATTGGCAGTCACTGCATCAACCTTTGTTCTCGCCAATGTGAATCGCGTCGGTCGCGCCTGCCAATGTTTCGTGGGGTCCAGCTTTCTTGGGAAACTGCGTCACTCCGTATTCCTCGTATTGGCTATCTTCACATGCCTGTCGCGGAATAAGCCCGTCCGCAGCTACCACCCTGGTCGACCATTCACTCTGTATACTTAATAGACAACTGACTGCTACACCATAGTTCCAAATGCGATACGAAACACCGTCAGCTTCACCCTATTCCAGGTCGAATCTGGTCTTTCCTGCCGAAGTAAAAACCATCTATGCACAGCTTAATGAAAGATTCCTGATTTGGTAGGTCCTGCTACCTAAGTAAATAACAATTGTATGTGCTGAGAAGATAAACAGCCGAAAGGACTGAAGTTCCAAGACCATTCACAGATTCTACGGACGAAAACAGTATCCATGAGAAAGGCCACTGGTCCTTATCTATTAATGTCTCGGTCGTGCCACGAAGGATTCACCCCTTGCAGCTTCCACGTGTCCCTGCAGCATGCTTGCTCAATAAAAGGCAAGAATCCGACAGATTAACACACCGCTTCTCGTGTGTTCTCCTTCTCATAACTTCGCTCAAGATGATTAAATTGGTTGCCTTTGATCTTGACGGCACGCTCGCTGAGAGCAAACAACCCATCAAGCCCGACATGGGTGAAGCTCTATCCAACCTCTTATCCGTTGCAGACGTCGCAATTATCTCTGGCGGTGACTGGCCACAATTCCACAAACAGGTTGCTAGTCGTCTGCCCGCTTCTGCAGACCTCTCAAGGCTCTGGCTGATGCCCACCACCGGCACAAAACTCTACACTCACCGCGACGGAGCATGGCAAGTTGTCTATGCCGAACTCTTCTCCGAGCAAGAGAGGGCAAACATCGTCAAGGCTTTTGAGCTCTCGCTGGCTGCTACAGGGTTTACGCCCGAGCAGACATGGGGAGAGCGCATTGAGGACCGAGGCAGTCAAATCACCTTTTCTGCATTGGGTCAACAGGCACCCGTCAGCGCAAAAGAGCTCTGGGATCCCGATTTTGCCAAACGCAAAGTCATCCAAGCAGACTTGCGCACACGTCTACCAGGATTATCCATCAACATGGGTGGAGCGACTTCCATCGATATCACCAGAGAGGGTGTGGATAAAGGCTATGGCTTGAAGAAGCTGCGTGATGCGAGTGGAATACCTTTGGAGCAGATGATGTTTATCGGAGATGCGATATTTCCTGGAGGAAACGATTATCCAGCCAAGGAAATTGGCCTGGAGACTGTAAAGGTCAAGAACCCTGACGGTACACTCGCTGCTATTGCTGGAATTGTGGCTTGCCTCCAATAGACATGGTCCGCAGGCACATGGCAGTTTTGCCATCATGCCATGGGATATATCGAATCACCGGCTATATGCGTAAGATTCGCCGTATCTTGTTGTCTTGTTTCCATGTGTTCAACAGACGTCACTTGCTGGTGTTTCGTCACTTCGTTGAAGAACTCTCAATGGGCGTTAATTGTGCAAAGATCCATACCGCTCAGAACATGAAAGCTTTGCCGGACACTGGTTGCATCATCGTCCAGAAGTCCGAATTAAGATCTCCAGCCTTCCAGATATTCTTCAAGAATGCTTCCATAACCTTGACGGATCCGAAAGAAAGGTACTCGTCAGCGATCTCCAGTGAGCTTAGCACAGTCTGTTGAGCATCAGAGTCGATGCAGTGAGCGCCAACCATCAGACATGGAAACAGCAGACAATGTGCTAATTTGCCAATTTCGGGTCCTTGTTGGAGTGCATCTATGCCTTCTTGTACGCTTTCCTGAACCAGCACATCGGAGATTTCGAGGTTGCATAAAGCGCGATACATGTAGATGCGAGCGCTAGCCCGATACGCCGAACAAAAGATCGTGAGCGCATCGATGGATTGACAGCCATCTCCTGTGATTGTCGGGAGAGCCAAGTTTTCGAGACGTAATTCTGTCCTTCCGAGCGTGAGTTGAATCTCCAGTAATTCTCGAATCGGAACTACGAAGCCGGTGGTATGCGCGTCGTGACCGAGTTGTGCTAGCTGCGCGAGCAGTGCCATGATATCAACAAAGGCATGGTCATCGCTGATGCCTGTCCACCATGCCTCGCTACCAGCAAGCTGGAGCCAGACGTCAGGACCAAGATGTGGTGCTTCGCCACCGATGATGGCGTATGTGAGATCCATCGTGGCGTACACCGAGAGCAGTAGTGATATTGGTCCAGACTTGGTTGAGGATACCTCCGTCATGTGGTTTCCATGCTGAAGAATGGCACGGCCGCCCCGGAGATGAAAGCCTGCTGCAAGACCATCATCTTGTGGCTCTATGATGCCGTCAAGCATGCACAACAGCACGCTAGACGGGAATGTGATGGTGTGAGATAATTCGAAAGATTCCTGCAGTCGGGTTCGGAGTGATCGTATAGCTGTCAACCGTGCTTGCTTGATGTGCGATAAAGTCTCCTCCCAGGCAGCATGATTCTTGAAAAGACGATGGGCGTTGGCGACAGCGATAACTGCCTGATGGATGGAAGAGTCGGTTACAAGCCATGCTGGGTCAATTCCCGGTCCGTCATCCATCAGGCTGAATCTTGGAAGAACTTCTCGTGCAAAATACAGTACCTGCCAGTCATCGGGTATAGATGGCGATTGTATTTGTGGTGTAGGTGTAGGTGTAGGTGACTTGACAGGTACCAGTTGGCCAGCAAAGCGTCCTCGAGCTGCCACTCCG
The DNA here is from genome assembly GCA_024195585.1 of Aureobasidium sp. EXF-3400. Lineage (NCBI taxonomy): Eukaryota > Fungi > Ascomycota > Dothideomycetes > Dothideales > Saccotheciaceae > Aureobasidium > Aureobasidium sp. EXF-3400. The sequence continues at coordinate 134,259 of SWBL01000037.1, forward strand.
TTTGCCCATTTCAGACGTACACCATACTCGCACTTTTCACCGGCAGCTTCACAACGCGTGCATACTGGCTTCTGCACGTCGCATAGAACTCGACGATCTTTACATCGCCAGCATGAGCCTTCGGAGACTCTGATTCGTTTTGGAGGCATATCTGTGTGCACTATATGCGTTCATAGATCAAGGTGCTTGATGATACAGACATGGTACATGAGCGAACATGGACAAAGCTTGGGATGTTATCGATCTCTAGGTGCGAGATCCCTTGTGAGAGGCGGAAGTTGCATGCCGAGATGGTCACGGTGGCAGTTGATCTAGAAGATGCGAAATCGTCTGGAGATGCTTATCGACACGTACAGGAAAGGCAGTACTCTTTTCATGATGCGATTGGATCAAGTAATTGAGTCAAAGTACCGGACTCGTGACTTTTATTATTATTCCCTTCGTGAACGGGTACAAGAAGAGACAAGAAGTCCAGCTGGAACGCCAATCAGTGAAGCTTCAGCCAATGGATCAACAGCCCCGCAGAGTCATCTTGGCAGACTAGTCTCAAAAAGGCGCTTATCTCGACCACCTCCTTCTTGCGCGGCTTCTACTCTACGCATACACTCGGCACAAGATCTGGGCCGCGCAAGATTTCAAACGCGTGATCCAATTCAGATGACAGAATCATATACACTGCTGATAAGGTCGTCTTTACTCCAGCTGAATAGTCGCCGCGAATGGCTGGTAATCCTCTTCTCCCTTCCATTGATCTTCGTACAGAGACTCGCCCATCTGGGATGCATCCATACCGATCATAACATCCCTATAGCAACCTTATTAGCTTCTGATGTTGATTTTTCTTGAATCACGACTTACTTGTCAGTTGCCAGAACTTCCCAGCCTGGAACACAATCGATCAGAGCGATGAGGATGTACGAGACACTGAATGCCCAGGTGAATCCGATCAGTGCTTCCACAATCTGAACACCCAGCTGTCTTGCGTTGCCATCAAAGAAGACACCACCGACTATCTCGGTCGCTCCATCAAGAGCAGCGACTTCCTTTTGAGCAAACAGTCCGGTCGCGATGGTGCCCACGAAGCCACCAATACAGTGCGTAGCAAATGTATCGCCATTATCGACCCATTTCCATCGTCTTGCCATATCCGTGAACTTGATACGCAATGCCTGTCTCGACACAACAGCACCGACGATGCCGAAGAAAAATGCCGTGGCCATGTCGATGAACCCTGCTGATGGCGTTATCATGACCAATCCACTGATGGCGCCCAGGAATGTCGAATCCAGCGACCACTTTCCAGTCTCGTAGTAAGTCATGCAAGCCCAGGTCATTGCACCAGACGCAGCGCACAGATTGGTCACACACATGGCCATCACAGACTTGAAGTTGAAGGCGAGCGTAGTGCCGGCATCAAACGCAAGCCAGGAGCCCCAGATGGTAACCAGAGCTAGCAGCTGACTCAACGTATTGTGGGGTTTGTGCAAGACCAGGTGTGCTGGTGTTCTTTCTGCCGATTTGCGCGAGCGGAAAAGCGGGTACGAGAGGTATATACTGAGAGCTGTCGCGGTGGCTCCTGAACAGATGTGGACAGGAGTGCCGCCTGCAAAGTCAAGGACGCCTAGTTCTCCGAGGAAGCCACCGCCCCAGACCATGTGTGCTAGTGGGCAGTAGACGAAGGTTGCCCAAAGCTGCGATCGTTGTCAGACTTCCTACTTCTGAACAGTGTCGCTAGAAGAAACACTTACGAAGATGAAAGGAATGAGAGGCATGAGCCTACCTCTTTCGCACGCACCCCCAATAGCGATAGCACAGACAGTAGCGCAGAAGATGAGTTGAAACTCGCTAAACAAAATAGCAGGAATTGTGCCTACAGGCTCTGCCAAAACATTCAAGTGCATGAAATGCTTGAAGTCGCCGATGAAGCCATTGCCCTCTCCATAAGCCAGTGAGTAGCCAAAGAGCCACCATTGTATCGTACAGACAGCGACAGCTAGCAAAGCTGGCATAAATGACGCCAGTCCACTGCGTCGTGTAGAGTATCCAGAATATCCAAGACCCACGGCGGGAATGATTGGCCAGCAAAATACGCTGCAGACAAGAATGAATGCTGAGTCTGTCTTGTCACAGGCCTCCCAAGCCTTGAGAACTTCGGTGGCAGTGATCATCTTGGGTGGTAAGCGAAGTACGGTTTTTGTAACTTTTGTTGCGAACTCATGCTTTCGAGCACCTTGATGTATTTATGTTCCCCAGAGCCACAGACATGGAGATAAAAGAAGTGTGGGGCTGCGAGATAGCGATAAGGTTGGTGGTCAGAAAGATTTCCCTTTTGGGTATGTATCTTGGCCGGGGTCGGAGAGGGTCATTCAACTTCCTTCTTCATGAAGATCAAATGCCGTGGAGGAGAGATGTCCATGGTTCTTGCAAAAATCGCAGCTCCAATGCTCAAGAACCGCGCTGAATTGCATGACTGTCTGGATGTCGGGCAGGGGATTATCCTTCGAAAAATCACGGACTTATTGCAGGAACTGCAGATCCATCTCATGTAGTCAGCGCTTTCACATGCAAAATTTTGCTTCAGACCAGATTCTATATGTTTGTGTGCTAAACTATGTAACGCGTGCAGCTATAAAAATGCACAATGCTATGGGACATCATGTGTCGAGGACGCATCAGGACGACGGCAGTAGCCTCAGGCTCCAGGTTTCGTGCTTGCACTTTGAGGCTTCGCGTGCTCCATCAGATCACTCTTTCCTCCTTGCTGATCTGAACTCTTCCCATTCTCGCCTCATCCCAACTCAACTCATTCCATCATCCCCTACCAACTCATTCCATCATCGAGCATCTGTGAAGCGATTGTCGTTGGGGATGGGTCTCTCGATACCGACCTTGGTGACCTTGTACAGATTGACTCAACATGACCACCAACAACACCCAAACAAGAAGCAAGCTCGGAGCAAGTTACAAGCAAGGTATTAGGGTAACATCTTGCCAACAAAGAGACCGTCGGAAGTGAAGTCCGAATCGAAGAGCCAGAGGTTGTATGGGGTCGAACATTAGTGGTCGAAGCCAGGGTCGAGAGCGGTGTCCTTAGAGTGTCAGCGCCAATCAGGGCCGAACGTGGTGGTTAGCCACAGCGTAGTACGTCGAACATACACAGCTTGCTCGGCCCAGACATCCAGGAACCAAGATTGGAGATGATGTGGCCTAGGCCGAACGTGGTGGTTAACCACAGCTCAGTACGTCGAACATACACAGCTTGCTCGGCCCATGAGAGGCTCCTCGACGAGAATAAAGCACAAGGCCAGATGGAAGTGGAAGAGTTGAGGAACGTGGATGAAATGATGCCCGATGGTGCTGGTTGAACGAGGCTTGACTGGTCATGACCTGGAAGGGCAAGGACGGCGTTCGGGATGGCGGCGAGGAAATCGACGTGATTGATGGCAGAGCAGAAGGATGAATCGAGATGTATGGTGATGGATTGGGTTGGTAGGGTTGATGGGATCAGCTGAGATGGGATGGATTGAGTTGGGATGAGATGAGATTGGATGAACTGAAATGAGAAGGAATGCACTGAGATAGGAGGGAGGAAAGAGTGATCTTTCCTCCCTCGAAGCCTCAAAGTGCAGGCACGAAGCCTGAGGCAACTACCATTATCCTTACGCGTTCGCGACACATGACACATCGATTGCAATTCCAGAAGTCACAAAACTCCTTCATATGGTTTATTATGTCTTAAATTTCTCAGCTGGTTATCTCCTCTTCGTTGCTACGGTCAACATATGGTTTTTCTTGTTTGGGTGAATACGATCAGCTGTGGCTACTATTACAAGCATGGACTTTCCGGCCATCAGCAGAAAGCATGACTTCGCAATCAAGTCTCTCTTCGATTCTGCTGAGACTTGCTTCCAAAGTCATGCTTTGATGGCTAGTATCGTTGTAGCCATTACGGTCAACATATAACATCATATCGCTTCAGGTAAGTGACATTGGTCGTGGCTTCGATCACAATATTCATAGCAATGCTGCATTCTGCTATATATCTTCACGATCTGTGCCTCTATGATCATCATTTTCTTTCCTACCCATTCTGGAGTTTGAACAAGAAGAACGCCATTCTTAATTCTAGCCTCCATGTCTCAGAGAGCTTTGGATGATATCTCGGGAAATGCTCAAGCTTTATCTCTTCGAACACTACAACGTGCATCTGCCTGTAAGGAAAGGGTTATATGTTGACCGTAGATGACTAGATATATTTCCGCTAGGTAATACAGTTCTCCAAAATTTCTTGTACCATTTATAGTTCAAGGTCGGAGTCTTCTGAATTGTCTGTCTATCCTTTCTTCAACATGCTAGCTTGGGCTAGTCTACATCGAAGCGGTCAGCCGAGATTTTTCTTCTATCTGCTAGAAGTTTAATGCTTCGGGAGTCATATCACATAGCGTATAGAAAATCTCAGTGTCCCGAATGATCGATTCAATATGCCTAATATTGTTTCTCTGGTTTTCTGCTCTTTCTATCAACAGTGTACTGTGTTTTTTCAATAGCCAAAGTTTAGGGATATCCACAAGATTATAGAAAGCAAGTTATAATCAAATACGGAGAAGCATGATTGTAGCTTGGATATCTAGTAACGCTATCTTCTTTATCATATTTGATGCTTGTGCACTACGGTCAACATATAACCACTGATCATATATTTATTAATTCCGCTGCACTGCCGATCGTAGGACAGTTTAGCTGCCACCAGGTCTGGATACTAAGAGCGTTATGCGAAACACTGCTTGCAAGATACTTTACGGTCAACATATCGACATATAGAGATCAGAAAGAAGTTACAACATATTTTGATAGCATCAAGTCTTCATCTCTTCCAATAGGATCGAACTTTCCGATAGATCCCTGCGCCGTTTGTGTGGTATTCTTGTGGTATTCTTCCTATCTCCAGAAGACGAACATGTTTCTGAAAACCGCATATGGTAAGAAAGTACTTTCAGACCAATAGTCCTTGGAATTGTTTGTCTTTGACGTTCTTTTACATCTGCAATCGATTTCGGACCCTACGCGACCAATAACTATAAAGAGGTATTTGAGACCTTCTTTCTCTTTTTGAAATCATACTCCATCTAGGGCCCAAAGGGCGCCATGCCGGATAAACTATGGAGTAGTTGTCGACGTCCGAGAGGTCGGCCTCTGGGGGAGATGGGAAGAAGGCGTCAGCATTCGCCTCCCTCCCGGGAGGTGATCGTCTGACCTCCTACCTCCAGGTCTGGCGTGAAGACTATTTGAGACCTTCTCCATGCTTGTTTGAAACTTTCTCCGTGCTTGTCCAGCAGATCCAGAAGATCCCAAAGCCCTCTCCCCGATGGGAAGCGCTTGACGATCTCAAGAATCTTCGGGCATATCTAGAGAACTCCACTGTAGGCGGGAAGGTTCACGGATCCAGTCGAGCATCCCGACCGTCGGCTTACCCACAATCTCGCTCGAACTTTTACAAGTCATCCGTATCTGCTATCGGAATTGCCAGTATGACCTCCAACTCTTACTATCAGCGCAGAACTCTTGAAGAGGGGAGGTGCGGGATCGTGCGGCGGCCGGAGAAGTAGACAAAGCGAGTTCGATTGTGCGGCGGCCGGCATTGTGCACAACATTGCTTTTGACAGACCACCATCCGAATGATGGCGAGGCGCGCGATCGGAGACTCGAAGACTGACAAACTGTGCTTGCCCAGCCATATGTTGACCGTTACTATTTTGCATACTTGTCTTCCTCTCCCTTCACATCCATGTTCCTGTGACTTGTGCCCAGAATTCCGGTCTGTTGATAAATCCGCATAAGTCTTATATGTTGACCGTAAACGTGTGCGAGCACCCTCGAACCAGCAGCAAGGTCCAGCAGCCAGATCCTCGATCCACGATCCGCCAGTCAGGTATTTTTCTTATATGTTGACCGTAACTGACTACTACCAAATTCGAAGAATACACTTATCTCTACATGCTCCTTGCCATCCTTACATTGATATCGTCTCCATCTCCATCTCCATCCCATACTTGCACCAGGGCGCTCATATTTCTTGGAGGCAGGAATGGTAGGCTTGGGTGATTTTGCTGCTTCTGCTTCGGCGGCGGCCTTTTCTTTCTTGTCTCTTGGGATCCGGTCCCGGGCTTCACGCCCACGCCTCTCCTTCTTACGAGTTTCCTGATCTTTGGTCTCCTTGTTCTTGAGCTCACGCTCTCTTGCTTCTCTTTCGCGGGCTTCCTTCTCACGGTGCTTGCCTGACATTCTCCTTTCTATTTCGCTCTACAAGTGTTGGCGGAACCGAGAGCTAGTTATTAGCACCTTAGCCACGTTTAACCTTTCCAGAGATGTCTGATAGCAATGACATCTGGCTTCCGCATCCTTCTAGCGCAGTCATACTATACAACGAGTTCTATCAGGTTGTAAATCTACGGTCAACATATAAAAAACTACAGAAAGCGTAAGGTTTTGTAATGTGAAAGCTACTTGGAAAACCAATGGAGGATAAGCATTAAATGTTCTCTTGATCAGAAAGGCGATACTGTGATAATGGAATTGCAACATGGTTTTATAGAAGGCAAGTCTGTCTTGTTTTTCATCGGAGCTAGAGCAATGACACAGACTATATACGCGTTTTTACTCTAGCACCATATAGAGTATATCCCTTCTTCTCTGCTGCTTGTAGAAGTCACGTTGATCCTTGATCATCCTATTCCCCGCTAAGAAGGCACTGTTAGGTGCAGGGTACCACATATTGCGCGTCTTAGTAACAGCCGGATGGCCATCACTACGTTGACTCACGAGCGCAAGATGACCCCCGAAAAGTTCCTTCGTGGGGAAGCCCACATCACATGGAGCACAGACGTAAGGAGAGCCGATACGAGACATCATGTCCTCGTGGTCATCGGCTAGATGAACAAGCGCGCCGATGATGTCCGGGAAGCTTATATCATTGCACTGCTTACATGTCTTGATATCGTCGGAGAGAGCGTTGCTGTCTTCACAAGAAGACTGTTGGATGTGGCGATGAAGTGCGAAGTCGTTTAAGAAACCCTTCTGGCATCCAACAGGACATACATGCGTGTTCTGTTGATAGAAGTAGTCGGTATGAAGGGCGTCATCCAAGTGCTTGTAGAACTTTTCAGTTGTCCATGCTTCGTTGATTGCTTGCTCGCATCCATTGACTGGACATGAGTATACCATGCCGCTGGTCGTACCGGCATAGTCATTGGCAGTTAGACGATTAACTGCCTTGTTTGACACAATCAAATTCGTAGGAGCAGCAGATCCGAACGTGATGATTGGAGCAACTGTGCCTTGAGAAGGAACAGCCGTGGTTGGAATTGGGTTTGCTGGAGTCATGGCTACAGAAGCTACCGAACCTCTTATAGGAACTCCGGCTGCGGCTGGGAGGGCTGACTGTAAAGCAACGGAAGAGACCTTATCCGTGTTCTTGGGTGTAGTAGAACCAGATTCTTCAGACTCTGATGGAACTTGTCTTCTACGTTTTGTTCCGTGAATGAAATCCAGGATAGGGATTCCTTCATGATCATCATCGTCGGAGTTGCGCACATCATGAGATTGTTGAAGGTCTTGTTGAGAGTGCCGAACTTCAGTCTGAGGCTCGTCAGCGTGTTCTTGAGACTGTTCGGCTTGCTGACGAGGTTCTTCGACTGTGGCTTGAGGCTCCTCGGCGTGCACAGGAGATTGCTGCACGTGCTCTGGAGATTGCTGAGCGCGGCCGTGAGGTCCATCGACTGTAGATTGAGGCTCCTCGGCGTGTTCTTCAGACTCTTAGGCTTGCTGACGAGGCTCGTCGGCGTGTTCTTCAGAATGTTCGGCCTGCTGACGAGGTTGTTCGGCTGTAGTCCGAGGTTCTTCGTGCAATTGCTAAGCTGTCGAGGGTCGAAAGCCGCGTGCGTTAATGAGAGCTTAAATGAGAGGCGTTGGTGCGGGTGAAAGAGGCTGTGAAGTATCTCTCAATGCTTGCAGGCGAGGACCAAGTACTGAAGATTGCGGCGCAAAAGTGAGGTAGCTTTACTCATAATTAGTGGCGAACTAAAGATGGATTGAGTGTACTGACCGATGTTCGAGGCAAGTGGCGCGCACAGCTCTGGCCATTCTTTGTGTTTGTCCGTAGTTGCCTTCGAATCCTTGAGTGAGGAGTTCCTCAGCGACGTCGGTCCAACTGCGAAGCTGGTCATTTGACAAGTGAGGATTGAGGCGCATCAGCCACTCTCCCTCACGCTGTTGACGCTGTGATAAAGTGCGCTCAGCATTGGAGCGCGCAATGCTGTGTGGATCGAAGGGATCCATGATGTAAAAGTAAAGAGCTAGAAGGCTGTGAAGATTCGTGAGGGGGAGAGAGAAAGGAATGATGTTGATGGGAAGAGAAGAGAGAAAGGAAGAAAGTGATGAGTCGCGCGTATGTGAAGTGGCGGAGTTGATGCAACTTGATAAGAAATTTGATGGCTCAAGAAGATATGTTGACCGTAAGTATTTGCTTGAACCTCTTCCTCTTCGCATGCTTTCTGTGCAGGAATCAGAAGCAGTGCATCGTCAATGCGTGCTAGGGTGTTTTGCAAGATTGATATGTTGACCGTAGATGTGCTCTACACCTCTGCCACCATAAAGATCCAGATGTGGATATCTCCCACGAGCAAACCGACGGTCGAGCACTACACTGCAGGACCCATGGAAGTTCTATATGTTGACCGTACATAGATTGGCGATCTTCTTTTGTTGGATCCCACAAGTCTTGGTCGATGAATGGCAGAGCCTCTTCAAGATATATACATAGATTGTGCATCAGTATTCATCCTAGGCAAGACTCGCCGGAGAAGATAGTATCTGCGGGTTCAGCTGTAGATAAGGCTCTTCGGCGTGCTCGTGTCATTTCCCGGTTGCTGAGAGTCGAAAGTTGCGTGCTCTAGCTGATTTTCGTGTCCATCCGAAAGTGCACTTGAAAACCCTGGGAAAGGGATGCCAGAAAGCTTTCAAGTGTTCATGAGGCTAGCTCTGAGATGTCCATGTTTTGCGATCGTGATCTTCTATCCATGATATCCAACACCTCCAGAGATGGAGCCAGGATGAGTTTCTCCAGAACTTCATGTACTCCTGCTCGACCATCACCTGACTCCAGAGCCAGTTCCTCGGGCAACAGAAGTGGGCGGTAGTCGCCTTCTCTTAAGTCTGGTCTAGCCTGGCTCAAATTGATGGCATCGAGATTGGTGACGAAGCGACAAGTCTTCTGGACTAACGAGAAAACCTCAGCCCATGTGCCATCGCGCAGACACGTGTGAGCGATATGGATAGTGATCAAGGTATCAGCATGTCTTTCTAGTAGTTGAACAAGAACATGATATGATATCGGAGTATACTCCAACCACAAGGATTTCAAGCCATTCGAATTCACAGATCCAAGTACGATATCCGCACGTTCGAATTGGCGGTTGCGCAAGAGCTCAGGTTGTTGGTCTGGTGTAAGCCAATCATCTCGATTGAGGTCGTCACATCCTTGTCTGTAGGTCAAGTCTTCGATTTGGTGAGTATAAGATAGTATATGCCCGGTAGATAGAGTGCCAGCATCATCAAAAGTATTGTTCATGTCGAGAGACACGGATTTTAAGCTAGACAACAGTTCAAGATCTTCTGGATTCATGTCTCTGGTATTATAGCCTCTTTCTTCTGGGTCAATTGAGAGTGCGTCAACAGTCAATTCGAGTTCAGCGAATTGCATCTTCGTGCGGAAGATTGCTTGAAGGCAAGGCTCCATAGTAGATTTGAAACAAAGCTCCGGTTCTCCATGGAAGTGGTTGTACCTGTCAAGGAACAAAGTCACTGGGTCCCATCGTGGTACTTCGAAGTCTGAGATGTCCAAGATGATGGGTGTCTGATAAGAGCGAAGAGCAGCGAATGCGCGAGAAAGCAGTGGTACCGCATCTCCTGAAGCCTCTAGTTCGTACTCTTTTGTAGATCTGTTCATAGCATCTTGCATCTTTGCTTTCGCTCGCTTGACTTGGGCTGATGTTGGGGCTGGAATTCGTCTTTGCATATCTTCAACTCTCTCAATAAGTGCTCGCATCTCACGGGGATGAACGCGGCCGGAGGAGAGATGGACTTTCCGAACATGAGGTCCAAACTGAGGATGCTCACAGATCTCGGCCAGCTTTTCCAGACTGCGGTGTGTCATCAGAGAGCAGAGATTGAACATGTAGTCTTTCGCTAGATGCGTGGTTGCGACAGATGATATCCTCTTGGTGCATAGTCGGAAAGCTTTCAGCTCTTTCCTGTTCAAATAGTCACATATCCCATCCAGTATTTCACCTGGTAAGGTATCCAGTTGCAGAGTCTGTTGATGCGACATGATCGATGGTTGTTGAAGGAGTCGCTTGCGGAGGTCTGTCTGATGATTTCCGAGAGTCGGCACAATCTGGCGCTGCTAAGCTCTGCCACAAGTCGCGGGCTTGCAAAACACAAATGAATAGTGGGATGAGACTACTCGTTTCAATTTCTGATGAACTACATGTGGTGCTTGGTAATCGCAATGTTTTGTTGGCAAAACTTTTTACGCATTGACCGCACGTGGAGCAGGGTCGCCCCACCTTGACTTCATACAAAGCACATTATGTTTGTGTCACTTCTGTGTTCCTGAACTATCAACGAGAGGTTGTAGCACCAGTTCGCAAATCGTTTTGGTTATTCTTACGGCACTCAAGGCTTCTTCTGATACTTGTCTCCGGTGCCAGTTTTGACAGCCTCTCTCTGCCCGATACGTTCAAGCCAAGCAAGTACATTAGGGAAAGCCTCCATATCCTGCTTCTCAAACCCAGCAAACTCCCACTTCGCAACCCAAGGCCAAGCTCCTATATCTGCGAGACTGTACTTGCCCTTTCCAGAGCCAGCCAAATACTCTCTGGGCTGTCCGTCACTGTTCTTTCCAGAGAGATGAATTTCGAGTACACCGAACACCCGCAGAGTCTCGTTGCGGAATCGCTCAATGGCTGCAGGTATCTTTTCTTTTGCGAATTTGCCAAAGTACATGAGCTGGCCATATGGAGGTGCACCAGAGCCGTGCCAGAAGAAGAGCCATTGAATCATCTGGCTGCGCTCGAGCGGATCTTGGAAGCTGACTGCATAATCCTTATCATACTTGTCGGCGAGGTAAAGCAATTCGGCTGACGTCTCGATAACAGGGAAGGGGTTGCCTTTGTTGGTATTGTCGACAATGACAGGGATCTTGCCATTGGGGTTCAGTCTTAGATACCAGTCTTCCTTCTGTTCATTCTGCATAATATTGATGAATGAAATCGTCCATTCAATTCCATAGAGGAGGGCGAGTTCTTCAAGCAAGATTTGGACTTTTTGGCCATTGGGCGTGCTGAAAGTCAACAGGTGGATACCGTCAGCTTTGGAGACCTCGGAGGGAGTGGAATCGATGTAGAGGTCAGACATGCTGTCTTTGTACGAGTGTGGAGCTGGGTTGTATAAGAAGGATATGACGAGAACAAGGATGAATATAGGGTACAACAGAGTGGCGAACATTGTGGATTTATCTTTATATTCCTGCGGCCGTGAGATCTTGGAAAAGTGGTATAATTACCGTTTGCAGCTTGGTCTAATGCCCAATAAGCCGGTGCGGTGTCAGCACGAACACGAGAGTCGTGCAGGAACTGAGTAAGCCGGGTCTCGGACGGAGGAATAGACATCCCGAGAACGCCGTTGGAAGGCCATCTGAGCAGGATCGGGTTTGAGATCGATCACAAACCAGAGCTGATTATCATGCGAATGATAGCCATCAAGAGGATTACCGGCATGCTTGAAGTTGTTGTCTAATACGAGTGCATACAAGAGTTCTGATCAATAAGAAGATCTAGCGTCGAAGGACGCGCCGCCGCACGCGAGCTTTATACATATCCGAGAGCCCTTTTTCACGTACAGGACACCACGACATCTGGAACGTGTGCAGGCTTTAGCAGTCTCATCGACCCAATGCGAAAGTTGATATCGATATGTAGACTTGAGATACGATGCCTGAAGGGTAAGCACGGCTGCACGAGCAGTTCGGCGTGTCGGCGTCCGGACGTCGCGACCGCGAAGCCCCGCTCAATCGCCCGCACGTTCCACCAAAATTTGCCAAAAATTTCAACCACGTTCTAGACTCCTATACCACCATTTTTGATGGACAAAAAATGGAGAGGATAGCAAAAGCAATGATTCCGCCCGGGTTCGAACCGGGGACCGCCTGTGTGTTAGACAGAAGTGATAACCAACTACACCACAGAACCAATTGATGTTATGAGATGAACATTGTTTGTAGATGTTCCTTAACACGCACTAATCCTTCGAGTCCACAACCCACAGACATCAGATCATTGGGATTATGTTGTATCTCCCTACCCTGCGCTCAATTCTCTATACTATGAAGAGGCACAGTTGTTTCCTGGAACAGAGGAATGACCAAAGAGAGCTGTAAAAAATGTCGCCTCTCAGTGGACACTATCCTATCTCATCATAGTATTGTGCCTTACTATAGCTATATGCATCATATAGGTATTTGCGCACGTTCAACTTGAGAAGCATCGTCTTTTGCAACATCCATGAGATCGGGATAGGCAGTAGATCTTTCAGCATAGGTCCAGTACTTGACAGAACTGGCATTCAAGAGGATACGGCTAAGACCTCTTCAAGATGCGTTCCATCCCACCATTTGAGAATAAGTCCGAAAGGCAATTGCGCGATCTGGCCACTGAAGGCAACACCATACGAACGACAATCCAGCTTCGAAAAGTGTACGAGCTTTTTGTGTACAACGCCCCAGAACAGTCGTATAATGTATGGTGATTCTCGAGACTTTGTGCGTGCAGGGCCAGGTGAAGAAAGGTGAGAGTATGTTCCACATCGTTGTGCTCTTCGTATTGAAAGCGGCTGCATTCAGGAAGTCAATGTGTCGATATAGGCTCGAAAATATGAAGGGCTCGGTGCAGATGGACGGATTGTATTGGGCGTCGTTAGACAACGAATCCATCTTGGGGAAAGAAGTGTCCCATACGGACACGTGACTCTGTGCAGCTCGAGGGACCTCAGTTGTCATTGGCTCGCGAGTATTGTACTCTGGGCGCCCTGCAAATGCCCCCATGGTCAGAATTGGAGGAAACGAGTATACAATTTGTTGTACAAGTAACTCGGTAGACACAAGACTAGAAATGAAGCCTCTCCATGTCCGTAGTGACAGTCCCAGAACGCCAGATGTCCGACCAGGCTCAAACCGAATGAGCGATCCATACCCTATGTGTGCCATGTGACCCAAACCCATGCCCAATACGCCTCATTATTCAATTTCGTGACATCTTTCAATGAGCTGATATTTCCAGGTGACTGCGTTGTAGCGCTCTGGCCAGCTCTTCTTCAGTGAATGGTGTGTGGTCGTGAGCAAATGCAGCTTTGGGCTGCACTTGTGTTGGTGTTGATGTAGGTGCTTCCGAGGTCAGTCCCAATGGTGATGCTTTGGCCGGGGCTCTCGATCGTAGTTCGGCAGTTTGGCGTCGTGAGTATACGGGTCGATGTGGTTTGTCTTCTCTGGATTGCACTCGTGAGAGACCAACTAGACATGGTTGTTAGCAAAGCCTCGCGTTTGTTACGTTGCGAGCAATACATACCATTGGTCACATCGTCGTCACCATAAGCCTCAACTTCAGTCGATAAAGCAGGCGCAAGAGCAGCATGTCGCTCTCGCGGTACTTCCAGACTTTCACGACCACTCTTGACGCCCCCTGAAACACTATTCCTCCTGCTCATGGTCATGCTGTTTCTTAAACTGCTTCTGCCTCCAAAACTCTTTCTGCTGATCAGACTCGCCCGTCGACTCGGCATTCTTGTGCCCATAGGACTGTATTCACTCATGAAACTCTTTCTCCTCCAGGCAGATGCAAAACTAAACGACTCCAACTTTTCCTTGTGTTCCTTCTTGACTGGGGCACGGTACTTTGGTCGAGGCATTGGTTCGCCAGGTTTATACACGTTTGAGGGCCATCGTTCTCGGCCTTCTTTTGAGTCTGTTGTCGACGACTTGTGAAGCGATGAATTTGGTGATGCCTTTCGCAGAGCCTTCTTGATGCGCTCGCGGAAGGCCATGGCAGGGTCGACTGGTATGTTGCGGATGAGACCGGCTCGAATATTGCAGTGGTGGTTGCGGGTGATCAACGGGCCACTCGCGTGGTAACAAAGTGAAAGGCCAGTCTCCTCGTGCCAGGAACGTGGAACTCGGGTCCTTTGTCTGTTATGAAAGGCGCAAAGTCCGCGAAACAACGGTCGGTTTGGCGCGGCTAATTTATGATTATGACGTGCGGACCGTTCAATCGGCTTTGACGTTGATGAACAATGAAAAGGTAACAATGGAGAGTTGTAATATTGGGTTGTATGGTGGAGAGCAGGATAGCACGTATTTGAGATAGAAGAGAAAGAGCAAGAGTAAAGAGGCAATTGACAATGGGAAGAACGAGAAAAGAGCCGTCTCGTCAGGTCACGGAAGTAGTTGTGGAGGACTGCGTCTCCCCACTGCTTCGACACAGCGCACGGTTCTCAAAAAGCCCTGGCCGAGAACTACCGCCCGACGCTGGCTTCGGCGGTATTCGGTCTAACTCGTGTCTGAGAGGAAAAGTGCGGAGAGGTATGGAGAAGGGGGTTTGAATGACAGGCGCTGGAGGTTGAAGCATGCTGCACTGTCTGTGTGGTTGTGAGACTTACGGTTCATGGCAGAAGCGATCGACTCGACGATTGATATGGGAGTGACGATTGCGACGATCGCTATGCAAAAGAAGCATTTTCGAAGCCCATGCGTCTGGGGCAGTCTCACTGTGGTTCTGTGAAGAGCCTGAGGCCTAGCGGCCATGTCGTCCAGTTTTCTGCGTCTTAAAGAGTGATTGTGTGTAACAAAGACGACGCCTTTGACTGTGACTGGCTTTGCTTGTTTTGGCCCTCTCTCCTCTGATAATGACATGGTTCTCACACAAAGACCCTCACTTACCAGTAGATACACAGGACTGCACAAGCTTCAACACGAGAAAGGCGCCTCGACAGGGTACCGGGATGCAGTTGACGAGGATGCTGCAGCGGAAAAGATGGTCTGACTTTTGCTGGCGGTGTTCTCACCTGCCTTGTCGACGGCTTGTACCAGCGTCTGGGATGCAGCGGAATGTGATTGGCACAAGCAATGTTGGCAACATGAAGTAGACAGCGGTGCAAAGCCACGAGCAAACATGTCAAGCCACCGACGCCACAATACCCCGCCGTCGACGCAGCTGACGATCACGGCGTCACTGGATCCTTGTTTTGCTCCCGCATCTTCATCAACGAAATAGTGAGTGAAGTCAGGAAAAGGCACTCGCTCGAGCCACAAACACGGAACATGTCACATTCAAGCTTCTCGTGGATGTGGATTGGTCGCAGAACTGGTCGTGCAGGGCTTCAACACCCGTTTTTATGCATCAAAGTGCCTTGAACTGTTGTGATGCGGTAGATCTGGACCTCAAAGTGGAGGCTGCATCTACGTCATGCGCGCACCTCGACTTCCTGTTTTAAGGACCTTGAGACCTGCCACCTTCCATTCTTGAACCATTCACTTTCGCAATTCAATTTAATTGTAATCTGGACGACCAATACCGTACTTGACGATACACGAAACAGTAAATTCACCACTAACGACCACACTTTACGAACACGAACATGGAGAAGATTAAGAAGATTTTGTTAGTATAGCTAAACCATCTCGCATGCCCCTTGCTAATATGTCTTCTCGACAGCTCTCCTGGCCATGAGCAGGACGAAAATGTCATGTATAACGACCCCAAGACAAGTGGCACTTCTACCACCAGAGATAGCGCTGCACCCACCCAGCACACTGTTGGCTCCAGTAACACGGACACAAACCTCAGACAAGACGTCCTCGATCCTCAAACCAACACCAACTCTCGACCCAACATGACCGACAATGTCAGCACAGCAAGCATTAGATCCGGCGTTGTTGGCGCCGGTCAGGAACCTCGTAACGTCGAGGGCACCGGCTTCACAGACTATGCCGCTGGAGGTGGTCTGTCAGCACCGCAGCAAAAGCTTCCTGTCAGAAGTGTCACCCCTGTTGGACAGTCTCGTCCCAGGCCTACACAGATGGAGACCATGGACCCAAGCGGCTTCGTGAACAGCTCACATGCACACAGAGGTCTTGGACACAACTACAATGGTGACCCCTGTCCTGAGGGCCAAGAGCCCGCTGTTCCTGGTTACGTTCATCACCAGCACGGTCCCCACAGCACAGATATCGCCAACCAGCTCGACCCTCATGTACCCGGCGGGTTCCCCTCGGACGATGGTCTTGACACATATGAGCGTAGAAGAGATGGTGGTTTGGCATCAGGCTCTACTGGCCTAGGTTCAGATGCTTATGCTACTGAGCAACGCACTGGTGCCAGCGGCAGGGATGCTGCTCTTGGTACCGCGGCTGGAGCTGCCGGTATTGGCGCTTATGAGCACGCTCAGCACCATAACAATCTTTCTGCCCGGGTTGAGGATCCCAACTACGATCCCTTGCTTGCACAGCAAAGACAGGAGCGTATAAGTGACTTCGACGCTGCCATGGCTGGCGGCCAAAGATCGCAGCCAAATGCATACAACTCTAGCTCAGCTGTCGTGTCACCATCGACTACTGAACGCTCCTTCCCGCTCACTAG
This sequence comes from Aureobasidium sp. EXF-3400, assembly GCA_024195585.1. Taxonomy (NCBI): domain Eukaryota; kingdom Fungi; phylum Ascomycota; class Dothideomycetes; order Dothideales; family Saccotheciaceae; genus Aureobasidium; species Aureobasidium sp. EXF-3400. The sequence goes on from SWBL01000037.1 coordinate 151,001, forward strand.
CCACCCTACCACCGCCACCAACTCTAGGGATGTTCCTTCAGAAACATCTAGAACTCACCACGGTAGGGATGCCGCTCTTGTCGGAGGAGGGCTTGGCGCCGCTGGCCTGGCTGCACATGAGGCTGGATCTCACAGACCTTCACACGAAATCGAGGGCTACGATGACCAGCGCTTCGATCCCTCTGCTGCTTCTGGCGATAAACCTACCCGCATTCCTAATTTGATGTACGGTAACTCGCACAAGCCAGGCCAAGGAGTCAATCCTACAGAAACTGCCAGCGGTACAGGCTACGGCAGGGAAGCACTTCCAGGCCATGGTGTGAACCCATCAGAGACTGCTAGCGGCCTTGGTGCTGGCGCTCTGGCCGGTACATACGAGTCTCCCGAGCACCGCGCTGGTGGAGTCCCAAGACAAGGTGTTAGTGCAGCAGAGACCGCTAGCGGTCAACAATACGGTAGAGAACCACTGTCAGGTCACCGAGTGAATGCCGGAGAGACCGCCAGTGGTCAATCCTACGGCGGTGTCGCTGACCCGCAGTTGCAAAACTACAACCGCAGCGGCCCCACCGAGACTGACCCTGCCTCCAAGACCGTCGGTCCCCACAAGAGCAACCTCATGAACGTCATCGACCCTCGTGTTCAGCCTGAGCCCGAGAAGATGAAGGACAGAACTACCGCTGGACCTCACCAGAGCAACATGATGAACCGTGCCGATCCCCGTGTGGACTCTGACCTCTCCAAGCAAAATGAGCATCACTACGGCAGGGATGCAGCTGTTGCTGGAGGATTGGGCGCTACTGGAGCTGGCGCTTATGAGTATGGCAAGCACCACAATCAGCCCGCTGAGAGCATCGGTACCTCCGCTTTCGATCCTCGTTCAACCAACACGACTAACCTTGTGGACCCGAACCACGACCCAATCCTTGAACAGCAGAGAATTGAGCGCCAACGTGCCTATGACAATGCCTTGGCTGGTAGTGCAGGAGCTGGAGGCGCAGGTGCTTACGACCAGAGCACTCTTGGAACTTCTCCATTCGCTTCTCGTTCTGCTAACACCGATCCTGCTCTGGCACAACAACAATCGGGACATCACTATGGTCGCGACGCCGCTCTTGCTGGTGGTGCTGCTGGCATCGGAGCAGGTGCTTACGAGCATGGTAGACACCAAGGTGGCCCTTCAGACGCTGCGCTTGGAACCTCCACCTTCGATCCTCGTTCGACCAACACCGGTAACGTTGTCGATCCCAGCACCGACCCCACTCTCGCACAGCAACAACAAGGTCATCACTATGGCCGTGACACTGCACTTGTTGGAGGTGCTGGAGCTGCTGGTGCCGGTGCCTACGAGTACGGCAAGCACCATGGTACTGGTAACAACTTCGGCACTTCTACCCTTGATCCTACCTCTACAGGCGGAGCCCCAGTCGTCGATCCTAACCATGACCCAATTCTCGCACGTGAAAGAGAAGAACGTCAACACTTTGCTCGTGACGCAGCTGTAACTGGTGGAGCCGGGGCAGCCGGCTATGGTGCCTACGAGGCTCTTGACCCCAAGGAGCAGGAGAAGGCACGCAAGGCTCAACAGCACCAGATGGACAAGGACATGAAGCACTCGCAGCATCAAACGGAAAAGGACCTAAAGCACCAGCAGAAGGAGCGTGAACACGAAATCGCCAAGCAAGAAAAAATGGCCGAGAAGCAACGCGAGAAGGAAGCCGACAGATCCGAAAAGGAAGCCGAAAGAGCTACCAGGGAGAACGAACAACCTGAGAAGAAACACCACGGCATTCTCGGCTTCCTCCACCGCGACAAGAAGAACGAGCCCGAAGAGGACTTGCGCCAACAGGGTCGTCTCCAGGAAGCCGACATTGCAACCCACGAGCGCCACCAACGCGAACTCGAAGCCCGCGCTGCTGATGGCTCCATCCCCGCTGCGGGAGCTAGCTTTGAACCCTCGCTCGAGGAGCAGAGAACAAACCCTCTTGCTTCGGCCCCGTACAACAACATTGAGGAGCACGGTCACCAGACTGTCTCTACCGATACTACTGGCCGTCACCGTCTGCACAAGGATCCTCCTGCTAGTGTGCTCAAGGAGCGCGGTCTGGAGACTGATCACCCCTATGGAGATAGCCATGGTGCCAATGTCCGTTTTGCTTAAGCAGTAACTGAGAGGATTGAGGTTTAAGAAGGTTGTGTTTTCGTTTTCGTAATCACGATCGATGATTCTTTTTTTTTATCTCTATAATGAACATTGTAGTCACGGTTCCGAATATTCAGTCATGATAAGCTTTTTTTTACAAACATTTACTATGCCGCAGATGTCGTTTTGAACTTTTGTAGAGTTTTGGTTGTTCGTTTTTTGATATGGTATGGCAAAAGCACTATCGTCGTGTGCTTCTTGCCAGCAAAATTTGTTTAGGGATGTTGCCCAAATGAATGACACGAATAGAACTGCTACGAGAGAGAAGGACGAAGATCGTCCACGTGGAGATTGTGATGCAGAAAGGGTGTGTTCCCAATGGAGTTCAAAGTACTGAATTGCCAGATGGCAGTAGCTGAACTTTGTATACGAAGCATTTTTAAAAGTAAGCGCGACATGTTGCGTATTCTGCACATGAAAAGCGATGTTTGACATTTTTTTTATGATTTTCGTTATTTGGTGTACGGTCTGAGATCTAAACAATGACAGACCGCTATTGTTCTCTAATCAGTTATGAGAGGGGATGGCATTGGTATCCGCGGTTATCAGCCAGGGTGATATGCACAACGAGTAAAATCTTGGGCAAAAATCAAAGCCAGTGTCTGGCACTGAGTATGCGCATGCCCGCTGTAGTTCCGTGTCGCTTGCGCAATTGCAACTCTCCATCTCCTGCGTCCTGACTTGAGCGATCCTCGTACAGGTTGGCTTCAAAGCCTCCTGTGTCATTCCACTCTGCTTAGCTTTCTTGTAGCCTTTTGTTGCGCGACTCGGGCTCTTTTCGGGTTTCGCATTCCTCAGATGGCAGCGGCACCTTCTTCCTCAGCTTGCACGAAAGGGTTCGCGATTTCTTCGCTGCCGTCGAGAGGGGAGATGAGGACGAGGAGGGTTCCGCGAGCGACTAGGAGACCTAGAGGTCTTGATGAGGTGTTGCCTTCGTCGTCTGTGTTTTGGTGTATGTTAGCTTTGTCTCGAGCAGTAAAGAGGGTTCCATGTAAAAAGAGAACGAGAGGTATGGGTGGGAAGGAGAATTGAGAGAATGTGAGTGGCGCAGGGATGAGCCTTACCTCTTGTGATCTCCTTGACGTCGTCGAGGACGAGATTCATGAGTTGATCGTAGCCTTTGAGTGTGCCAGTGACTGTGTTTGGTCGCGTCAGTACTTGCAATTCTGTCTTTGCATCTCTTGTATCGGTCCATATCATTCTTGTGCCTTCCTCATGCTTTCTCTTTTGGAAATTCTTTCGCGTGGGTGACAAAACTCACCTTCTCTGCCTCCACTGAATTTGACCTGGATTTCCTTGTCCATGTACTTGTTCAGATCGAGAATGTTCTCCTTCTTCGGGCGCGGTGTCTCGGAGTCGTTGTTGTGCGATGAGTTGTTGTTGTTGTGAGCGCCGCCGCGACCACCACCTCTTCCACCGCGGTTTCCACCACGGTTCCCTCCTCTGTTGCCGCCTCTGAATTGACCACGTTCTGACATTGTGTTGGGTGGAATGTGATTTGCGAGTCGAGAGTTGAATCTGACGTAGAGCTGTCAATGGCGGAGCTCGCGCACGGCGGAGAAGCGGCCAGCGGAGAGGAGAGGAAGCAGCGGTGGAGATCCGTGCGTTTGCGCCTTCCCTTCCGCTCCGCGATCGATGCAGGGAAGTCGTTTTGGACTTTGCGGCTTTTTATGACTGACTTGCCGTGATAGCCTGGAGGCCCTGAACATAACCTGTTTGGGGCGTTAAAGTTGCGAGAGTGGATTGTCACTGGTGAGGCGTCGTTTGTAGAGCTCTTCGGTTAGTCTTGTTGTTATAGACGAGTGAGATTAAGTTCACAGATACTACTGGCTATCAGACTTGGTATTCCCGCGTAAAGGAGCGCTTTCCGGTCGTGGTTCGTGACATGGTTTCCACACCGCTCCGCCCGGCGCGCAAGGGCGGTAGGAGGATACGCGGCCGGTGACGAATACACGCTGCACGCTGGTGAGCTTGCCGGGCCAGACTGGAAGCGCCAGTTGAGAGTGCCGGGCTAGGTGGGCGACCATTGTCGCCAAGGCCCAGTCAGAGGCTTTGAAATAGACAGGCTGGATGGGTATTGGCAGCATTGGCGGCAGCGACACATCCCAAAGCCGACAAAGCTGTGCGCTTCCCTCTACACGCGCCCAAACCGTCGTGCAAGTCGTCGTTGTGCGCAGCCCTCTTAACCTCAAGCCAGCGTCCACCGCTACCTGCCTTCCACCGCACACCACCCACCGCAGTCCGCGCTGACAATGTCCGAAGCCGCTCCGCCCACCGATGCCCGCGGCCTGGGTATGTCCATGTCGTGATCTATACACATATCCAACACTATACTAATGCCATGCAGTCAATCCCAGCGCAAAGCGCAAGAGAAGTCCTTCGTTGGCCCCGTACCAAGGAGGACTCGCGCCGCAGAACAAGGCGCCAAAGACGAACAACGTGAGCAGTCAGCTGCAGATCAACTACATTGCGCGCCAATGCATCGACGACCTCCCCTTCATTTCCAAGGAGGCCACGCTTCCTGGCATGCTGGAAACCTTGTCATCCTACACACAAGTCCTCGATCGTCATGAGTCGCTGGCTAGCAACCTCGGCGCTCGTCCTCTCGGCCCAATCCTGATCAAGCGCTTTGAGCGCTGCTTCGATGCGCCCCCGCGAGTCATCGCTTCACACTCTCATGCTAGAGAGTCAGACCTGCCTCAGGTGACCTGGCTGGACGTCGTGCACTTTGCCCAGGCCCATCCCTCGCAATTCACCCTGTCCACCTTCAGTGAAGGCCGTCGTGTGTGCCAGTTCTACTACCCTCAGAAGCAGGTGCGCGTGCAGATTTCCGAAGAGGACTTTCTGTTCATCAACAGTGGCAGATGTCAGGATCTCATTCCACCGCTTCCTATCTGGGAGGATGAAGAGAAAGAGGTGGCTACCTGCGAGCTTGTCGAGAAAGCTCTGAGAGATCTCACTGCAGCTGCCGACTCGGTCGCTGCTCGTACCCGTCAACTGGCCCATCGCCTCAAGGGGAGAAGGATGGCCATTCTTGAACGCAGATCTACCGAAGAATCGCATAACAACCAAGTCCAGCAGCAAGCTGTACCTCCTTCTTTCGTCTCGGTCAACAACACCAACCAACAACCAGTTGTTCAGCAGCCTCAACAACAACATCCGCAGTCTCCAGAGAAGCTTGATCCTGCTTTGCACATCCGCAACGACCTTCTCAAGCACTTCCAGTCTCTTCCCAAACAAGTACCTCAGCAACCCGACAACCGCCGCGTCTCGTCCATCCAGCAGCAGCCCCAGTCACCACCTTTTCAAACACCGCAAAACTTCAACCAGCACCCTCGCCCAACTCTCGAATCGACCCCCACCTCAGTCTCTCCCGTACCCACCAATGTCGCCGCCATAGCAGCCGCCGCTGCTGCTCAAGCCTCGCATTATGTCCGCGACGAATCACCACAATCGCAACCTCGCCACAACTTCTCAAAACCCCTGCCACCGTCGCAAGAAGTGTCGCAACCCTATCGTACGATTTGTCAAACACACATGGAAAGTCTGCCGCGCGGCTCCCGCGTCATGCCTCCGTGCGATCGCTGCAGACGTTTGAAGATGGATTGTCTGAAGAATCTATCCTCATGTGGTGGATGCACGAAAAAGCATGCAAGATGTCACTGGAAAGAGGTGTCCCGTGAGGAAGTACAAGGACTAGACGGCTTTGAAGAGGCAGAAAGAGTAGCCAACGAATATGCAAATGGCACCAGGAGATTCAGTGCTGAATATTCAGCCAGCGATACTAGCATGGATGTGGATACTAGAAGTCCTTTTGACTACCCTAGCCACACCGGAGCATCTACACCAGGTGGATTGGGCGTTCAGGGCTTCTCTCGCCCACAAACAGCAGGATACCCCGAGGTCCAACAGCAAAGTTCATACCCTCCACCACAGGCGCCTCAACAGCAACAAGGCTACGAAGATCCAAACAACAACAATAGCACCTATCGCGCACCCGCATCCGCACCGAGACCTTTCCCAGAAGACTTGACTCAGCAACAGCAACAAACCCAACAACAACAAGACCGCACAATGGACCTCCTGCGTGTGCTCGGAAACCACAACAACGGCATTACTTCGTCCTCTCCAGTCCCTACAAACCCCACTCCTGCTCCCGTCACCGACACCAACAACAACAACCAAAACAGAAACAACGGCGCATTTAGATCTTCATTTACACCTGCTAATGAAGTCCCTGCTGGTGCTTCTGGCCATGTGGGAAATGCGACAAATGGACAAGGCGCTAATATCATGACATCTGAGGTGCCTAGTGCGACTGGTGAAGCCCAAAGAGTGTAGAAACCTCGAGGTGTGGTGGATGAAGCTTATCTCGAGCGTCACCGTCGTCGCACGAGGAGGTCTTGGCGTCAGTATCCGTCTTCTCCTGAGTTGGGCGAAGGGGATGGCAGAAACAGGCCTTGGACACTCTGAAAGGAAGCAAGACGCAGACGTGCAAGGCAAGCGGGTAGACTGGCTTTGTCCCAAGAAAATTCTCTTTGGTTGTTGAAGAAGGAGCGTGCTCTTTCCTATGTTTTTGGAAAGGAGGAGTGGAAACCATTGGGTTTAATGATGTCTTTTTTTTTTCTTTTTTTCTTTTTTTTCTCTTGGTCATTTCTAGGTTCTGAAGTCGCGGTTCTGCTGTGCAGAAGATACTCTCGTTTTGCATTTTCTTTCTTGCTTTCTTTTCATTTCTCTTAATAGCGTCTTGGGTTTGGGTTTAGCGATTCAGCGGTATTCCAGATTGGCAAGAACCTCACAGTTTTACAAATTTTGTTTTGACTGAGAATTTGTGCAAAAAGAGACTCTATATGATAGTGAGAACCTTTCGCTATTTGCAACAAGTGGCTTTGCTGGAGACTTAATCAAAGACCATACTCTCATCATCTTCATCCTCCTCACCAAACGACCTTGCACTCCTGTAGCCTTCAAGATCAAAGGTACTCCATTTCCTCTTTCCTTGCTCAACGACAACACAATTCCTTCTTCCTTTTTTGCCATTCGCGATGAGGTATCTCGGTATCCAGCTTGCTTCGAATGTATGTGCTATGTGGCCTTGTTGCAGCTCGTTTACAGTCTGCCACTGGTTCTTCACATCCTTCGAGGTAGCTGCTGAAGAAGAAGAACAGCGATAAGGCAAACAAAGCAAATAATGCACTTCCTCGTGACAAAACAAACACAAAAAAGTCTCCTCGTCTAGGAATTTTAGGGCTGAGATTGTAGATGGAGTAGTTGAGGAAGAGGGAAGCAGAATTTGTTGCCATGTGTTGCTTGGTTCTCCATTTGCTGGTCTGGTATGTGTCCACAGTGCCAATTCACAGACTTCGGTGTGTGGGCGATGCGTAGGTTGTGCAGGAACACCAAGAACAAAAGTCTCGAATACGTCTGCAGAGGTTTCTAGCATAAGGATATCGAGGTACGGGAGGATGGAGGCAGTGGTGCTGGTTCTGCAGGAGATATCCAAGGTTTTGGGTTTAGAGCTTTGGTGCCAGAGGGAAATGTGTTGGTGTGCGGATTTACAGACGGCATTGAGATGTTCACTCCACAGATGCAGCGAGAGCAAAGTTTGTGTTTCGAAATCTTGCAGATTGGTTCTGGAGGTGTGGATGCTGGTGATGAGGTCTTTTGTTGTTGGTTGTTGTGATGCGTCGACCTCGGATGTGGAGAACACTATGGGTTTTAGTCGACTTTTTGTCAATCCGCCTTCTAGGTATGCAAGTGTGTTGGGAAGATCCAGTTGTGGTGTTTCTCGTTCGGCCATGTCTTTTGCACTGAGAGACTCGGGATCCGCGGCTGCGAGATCGATTTGATGTCTAAGCCATCTTGAGAATGCTCGGAACTGGCGCTGCTCGATGCCTAAGATCTGTACCGCTTCGTGGACAAGCAGCTGAAGAGATGAAAGGGTCGAGAGAATGGAAGTAAAGGCTTCTGGCGGTACATCAAAGTGGGGAGTGTCAGAATAGTACCGAGCCAGGCCTCGAAGATTTGTTGCAACAACCATGCTGCGCTCGAGAACAGGCAACAGATTTGTGTGTAAAATCTTGGAAAGTTCGGTGTAGAGTGTCGTCATGGCATGGTCCCATCGCTTGTGACCGCGTTCAGCCAGTTCGTCGCGTAACCACTCTAGCATTGTTGGCGTAAAGTTTCCAGTCATGGCAAGGTGATACAAGTTGTCTTCTAGAGCACCCTCACCTTTCTCTTCCAGTGTCTCATTGACGTTCTCCATGAATCTGGAGGGCAAATTAGTATGGGTAGTCCAATCGCTCTTTGCTGACACGATACTGCATGAAATGTATCCGCACAAGTCACGAAGTTGTGCTGTTCGCGAAACGATCAAATGCAAATGCGATCCGCCAGATGACATAAGTGGTATGTCGAACAGACTGATGTGAAGATTCTTGAAGCCTTGATTGGGTCCATCTGTTGCTTCGTCGTCACGCTCTGCTCGTAGGAGAGCATGATATTTCGAGCGACGATGCGATGTATACATCAGTGGTACAAGGGAGTGTGGTGTCTCGTCATCCTCCTCCATAGGCGACTCGATACCTGAGCCAGGGAAGTCGGGCGTGTATTTGATCTCGAGAATGTCATCAACAGTGACTCGATTCCTACCGCCAGCATGTCCGACAAACATAACATCGGCTGTCAATCGATCCTTTCTCTGCATTGAATCAAAATAATCGTCGAGGGCTGCTTGTGTGGCGAACATGTCATATCGTCCACTGGCAGTATGTCGAGTTGGAATTGGACTGAGGCGAGGCAATATAGATTCAACATCGAGGAAAGACAATTGACGAGGCAAGTCTTTCAACAAAGCTTCTTGTCCTTGAGTCTCCAGGTCATCTTCATCACTTGCAGGTGGCTCGTCAGCGGGATTCAGTCCGAGGCGGCTCCATAAGTCGCTGATGATAGATTGATCCACTGCAAGTTTCGAAGGTTTCTTTAGATCGATGGTGTCGCGTGTCAACACAGTGCCCCAACCTAAACAAGTTATTTCACCGCGGTCGACCTTAGACTTCGGATTCGCAGCATCGATGTTAAATGGGTCATCACCACCATGCCGAATGATTTTTCCAGTTTCTCCAGAGACAATATCCACAAAACCAGTGTTCAGAGCTACAGCCAAGCATTTTCCTACGATTGTGTTAGATACTATGCAGACAGGGCAAAGTTGCAAGGACAAACCATCACGTATCCATTCGAGACCAACGATAGTTGTTGATGGGCTCTTCCGTTTGACAACAAAAGCGCGTTGACCGCCGATGCGGTAGACTTCGATCACTTCATCTTGTGTGACAACTGCAAGCAGATCCGTTCGGGGACAATAGGCGAGAAGATGGGGATTGATGGTATACGGAAGAGATCTTTCTGACTGCAGTGGAAGACGATACTCCTCATCCATTCTTACCAGTAGGCTTTGAATCTAATTTCATCAGAATTGAAGTTAATGTTGGGTTATGCCAGAAGGTGGTTCAATGTTTATAGGTAGTGTTTAGAAACGATGCAGAATCCCATGTCTTGGCGCCCCGAAGTAGCAGTCGCGATGCACAGAAAACAAAGACTAGATAATTGCGAGAGAAAGTTGGAGAACTTGAGTATGGATCCACGTGCAAGTAAACAAATAAAAGTTAAGACGGATCAGAATCAGAATTCTCTGGGACAGTAGCCAATACTCGTTCGCTTTTCGTGACACAATCTAATTACGCCTAACCAACATAACCCCTTACACAACCATGTATCCGTCCGCCGTCGATTTGACGTCCTTTGAGAAGGAAATGTCCTGGCCCATGTTCAACAAAGTCACCGATGAGACCTGGAGAATTGTTAGTACAAGATCTCTGAAGTTGGGTAGAGCTAAACTTACATCGACTTCAACGTATGGTCTTGTCTTTGAGAATCGGACACTCATGGGGAAGAATTCAGCCTCGCTCTCTGCCTGGGCCTCAAACTCGAAGCTGCCGGTAGCATTGGCATCATCCACGTCACCAATTGTCCAGTCAATGCTGTCGCCAGAAACCTCGTATACAGCATCAAAGCTGGAAACCGAAGGCTCGCTGGTCTGGTAGGGTATCGAAACGGTGACATCGTTGAGAGCATCTCCACCGGTGAGTTCATATTCAAGAGTGATGTTGTATGTGCCAGAGCCAGTCTCGTTCACCCAAGCAGTAAAGGTAATCGGAGGGTCGCTGATGTCTTCAGCCTTTGCAGCCAATCTCCAGCGCATGACACCAATTGAGTTGTTTGCAGGGAATCCTTTTGAGGTGTCGGTGAGTTGGATTATCTTGTCATTCTTGAAAGCAGCCTTGTCAACCTTGGGATGAGAATTGAGCTGTGCGCCATGGGTCTCACCCAATGAGAGAGCAAGTTGGACCTGTGTGAGAGAAGGATCGGTGATGCGGAGTTGGAGATCTCCCTTGACCTCAAATGATTCGAGGGAACCTTCTCGGCTGAGCTTAGCCGAGATGGTCTCAGCGACTGTGATGTGAAGACCCTCGCGGTCTGAAGAAACGACAGGCGCGGCGGCCTGTACGGGAGCACTGGCAGCTGGAGCTGAGGGGACGAGGGGAGCCTCTGCCTCTGGACCAAGATCGCCGCGGACTTGTTCGAACATGGATGTCGTCTTCGTCTTCTTTCCAAGCTGCATACCCTTGCTTCGGGCAGGGAGAGATTTCTGGAAGGACTTGTTCTTCTCAGCGTTGTAGGAGTCGTAGGTGTCGGTGACGGCGGGTTGAGTAGGCGGAGGAGTGTAAGTAGGATATGAGGGAGCGCTGGGCATGTTGGAACGACCAGAACGAGTGGCTTCCTTGCGCTGCATTTCGAGTTGCTTGGCCTTTCTCTTGCGCTCCTCGGTGGCTTCGAGTTCCTTGTTCTAAAGTGGGTGTGAGCACGTTACGTTCGATATAAGGAGAAGACGAGCATACTCTTGAGATAATGTCCTGGATGCGCTCCTCGTGCGATTCCATGTCGAGGAAAGTCTTGATCTGACTCAGGGTGAGGTTCTCGCGGTAGCCCAGAGTGACCAGCTCGTCAAAGGCGCTCAGAAGTTCAAAAGCATTGCGCAGAATCTCGCGCTCGTCCAGACTTCTGCAGATGCTAGTAACAACCTGGGCAAAAAGGTGTAGCGAGTCAATGTCCTGTAGGATGTTGGATTGGCGGTTGGTGATGAGGACCATGTATAGCTCGTCGAGGGGCTGGTAAACGAAGCGGACATTGTCCTGTTCGACTGTTGTGTGCTGGGTACCGCTGTCGGCGAGCTTGGGCAAAGAGGCAAGAAGAGCTTCGATTCTCGATCGCTGCATCTCACGGAACTGGCGTGAGAGGACGGCCTTGCCGCCGCGCGTGCAGATGGATGCTGCCAGAACAACCTATACCATTGCATTAGTTGTCCATGTGCTTGGGCCGAGAGAAGGAATATGCTGATTACCATTGTGTCGGACAGAAAGAGCAACAGGCGAAAAGAAGAAGAGTAATGACAAAGAGTGGCAGAGTCTGGTATAGCTCGTTGTTGTTCTGGACCTTAGTTGTCCTCTCCCTAAACTTCCCCACGCTTCGTGGCTCCTGCCTGCCCAGGGCTGCTGGCTCCTGCCAATCGTCGTTTCTCTGCCAAGCAAAGACCGAGCCAAGCCTCTCCGCGGCCATTACCGCCCACCACTCACACTCGCGCTCGCGCTTGCAGCCTGGCCGTTTTCGTCCTTTCCACTTCTGCTGCCCAACTCGCCAACTTTCTTCTCTCCACCAAACATTGCAATCTGCGACCACTGGCAACCACCTGTAATTTGTACATTCTGCATACGTCGCTAGTACTACTGGAACGTGTCATTACTGTCTTCGAAGAATCGCTCTGACATCCCACGACGCTCTGCATGTACATCACTGTGGCAAGCCGCTAGCCCACGTTTCACCACTCTCACATCAGCGGCATTCCTTTGTTTCCTGCGCACAACACCCAAGGCCCCCTTGCCGATTCTAGTATCACATCACCGACCCCACTCCTCAGCCGTCATGGCTACCACTCTCCAACCTTCCTTTGGCCTACAACAGCCTGAAGATTCTATGGAGATCTCATCCGAATATGGCAACATGGACGCCGACATTGACATCGATCTCGACGCTCCCGACGCTCCCGACACCAACATGCAATCATTTCAGGTAGACGACCACCAAATGCAGGAAGACCCTAGATCCGACCGCCCAGATGACGATCTCATGATCGATGACTCTCATCTTGACGATACCGACCGTATGATGCAAGACGACGCTCCGCCCCAGGAGCAAGATGAGGAGTTGTTAGACTTTAGTGAAGACGAAGAAGATGTACCCATGAACCCTGCAGAGCCTAGTCAGCCCGACATCCACCTCGTCGCCGAACCTGAAGCGCCTGCAGAGCAACCTTTAACTGCCCAAGAACCTGTCGAAGTTATTCAGTCCGAAGTCGCATCAGAGCTCTTGACTGAAGGTGTCCAGCCCATCACCACTCAAGATGCACCATCAGAAGAGGTTGTGGAGCAGCCTCAGATTGTCTCTGTCGAGGAACAAGAACCTGTGACCGACCAGATTGTGACCAACACGCAGTCAGAGGGTGTCGCTCAAGAACCTCTTGAACAAGTCGCCCAGTCGGAGCCTCAGTCTGTGGCTCAGGAAGAGGCACAGCCCTCAACTGCTGCAGACTCAGCTGAACAGCCTGAGGTACATGCTCAGGAGTCTGTTGTTGAGTCTACCGAGACTTCTAACACCGCCAACGAAGACTTGGAAGAAGCTGCTCATGTCTTCCAGCAAGAGTCAACACAAGACCAGCACCCAGAACAAGGTAATGATGATATTCAGATTGGCGTTGCCCAAGAAGACGATGAGCAGCCTGCCAAACGCACTTTGACTCGTCAAGAGACCGACCTTTCGAACTACACCGTTCCTGATGATTACTCTCGTGAGAGGCAAGTCAACTCGCCTACTGTGACCGGTCTGCACCCCACCATAGTTGAGTACCAGGAGAACGAGGTTTATCTGTTTCCTTCGAGAGACCCTGCTGTGCCTGAGCAGTACCTACTGCAGAATGAAAATCTCGTGACCACTAGTCTTGGTGATTTGCTCCAAGCTTGCCGCACTGCTCTTGGTGATGGCATCAGTGAAGACGAAGAGCTGGTTCTGGGCGTGGAGGAGTTGGACCTTTACGTGAGCGAAGTAAGTTATGGAAAATTAAGTGCGACATTGTCGACAATTGCTAACTGCTTTTCCAGGACTCGACACCCGCGTTCTCAACCAGCTTTTCCGAGCTACTTGACATGTACCTGCAGCTGCACAAGCTTGATGGCAATGATAGCCCACCACCCTTCCGTGTGTCCCTTACTACCAAAACTAGATTCAGCATCCGCTTGGCTTCGATTACTCAAGCCATTTCCGAAGGCAAAGGTTTCTCACAACTTTCCTTCTTGCAATACTACGAATACGACGAACCTACCGAGTTGCCCGATGAGGACTTTGACGATGACTTTGATGAGTCTGTCAAGCCTGATAAACCGCAGCAACTGACTGAAGAGGGTGCTCCTACCATTGAGAGCGTACAGAACGTCGCTGAGGAAGAGCACCTCACAGAGAACACCTCTGCTCCCCAACCTGAACAGCAACAAGACGGGCCAAATGACCCTGTTCAAGAGAGTGAGTATGAAGGCGAAACATCGGCTCAGCATGAAGTGCACGACGATACTGCCGATCATTCCGAGTACAACCATGATGACACTCAGTACTTTGACACCCAAGGAGACGAGTCTGAGCTGTTGGATGAACGTCATGATGATGAAAAAGACGCTGCGCCTGCCGAAACTCACCCAGCCACTGCTAATGCAGAGACTGCCGTCGGCGATGAATCAGGTTACGAGGACCAGAATGCCGATGAGACTTTTCACGATGAAAACGCTTCTGAACACGATGAGCCAGAAGAATCTTTCGAGCAGCATGCTGAAGAACAGCAAGAGTATGAAACACAGGGTGAAGAACACGTGTTTGGTCAAGGCGAGTTCTTTGACGAGAACTACGAGTATCAAGACGGTGAAGTACATGAAGAAGAAGGCGTCTCTGCCGTTGAAGAAGAAGAAGACGCGGTCGAAACCGACAGCCACTACCATCAAGGAGAGCAAGAAGTCGAAGCTGCCGCTGCCGAAGAACACGATGACAATACTGTGACTTCGTCTGGAGAGACTTCTCACGCTGATGAGCTCGGGACCGGCCATGACGATGAGCAAGATGCGCATCTGGAACACGGCACTGCTGATCAGTCCGTCGACGATGGCGTTGCAGATGCTGAACATGGCAGCGCCGTAACTGATGACGCTGCCAGCAAGGACACCTCTAAGCGTCAGTCACTCGCAGTCGAGGACGATGATTACGACGAGATCAACTTCGATGACGAAGACAGCTACGAAGATGATGGCGCCGGACTTGCGCCGGTACTTACAAACACATCAAGCAAGGCATCTCCTGGAGCAAAACGTTCATTCTCAGAGCTTGACCAAGTGGACGACGAGCAAGACAGCAAGAAGGCTCGTGCCTCATGAAGGATGCCCATCTCAACATGGGACGCCATGTCATACCAAACCGCTATGAACACACCTAACAGGATGTGCTGACCATCATCCGAACAACACTACCTGGATACACTGAGGACCACGAGCTAAGCCGGAAAGACGACTCTGCCTGTTTTCTATCACCATCCATTTCCCTGCGTCTTTGTTTTGCAGCGTTACAACGAATGGACAGTCTGCTAACCAATAGTACCTGAACGGAATACTAACTATGTCATTGCAGGTCACACATCAGGTAAGGTGCGAGGCATGGACCTCATCTCGATTAGTCCATATCTGTGGATGTAATGAAGCATATCTCAAAGGGAAGACGAAAAAAGCATGGGCGTTCTTGGGAGTTATGATGATGGGTTTCCAGGAAGATATGGCAGCTGCATCGTTCTGATGTCTCTGGCGTGCTTTCATTTCCGATTCGCGAAAAAACGATACCCCCCTGCTGTTGATTTCGGTATTTGTCATTCATCCTTCCCACACTCCAGCACATTAGTCTGCAGTTCTTAAGTAATCCAATGCATCATGGTCTTTTCTTGTATTCGTGTGTCAGATTCGCTTGTGTTGTTGCAATGGAAGGTCAGGTCTCCTAGGCGTGTTCTAATCTTCCTTTCTCTTCTCGTCACCCTCGCCAACACCATCCAAAAAGTCCCTGCAAGTCTGGACAATGATCTGGTGATCTTGCTGCTGCTTCAAGCCACTGACAACGATGACAGCCACAACACCCTCAACTCCCTTGACCCTGACGGGGAAACCACCACCATGAATAGCAAACTCCTTAGCCTTATCCTGCAAACAGTATTTGTCGGCAAAGGCCTTCTCATCGCCGGAAAACTTGTTATGCATGTACCAAGTAGAAGTTCCAAATCTGAGGACGGTGGCGCTCTTTCTTGCTACCCAGGTACTGTTGTCGGGAGTAATGCCGCTACGCACGGCAGTGTAGAATAAAGGAGTGCTGTTTGCGAGGGTGATTGATATGACTGTTGGAGAAGCGAAGGTGGAGAGGCGGGAGCGCAGCAGACAGCCTAGGGTCCAGGCATCGGTGGTTGTGAAGGTGGGGAACAGGATCGAAGAGTCGATTTGGGAGATTGCTGAGAGGTCGGTAGGGGGGTTTGTTAGGGGATAGGGTGTGGAGTCAGCCATTTTTTCTGGTTGGTTGGTTGGTGGAGATTTGGAGGTCGAGAGAATTTTCTTCAATTCTTGAGGTGTGGAAGGAAGAGAGGTTCGAGTGTGCAAGAGTTGGGTGTTGGACGAGCACAAGCTGTCAAGACTCGAGAGTGACCGCATGCGGGCATGTGCCAATGCGGCGCTCTGCTCACCGCCTGCGGCCTGCGGGGCAGAATCTCTTACCTCCGAGCATTTGTTTGAGAGCGCTAAGGGTCTGCTTATCCACCAGGAAGTTCTCAGATCTTGCGGGCAGTGCTGCATAAGACTCCAGCTGCTGTTCTCTAGCGCTTCCGCTCCAAGCTCCAGCCATGGAATTTTTCTAACAATCCCGACCATCATTTTTCTGTCTACACCCGACATTTACGCCTTTCTCTCAACACATTCGCAAACATGGCTCCCATGGACGACGATTTCGTCCTTACTCTTTCCGACAATGAAGATGGCTTTGCCGACGAATTAGCAGAAGCCGAACCAGAGCCTGCACAACTTTCCAACAAGAAGCGCAAGCGCGACTCGGACGCCGCAAACCTGTCCAAGAAAGACAAGAAGACCA
Organism: Aureobasidium sp. EXF-3400; assembly: GCA_024195585.1. Taxonomy (NCBI): domain Eukaryota; kingdom Fungi; phylum Ascomycota; class Dothideomycetes; order Dothideales; family Saccotheciaceae; genus Aureobasidium; species Aureobasidium sp. EXF-3400. Next base: position 167,526 of record SWBL01000037.1, read on the forward strand.
AGAAGCAAAAGAAGAAGCAACAACAAGCCGACTCAGACGACGACCAAGAAGAAGAACAACAAGCCATCGATGAGGATCTGGATCCCGAGTTTGAGTTTCAACTTGGCGATGGCACGACGGCGAATATGGAAGACTTTGACGGCTGGACTGCTCACAATGCGCAAAAGAATGCTGGCAAGAGGATTGTTGACATCGATGATATTATTGCCAAGAGGAGGCAAGATAAGAAGACGGAGGCTGAGGATAAGGCTGCAGATGAGGAAGAGGAGGTTGAGTTTGCTGGCTTGAGCGACGACGGTGAGGATGAGCTTCTCGCTGAAGATGGCTTTGGTATGGGTGCTGCCCCTGGAGTCGAGAAGGACTCTGAGGACGAAGAGGAAGAAGATGAGGACGAAGACAAGGCAAGCGATGCTGAAGATGGTAGTGAGGCTGGAGATGAGTCTGACGACGAGTCTATCGCTGAGCATGTTCCTCACCCTGATGATGAGGTTTCGGATGCATCAGATGCTGAAGAACAGGAGGACGCCGAAGAGGCAGAGAAACGTGCTGCTTTCTTCGCTCCCGAGTCAAACATGGAGGGAGACAAGGATCCGTCAGCAAAGCCTGTTGGTTCTTTCCAGGAGTTGAACCTGTCACGTCCTATCATCAAGGGTTTGTCATCTGTTGGTTTCGCCGCTCCTACGCCCATTCAACACAAGGCCATCCCCGTCGCTCTTCTCGGCAAGGATGTTGTCGGAGGTGCCGTTACAGGTTCCGGTAAAACTGCCGCCTTCATCATCCCTATCCTCGAACGTCTCCTCTACCGCCCCAAGAAGGTCGCCACAACCCGCGTTGCTATCCTCATGCCTACTCGTGAACTGGCTCTTCAATGTTACAATGTCGCAGTCAAGCTGGCCAGTTTCACAGACATCACTTTCGGTCAAGCAATTGGTGGTATGAGTTCGCGCGAGCAGGAAGCAGCGCTCAAGCAACGTCCCGATGTTGTTATCGCCACACCCGGTCGTTTCATCGATTTCATGCGCAACTCATCCGCCTTCCAAGTCGATACTATTGAAATCCTCGTCCTTGATGAAGCCGACAGAATGCTTGAAGACGGTTTCGCAGACGAGTTGAACGAGATCTTGACTACCATCCCCAAGTCCAGACAAACCATGCTCTTCTCCGCCACTATGACATCCAGCATTGACAACCTGATTCGCGTGGGTTTGAACCGCCCTGTCCGTCTTATGGTCGACAGCAAGCGTCAAACCGTCGCAGGCCTTACCCAAGAATTCGTGCGTCTGCGTCCAGGCAGAGAAGACAAGCGCATTGGTTACCTCTTGCACCTCGTCCACGAATCCTTCAGCACAAAAACAATCATCTTCTTCCGTCAAAAGAAAGAAGCCCACCGCGTCCGCGTCATCTTCGGTCTCCTAGGTCTCAAAGCCGCAGAACTGCACGGAAACATGTCGCAAGAACAACGTATCAACGCCATCGAAGCTTTCAGGTCTGGCGCTGCCAACTTCTTGCTCGCAACCGACGTCGCCTCGCGTGGTCTGGATATCAAAAACGTCGACGCAGTCATCAACTACGAAGCACCCCAAACCCAAGAAATCTACCTCCACAGAGTGGGTCGTACCGCCCGAGCAGGCAGACAAGGAAAATCGTGCACGCTCGCTGCAGAACCCGACCGCAAAGTCGTCAAGCAATGCGTCAAAACGGCAAGAACCCAAGGCGCCATCATCAAATCCCGCATCATCGATCCCAAATCCGCAGACGACTGGTCCCGCAGAGTAGACTTGCTAGCCGTCGAAATCGAAGACGTGCTGCGCGAAGAAAAAGAAGAAAAAGTGCTCGCAACCACCGAGATGCAAATGCGCCGTACGGAAAACATCATGACGCACGAAGCGGAAATTCTTTCTCGACCCAAGAAGACATGGTTCGAGAGCGAAAAGGACAAACGCGCAGCCAAGATCAGAGGAAAGGAAGAACTCAATGGAGCAATGACGCCAGGAGCAAAACTCAAGGGCGACAGAAAGAAGCTCTCAAACAAGCAAAAGAAGAAACTCGAAGACAAAGATGAGAGAATGGAGGGCGGAGGTTGGAAAAAGGGAAAGGCGGAAAGAGATGGCAAGGGTGTGCTTGAGAAGGAGAAGAAGGGCAAGGGAGGTAAGAGGCCGCAGAAAGGTGGTGCCAAGGGTCCTAGGAAGTCGATGTAAACACCACCCACCCACATGGGTTTTTACTTTCGTATGTGAAGCGTTACTTTGCACTTTCTGATTGAGTTTTGCATTGCTACTCCAAATGGTCATAGCAAGGGAAAAGTGTAAGAAGTTCTTGATTCCATGACAAAAAACCTTGTTCTCGCCCATCCTTTCTAGGCCCGATCAATCCTATCCACCCTCCCCGTGTGTGAAAGACAGTCACAATGTAGCTATAGAAATGCATAATACTTGGAGAAAAATGTGGTTTCCAACAGAGAGAATCCCCGTTACATGGCTAGCTCTATCTTCAGATTGCAACTGTGCATTTCGATAGCTTATAATGACCCTTATGCCTCGGGATTGCAAATTGTGACTGTATACATTGGCTGATGTTGAAGGAAGAGCAGAAAAAAAAAAATGGCATAACAGACAAAAGAGGTCGTACCCGGGATCGAACTGGGATTACCGGAATCAGAATCCGATGTGCTAACCATTACACTATACAACCCAATTAATATCTAAATTCTCGTCTATCGAATTAATAACTCACTCGTTGAGGGCAGCACCCTGATCATGTATCAAATCGAGGCAGCAACGGAATCTAACGACAGCCACCATGAGAAAGATACCTCCAGAAGACTTGTGGTTGCTTGGAGTAGCCCTACATAATCAAATTCACCGTGTCTTCGTTCCTGGAGCACAGGGACAGCGGCGGTGTTAGGAGGCTGAGCTGCTTGTCCGGCTTGTGCTCTATTTGTATGAGCAGAGTGAAAGGCACAACCGTGAGATCTGACTTACGCTGAGAGTACATCCTGTAGATGCGCTGCGCGTTTCTGGTGAAGACTCTTCGCACACTTATGAGCTCTATCCATGGCTGCAGAGGAAAGACCGCGAGTGAGAAAGATCGAGCAGCGTACGTAAGTACAGAGGAGCGAGGATAAAAGATGCCTAAGGGAGAAGCGCAGAGACGTGGATGGAGAAGTGCAGGGAGGTGTGTGGTATGTGTGGAAGGAAAGATCAGAGAGAAACAAGATTGAAGAAAAACGCAGTGAAGTAAGAAGAGTTAAAAAAAACATCATGGAAAGGAGCGAAATAGGAAGGATTCGCAGATGGCTGTGTTCCCTAATGTGTCTCGACTACGAGGGAATACTAATGCATAATCCATGTGTGGATGGGCGTGTCCGCGAGTGCCTCATCTCGAGCCCACGTAATTATAGCGGACTCGTAAACCGCCGCCGTCCCCTGGTGTGTATCGACTACGAGGAAATACTGATGCATAACTCATGTATGGATGGGCGTGCCCCCGACAGGGAAGATGTTACATGAGATAAGTAGAATTCCGGCCCATGCCATCGGTAAATTCCATGCTATGCTATTCCTCTAGTGATCAGATTAGATCCCCTCCTCGACACAGAAGACATACAGAAATATAGAATCAAAAAGCAAAAATATCGAGATTGATACGACACGATCCTATTCTACACCAACAAAAAAACTTCTCATCATACATGTCAACAAAAACCAGCCCTTCATATTCTTCTTACACCTCTTCGTCACTCTCATCACCAAGCAGCTCGCCTTCGTCAGCATCAACATGAGAGTAATCGCCTCTGCCTCTTGAGAAGCTGCTACGGCTGGTGTACGGCCTCGAGTAACCACCGGAGCCGCCGCGTCCGAAACGCTGGCTGACCATGCGGAAAAGTCCTCCAAAGACCATTGGTACGGCAGCAAGGACAGCGACAACAGCAGACAGAGCAGCGACAGGGTACTTGATCCAGGGTTGCTCCGAGTCAAATGCTCTATTGCCATTACCCATTATGCCAGTGTCACCGAGTTGAATGCGACCAAATTGGCCATCGTAGTTGCGGTAGACCCAGTATCCTACACCTGCAGCTGCAGCAATGGGGATGAAAATAGCGAAGAAGAGACCAGCTCCACTGATACCATGTTTCTTCTCAAATTGCTTTTCGTGGTTGGGGCAAGGATAAGGTTCAGAGATCTTGTCAAGTTCCTTACCTCCAACACAAGTAGTGAGTGGGATGCGACGGTATCCAGAAGGTGCGTAATACTCCTCAAGATCAGGGTTGGCGGCACAGTACTCGAGAGGATTGATGGGATCAAGTCCAGGAACAAGAGCACAAGAACCGTCATTCTGACGTTCATAGTTGTAGTCACACTCAAAATCTTGACGGGAACAAGTACAATTCTGAGAAATGTCGTGAAGGCGTTCGATAGCGGGACCATTGTAACATTCTCTGTCAGGACGTTTGCGGTGGTATTGGGCAATGTGGCCGAAGAGACAGTTGGAGTCGGAAAGAGGGTGCCTCGGCTCCCAGAGGTAGTAGTCGCTGTCTTCTGCATCCGGCTTATCTTCGTCGAGATTACATTGGCGGTCCGTGAGTCCGGAGAAGTCGAGATTGATGGTGACAAGACCACCTGAAGAGCCTCCGTCTTTACCCCAGAGGATGAAATTGCGAGACGTGTCAGTAGGTACGGTGGAAATGTCGTCAACAAGGACCTTGGTATCGCTGAATTGATATGCGGTCCACTTCTCGCCCTCGTCAGTAGTGTAGTAGACGGTATCAACAGGTGTTCCTTCTTGGACAATGACAATGATTGATCCTTGATCGCCATATTCCCACATGAAGGTTCCCTTGAAAACTTCATGCCACTCAACACCACCATCACGAGTGATGAAAGTGTTGCCCTCCTTGTATGGGCCGAGGTTAGGTCCGACGTTACCTACAGCCATCATCAACCCGACGGCTGATGGTGAAGAGTAAGTGTCGCGGGGATCCTTGCGCTCAGTGTAACCATGAAGATGAAGAGAACATTTCTCCAGATCGCCACTACAGTCGATGGGCTTGTTGTCAAAGTCTTTCTGGGGAGGAGAAATAAGGCCCCACTCTGCACCATCGTTATGAGTAATCATGGTCTTGAGCTTCTTGGAAGCGCCACCATCGACTTCATCAACGTTGGAAACAATATTTACGACAGCAACACCCTCGAGTCCTTGCATCTTCTCAAAGTCGACATATCCAGGGGTATTACGGTTGACCTTATCGATGCTCATGACATATGAGGTGCCGTTACTGTTTGACTTGATGATCGAACCATATTCCTGACCTTCTCTATTGTTGACGGTGACGTGGAGGAAGATGGCGTGGGTCGAGCTGTCAAGAACAGTGTAAGCCTGCTGGTGTGGGACTTTAAAGTTCTTGGGGAACTGGGCGTTGGCAAAAGTTCTACCATCAATGCTGGTATCCACACGCAAGTCCTTTCCTTCCTTGTCCCTGAGGGCGACAACCATGAATTCATTCATAGTAGCAAAGCTGATGACATCCTCGAAATGAACCTTCTTGTGCTCATACCAGTCATCACTGGAGATCAACTGAAGAGGCTTGGACGGGTCCTCATCCTCATATTGCTCGCAGAAGATCATGCTGTCACTTGCCTCACGGTCTTCTCTGGCGACAAACTGACACTTGCGAACAAAGCGGAGTAAGGAAGTCCAGTCCTCGCCATTCTTCTTGGTGACGTGAGCAACCGAGTGACAATCAGTGCCAAAGCCCTTGCAATCTTTGCCGCCAGTCCAGATAAGCCAATCTCTCTGAGTCGGGTGGAAGCTCAAGATCTGAACACCGTCCTGGTTCGGTTCCTCAGGAGCTTGGAAATGGTGAATGTTCTTGCCGCGGTTATCCGAGTAGTACACCTTCTTGGAAGGAGTGATCAAGTAGACTGTATCCTGGTTGTACTGGTGAGGATAGATGGAGACAATTTCTTCGTCGGGTAGCGCCGGATCCCATGTTTTGCCACCGTCATGAGAAATGAACACCTCGCGCCTATCAGTACGCATGATGATTGTTTCATCGTCTCCAGAAGCAGAAGCGGCTCTCTCGAGGTAATAGTACTCAGCGAACTTGGCGCCCTTGAACTTGTTGACCTCGTGAGAGATCTTGCCAGACGCCGGTGGTTTGGTAGTATCCTTGCAAGGTCTCTTGACCGGCTTATCCTTCACGACACCGTCCTTCTTGTCGCATGCATTGCCTGGGATTAAGCGATAGCCTGAGCTACCCTCATACTCTTCTTCACCATCCTTGCAAGCACCTTCAGGAGCCTTGAGAACTCCGGCAGGTACACACTCCTTGCCATCTTCAGACCTTTCGAAGTTGTAGTCGCATTCGTAGTCGGCATCGGTACACTTGCAGGGCTCAAATTCAGGCTGGGGGTCCTTGAACTCATTGTCGACGAAACAATCAGCGTCGGCCTTGCGTCTGCGGAAGAACTGCATGTGGCCCATCAGACAACTTGGTTCGCCGTCTTCATCGACTCGTGCGGCCCACTTCTCGAAGTCAGAGTCCTTGCACTTATCTTCGTGAAGCTCGCTAAAGTCCAGGGAGTATGTGAAATGTTCCAACTTAGAACCGCTGCCCTTGGAGGCCACGAGAATGAATTTGAGACTTGTGGAATCCGGAACGGTCAGGAGAACGATGGGCCTGATCTTGTCATCCAGCTTGACTGATTCCCACTTCTTGCCATGATCAATACTCCACTTGATCTCCTTGGTGTCCGTATCTTCAACTGCAACGAGGATTGCACCCTGGTCACCCATCTCATAAAGATGAGGGCCTTCCAGAGCAAGGCGCCAAGTAAGTCCAGCATCATCCGAGACAAAAGTGTCGCCTTCTTCATAGCTCTTGAGATATTTGCCGGTGTTTCCGACGCCCATGACAATACCAGGAGCGGGACTGGTAAAGACGCGTCCGATATTGCGCTGGTCAGTGACAGAATGGAGGTGTAGGTCGTCATTCTTGACCTTCATGTCATACCACACTCGTCCATCATCAAAACTGATCTTTGACTTGATCTTCTTGTCGGCCATGAAATCTTTCTCCAGCTCTTCCCAGTTGTCGACAACGTTGACAAGAACGATACCCTGGATGTTCTGAATCTTTTCAAAATCGACATATCCTTGCATGTTGCGGTTCGTGTGCTCAATGTTCTTGGTGAAGTAGGTACCGTTCGAGTTGCTGGTGAATAGAGCGCCCATTGGAGAAGCCATAGTGGAGGTCATGAGATCAACCTGGATGCTGTAGTTTGTGGATTCCAAGAGAGTGTATGCGTTTTCCTCGAGCTTGTGGTTGCCGAACTCGGCACGGTGCCATGTCTTTGCATCGTCGGTCACATACATGGCAAGTTCGGTAGTTCCCTCTGATTTTGCGGCGACAGCGATGTAGCCCTTGACAGCAGCAACGTTGACTACGCCAGCAACAGTGCGTCCTTCGAACATGGTAGGCTCGACTTCGGACTTGTCGAAGAAGTCGTTGGACATCAACAAGCGGTTGTCTTTTTGCCAGATTGAGTATTTGCCTTCGACAACACAGAGAACCTGGTCCTTGTCTAACCTATCGTCGCCGGTAGTAAAGAGGTTGGTAGATCTTGCCCAGAGACACGAGATAGCCTTGTCATGAAGGAGTTCGATGTCCTTGAAGCCGTTGAGAGTGTAGTAAGCCTGTAGCTTTGTTAGTCTAGTTGTGGTAAAGCACAACATGAGTAGTGTTACCTTCGGTGTGCAGTCGCCCCAGACAGAGCCATGGCAGTCGAGGGTGCTGATGATGACACGGTCTGGGTCGTCGGCGTGGAAGCTCAGAGCGCGTCCATTGGCAACTTCGAACTGTGTCTTGAACTCAGTCCAAGATTCACCCCGATCCTTTGTGATCCAGTGCGTCTTGTCTTGTCCGATGGCGATAGCGGCCTTAGGGTCGTATGGGTGAGCGAAGACGGATCCGACCTTGCCCTCAGTAATGTCCTTGACAGCTTTCCATTTGACACCAGCGTCGGTAGAGCGGTATACAATGCCAGGCTTGATGTCGGTGACCAGGATGGTATCGCTATCGTCGAAGTAGAAGATGTTGGCAGGCAGCGATTTGAACGAGGTTTCCTCGATGGCAGGTGCGTTCTTTTTGGCAGTGACAGCCGTTAATGACAGAGCCAGGCACAGCAGCCTGGTCCATGTCGCTAACGTCGTCCTCATGGTGCTTGTTGTCTTCAGGAGCTCCTGAGGAAAGTGCCAGCTGCACCAGAATACCCAGAGCTGTTAGCCGCATGACGACGCCTCGAACCTCCGTCTTGGCATTCATGACCCGCGTTGGCCGCCATCTCCGAGCCTCACCACCCTCGCGTCGACCTATCGAACCCCCAACCACGGTTGTATTGCTCTTTCTTCGTCGTAATGCTCTTCCGAGTAGCCTGTAACCCTCCTTCGACGCCTGGTCGCAATCAACTGTGCTCTCAAGTACTCTCTGCATAACATCAACTGCTACTTGTAGCGTTGGTGAACAAGTCAGCTCTCCTTGACAGGCAGTCCAAGAGTTTATGGAATTGCCCATCTTTTGCTGGTTATAGACGGTCATATACTCTATGGTTTGACTTGCGTCCTTGTGGCATCCCAAAATTTGCGGCGTCCTAGACATGCTAGCATGTTTAGATCCGTCAACTTGAAGCAAGGCTTAGACAGGTAAGTGATACTTATGCTGCATATGATTTCTTGAGATAAGAGCAGTGAGTAAGATCTCTTGCTACACAATCGAAGGGTTGTCTTCACCAAGCCATAAGGATCAGTGGCTACGGCCGAACAATGTGCTAGTGCAGTCGCTGTGAAGTAACGCGATGGCTGCTGCCTCGGCCTGTTTTTGGCGCGTCTCGATCAACATCGAGCTATAAGAGACTAACCAGCACGCTTCTGTCTCGCATTCTAATATCCAGCTAGCTTTGAATATTTGTCCTGTTACCAAATATAACCCGATCATGTTCGCCATCTGCTGCGCCGTAGCACTTAGTGCAGAGGCGCGTCCAATACGCCAAACCATCAAAGAGCGTGTGCTAAACAGTGATATAGATCAAAAACCGTATTCTTCAATCAAGCATGGACTACTGCGGCTCTAAAGAAACAAACCTTGTCTTTATCGACGATCTCTTGAAAACATACGATACTCCGAGTAAAGTTGGTGAAAACTCAGAATCAACTTCATCGCCTTTTTCAAGCAAGCTGCCATATGAATGCAAAACCCTCTTGCAAAAGCTCTGCACAGAGACCAATTCGGCAAACATCGACTGCGATCACTTCGCAATAGCAGACCAACAATCCCTCGAGGATGGCACACTACTAGTCGTCGTAGAGCCAAAAGAAGACGAAACACATCGTCCAATCCGAGTAATCTTCAAAGCAATCGAATCACGACTCCAATCCCACACCACCAAACAAAACCCACCAAAAACCCAAGATACCCCCAAACCAACCAAAGACGAGGGACCGGAGCCAGGAAAAACAGGCTACAAACTCCACGAGCCCAATCCTGCAGATTTCTTCCCGCCAGAGCGAAGACGTGAGATGCTTCTCGACAATGGTGAGCGCATCCTTCTGGGAACAAGGGATTCGGAGAAGGATTTCGTAGGCGAGGTTGTCTGGTTGGGAGGGAGAAGAGGTGGACCGAAAACTGCTAGAATCGTCCGAGAGCTTTTTGGAGATGAGAAGAGTCCGCCTTTTAGACCGAGCAACTCTGGTCCTGTTCAGCCTGATCTCAGAACAACCCACTCCACATAATCAGCCATACCATGTTTCTCCAGATGCTCTTTGTATCTCTTGACAGGGTTGCTGTCGGCAAGGCTGGCGAATGGAACAAACTCGACAAAGACACCCTCGAGGCCTTGATCGCGTATATGTTGGCGGAAGGATTGAGGAGTCAATCGAGGAAGGTGCTTCATGCTTTCAGGATAATGGAAAGCTTGCGTTGGCTGTGGGACCCACGTCACATCATCGAATGGTAGCATGGGTTTGTGCGAATTGACGTTGGCGAGAGGATGGCGTTGAGTCGAAGCGCCAGTCGAGCTGTATTTGCTGTCGGCGACATTCTGTGACTGCTTCGCATGCTTCTCCTTGTTGAACTTTGATTTGGAACAGCGACCAGACTCAATAGCGCGAAGTCTCTCCAGAACATCTGGCACTTCTTCGTAAGCGGGAGTAAACTTTCTGTATTTGACATCTTTGTAGCTTTCGAGAAGGGCGATCCATCGTTCTTGACTCTCCACTGTAAAGTTGCAAAAGTGCTGCGAGTCATTGGTGCAAAAGACGGAAGCTGTCAGGACGTTTGCGAGGTAGGTTCCTCTCCTGCTTTTGAAAACATGAGGTGGTGGTGCTGGAACTCGTTGGCGCGAAATTGAATCCTTTTGAGGAGCGTGCAAGTTTCCACTCTTGCCTGCAATCATTAACACCTTGACCATATCCTTTCCAGCACTGGTTCGCAGCAAGATGAGCATACCATCTGCAGGCTCCTTCCTAGTCTTCACAGCTTTGACCTTCTTGTCGAGCTTATATCTAGGGACGAGCGAAACATTCTCGCCAACAACAATTCGTTTCATGGCTTGAGCTTGGGCGGCGCGATTTGTGGTCGCTTGAATGAGGCGGCGAGAACTTGGTGACGCGCAGAAGGGAACAGCTGATGAAGAAGTTTAGCGGTCGGAAGGATTGATGCATTGTGAGCCATTTCCGTTTGCGCGAACAAACAACCGCTTTGAGGGGTATCGACCTTCACACCTTCTTCCATCTCCAGATACAACCAAGTAGCCTTTTCCTTGCCGTCTTTCTTGCGACGTCTTTTACACTTTCGGCCACCTTTGTTTCGATGGCCACGGCATCTACATTCCCAACGTCCTGTAGGCCCTCAATCTCGTCCACTTCGGCAATCTTCCAGCTTCTCAGGAAAAGCGCACAAACAGCTGCACCAACATACATGAACCCCGTAAACAACTGTGCTCCCAGGTACCCGCCGTCAAATGAAACAATTTCGAGGCCGATGGGCTCGGAGAAAGTACAAGGAATGACGAGGACCAGCCAACAAATGTTCAATGCAGCAGGAACGTTGCGCAAACCGACAACTTCGGCAGTGACCGGAGCGATGGTCGTCCAGAAGGTTCCCGCAACTGTCCCGCCAACTATAGCGTAGAAAATGAGCACGCCAAAACTCTTTGCGTTCGTCCAGATCACCAAGGCAAATAGGCCAGATATGAAAGTCATGAGAGTGGCCATGTTGATGCGGCCGATACTGTCACTGAAGTATCCAATTGGTGGACGACCAACGGCTTGTCCGAGGTTGAGGATTGCTGAGACAGTGGATGCTTGAGAAGCAGTAAGCCCGACACTGCGGGCGAAGTTTGCTAAACTGAACAGCAGAACGACGTATGCTAGCATGCTAAACCAACCAAAGCCTGTGGAAAGATTGTTAGATAGTCAAGTCAATTGGGGAATGGAAAGGAAATGATGTGCGTACCAAGCAATAACAGGTATTCGGTTCGCTTGAACAGCTGTGCATCAAATGCCAATTGCGAACTACCAATTGCCTTGTTCCTATCCTTCACCAGCATAGCACATATACCATTGACCACACATGCTACGATGCCTAGAACTCGGAAAGCCCAAGCCAATCCAATGCTAGGGATCATGGCGCCAGTTGCCAATGAGTATATCAGACCACCCAAACCAGATCCGGCAGTGGCGATACCATTCGCCAGACTTCTCTTCGTGGTAAACCATTGAGGGACGATACCCACAGACCCAACAAACAAAAAGCCCATGCCGAAGCCGAAGCAAACGCCCTGACTCAGAAACAGTTGCCATATCTGATTCGCAAAACTTGCACCTATCAAGCTTGCAGTTTCAAACACGACTCCGGTAAACAGCGTAGTCTTGGTTCCGAACTTGCGTGTAACAATGGTGGCCACTGGTGAGACGAGCAATGCACATGCAATTGAGAGGGATCCGACGAAAGCAAATTCCAGGTAAGTGGCGCCGGGGAAAACATTGTTGGCCAGATAGTATGCGAGAAAGACACCATATGACGAGTTCAAACCCCAGGTATGACCATTTATGAGAGCTACACAAACAACACAAACCCAACCATAGCCGCCATCGGGTGCTGGTGGCGGTTCTGCTGCAGGTACGACATCGGCGGGAGGCTGTTCGGTATTCACGACGATGCCTGGCGGCGAATCCTTCTCACCAGGTATGCTGGTATCCGAGGCGCTCATATCGCCAGTTCGGGCTTTCTCTGTGTCGACATTGTCGATTGAGGTATTGTTATGATTCATCTATGCCGTGGCTGGAGGGTGTGCTGTCCTCGCTTCGCGGACATGCTATGGTCCAATTGACGAAACAAAGGTCTGAAAAGCGAAAAAGAAAGTGGATCTGAGGAAGATGAAGTGGTTATGTGAAATGTACAAGTATATACATCGTGCCGTGTTCCGTCAATGTGTCATTACAAAAAGGAAAGCATCGAACTGCCAAAAAGCGGAGGTGCATGCGGAGAACAGATATGCGCAACTGCCGGTTAACCGACGATATGGGGTATCAAGATGTGACCCTGTCCACGACAATACAAGCTAGTAATCAATCCCTCGAGTCTACGATGTCGAGGAATGTCGTCCTTGATGCCATTAGGTTGCTTGCAGTCTTGGACTCATTGATCTCAAAATTCTGCCTGCAAATAAGCTGTTTCGACAGTCCGAGTCCTGGAGCGACATTGTACCTGGCTTGTGTACGTGTTCGTTGACCAGCACGAGCTCTAGGGTTCTAGAGTTGACCCGTTGAGCACAATGTTGCGTCGCGCAGAATGTATGCAACAAGCAGACAAAAAGACCTTCGCAATGATCTCAAGGTCGACAAAAGGATGATGGCACGGAACAACCTCGGGCGATCTTCACCAGCCTAAATCCTTCACAATCTCGGCTCGACTGTTCAGATTGAGCCTGCTGTCCACGTGCCACACCGAGACCTCCTACGCACGTAGTCTCAGCAACATAGAGTCATGACATACGAAGAACCGGACTTCAACTGACTTTTGATTGCGACGACTTCTCTTGGCCGACAAACAGGGGCTGACAAGAACGTTGACATGCTCATACCAATTGCTTGATTGGGTTAAGCATGAGCAGTATCATCTTCCGAGCTGGCATCTGGACTCAACCTCGGTCCTATATCCAGAGAGAGTGTGTGCGTCGCGAAAAGAGTCTGATTTGAGCGCTATGAAGAAGGTCATAATCCAGCCACTCTACCTCGGCATGGTTCTGAACAGCATCCTTCAGGCACCAGAATTCTTTGCTGCGTCCATCATGGACGATCGCTATAGACGCCCGCAACAGTAGCCGAGCCGATCGGTACTCTATTAGGAAACACGACCACCTAGAGAAAGTCTCTTGCGTTGAGAATCCTACGCGGTGGTGAGATGAGATTCAGGCATGCATACGATACACTAGTCACAGAGAGTCATCGGCCACGACGAGTTCTTGAAGCGTGCTCTCATTCCAACCAAAAAGCTTGGATCGATTGAATCATGAACGAAGTCCACACTTGATTATCCATACCGATTGTTACGACCAAGCCTCCACTCAAGGGGGTGTCAGTCGTCCAAAAAGGCTGATGAGTAGATAGATGCATGTGCTCAATTCACGCTAACAACGCTCACCTCGTATATGAAGGATCAGAAGCATAATTGAGACTAAGGCTCCCACTATATGTGTCCTAGATGTGTGGCACAGCCATGGTACGTGTCCTGGCTCGTCTTTCAGAAGGAGAAGGCCGATCTTGGGCTCTTAAATGTCCCTGTTATTCTGTTGCTTTTCATTTCACTCTCTGGCTCATTCTTTCGGCTATTATTACGTACTTTTGTGTCTCTTGCTCGAAACTTGGATAGTATGATGGCTTGGTTCTCAGGCGTAGTGCCGTTGTAAGTGATTCTCAACCAGCCTAACAGGGTGGTTTCTTGTATTGATCGCGACAGTGTTTGGACTGTGTGCGCTGCAGTATCGACAGTCTCTTCTAAACACATCTTGCTTATCAGCAATTATCGTGAGAACCTCTCGTAACAGTCATTTTCAAGCCTTTGCATAACATAGCTCTAGACTATCGTACGTGAGGCTGTGATTTCAAGTATAACCTTCGACACTAATCCTGCCAGCATTCACACTAGTCATACTACAACTCATCGCCGCTACAGTTCTGATTTTCTTCCACGGCATGTGCCATGCGCAAAAGATTACAGACGTGTTTAAACCAAACCCCGATCTGGACATCTCTTCACCAAGAGGCAACACGCAGCTGTTCTTGAGATTGGCATTTCTGTCTTGGTGTTTGGCGTTCTTCTTCCCACTATGGATACAATCGACGCTGCACTTCGAAAATATCGCAACGTTACTGATAATCTCAGTACGCATCCTATCATGGCCACATGCTTACTGCGGTACTGACTCTAGTATAGCCGATCGTCTCGTTTTTCGATATAATCCCATTTGGTCTATGGTACAAAGTCAGTCTCTGCGTGACGTTAACATTGTCCTGCTTAACGATCTTACTTGACGACTACAAAATTGCGCCTAATGGGTGGCTTTTCGGCATCCCTGCTATACTCATACTCGGTGTGATCCATGCAATCCTTCGAGACCAACCAACACACGACTCCGGGTTACAACAACCAGACGAAGATCAAAGAATATCGTCGTTAGTGATGATTTTACCTTTCTTCTCTTGTCTTTTCTTCTTTGAAGACGATCATGAGGTCGTCTTGACTTGGGCACAAGTGCCTATGTTGTGTCTCAATCTGATCACGACTGCTGTTGCAATCACACTGTGGCCGGCGACGCTCAAGCAGGCAAAGAACAATCTATCACAGAGTCTCGTCTTTCTTGCATTACCAGCATTCGCAGCGCTCTTCTCCCAGCAGCTGGGATTACCTGTATACTTGAGCTCTGTCCAGGTTCTGGCGTTCTTGGTCGTTGTCTGCTGTTGCACTTTCACTGCGTTCAACAATCCGGACTCCACTCCTGCAGCCGAGGAGGATTGGCTCGAGCTGTCCACACATTCTGAGGACGATCCTAAGTACGCAGATCTCTCCATGTGTGATCTCGAAGACTCTAAATCAGAATTGCGGGCCCGATGGAAAGTGCGATGGGATCTGTGTTCATCGATCTTGCTCGCTGTTGGAATAGGTGTATGGATCTACTTCCTCATCAACAACTTCTCGACACCGTTTCAACAGCACACATCTCATGCATTGCGACTGGATACCAATTATGAAGCGAGCTCCAACATCGACATCGTGATGAGCATGTATCATGAACCTCCTTCTCACATAACGGACACATTCTCCCTTCTCAGATCCATTCCCTTCATTGGCTCTAAGTCACCTCGCTTGATCCTCTACACCAAAGACCCCCTTGCAGACACAACAGAACTTCAACACCTCACCAACGCCACAAAAGTCATCCAATTGCCAAATGTAGGCAGAGAAGGCCACACCTACCTCCACCACATACTTTCCTCATGGGATGATCTAGCAACTCAGACTTTCTTTCTTCAAGCCTCCATCCACAACCCACGGGAATTTTCTGCCAGAGTTGAGAACTACTACACTTCTGAAACAGGAATGTTGAGTTTGGGATTCAGCGGCCAGAGTTGCGAGTGCAATAATTGCGGTGATAGGTTTGGATGGCAAGATCATTCTGGCATCGTGGAAAAGACTTGGAAAGAGGTGTTTAACCAGACGTGTGAAGAGCAGAGGGTGCTTTTGAGTTACAAGGGCCAGTTTGTGGCAAGTGCTGCGAGGCTGAGGGCGAATGATAAGACGCTGTATGAAGGGTTGATAAAGGCGTTGGAAGAACTGGACAGCTGGGCGCATCAGCAAGATTATCTGCAGGGTCGACCTGATTCGCTGAATGCGCCGTATCTTGGCTATACCTTGGAGCGGATGTGGTCAATGATTCTGCAATGTTCAGAAGAGCGCATTGCGGCACTCTGCCCGACACTGTTAAGCGAGACAAGAAGAGGAGGATCAAAGTCAGATTGTCAGTGTTTTGATTCTTGATAAAGATCTGAAGCCGCTTTTAAGAAAGATTCGCAGATAGGGTATTATAATAACGAAATAGATGTACAAGGGTGTTGTATTTGCAGGAAAAGAAAAGAAGTGACCCGTCTTGAAGGTCAGCAACTACACGACCTCATAACGGTAGTCGATCTCGTCTTCCTTGATCTTCTTGGATGTTTCCAGACGTTGTCCAGTGGTGGGAACGGGCTTTTTCAAGCGCAACACCCAACAAAGCATGGCCTCTGCTGGTAGTAGAAGCATCCAGATTCTGTTGATGAAGAACGCAATAGAAGTGGTCAAGAGAGCCACAACAGCGTCCAAGTAGTAGTGATTGGCAGTTGCAACAATGACTGACAGGACCAGCAGAGGGTAGCAAAGTCCAGCCAACAACCAAAGACATCTGCTGAAAGTCGATTGTTGCAGCTCAGAACGCCAGTGGATGCCAGAGTGGTAGATGAAAGTGCAGCCAATCACGAATGCGTAGGTAAAATGAAGACTGGGCATGGCCGCAAGCTGGTTGACGTTACTGCCACCCACCCAGACGCTCTCGGCGTGATCTTGACGAACAGTGTCGTGGAAGCCAAAGGATTTTGGCAAAAGGCGTGGCGGCATGCAAGGGTAGAAACAGAAAACGAAGAAAGCAGCAAAATTGCCCAGAGTCATGGTACGTCTAGCGACAGCAAAAGTTGCATGATCCGGAGCGGCATAGTAATACCATGAAAGGAAACTGTCAGGAATTAGCGGTTGATACATGAAGTTTTGGACAGAGTTTCGACGCACGTGACGGTTCCAGGAATGTGAACCAGCGAGTAGATTCGGTTGAAGAATGTCAAAATGATGGGGTGACCGGTTGTGAAGAAGGTCTGGAAATCCACCTCACTGATAGGGAAAAAGATGGAAAACATCGAATGGTGCTCAAAGTTGAGAATGCTGATTCCGTGCTCCTGGGCGAGTTCCGTGACGCCGTCCTTTGTCGCATAGAGAGAAGCGGCGATGGCCTTTGTAAAACTGTATGCTGCATAGTTGAGAGCCCAGTAAAACATTTCTACCAGGAAAGGGAACTTTTGCAGAATTCTGCTGTGCAAATGATTGGCGAAAGCTGAAGAGTCGGGCATGTCGAAGTCCTTGCCCAAGCAGGTGCGTTTTTGAAGTCGGGCTGTCGCGTGACCTTCATCGTCGGGGAGCATAGGACGTCCTTCATTCGTAGGTGACAGAGTTCCAGAGCGGGCATTGAGATCTCCTCGAAGAACACTGAAGTTTTTGCGACGGTTGATGATCAAAGAGCCAATCATAACGGTAACGACAAACTTGAGAAGAGTGTTAGTTTGGTCGTGTGCATCTCTTCCGGACAATCTTCTGTACTCACGACCGGCTCTGCCCATTTGTGCGACGCAAATTGCGCACCTCCCAGGTCGACTTTTCCCTTGTCTGCCATGTTTCCGATTATGTCCTCCGCAGGTATGAATATGAGAAAGGGAAAAAAGAAAGGCCTGTTGTTTTGACAAGTAGGGAAGAAGCTTTTGAGGCCAAGTTTAGGGGTATTTCCGCCAGGCTTCGGGGAGGCTTTGCTTCCGAGGCGCCGTTGTTTCTGTCCAATTTGGCTAGTACAGGCGAAATCGAATTCACGGAATCGCTTCCAACTCTACTCCGAATAGGAGTGGCTCTCCTTGCAGGAGTGATGCTCGCGTGACACCGGCTTTATGGTATGACTTGCGAAGGATTTTTGCTGATGTAGGAAAGGCTATCGAACTCTCGTAAACTCTTCGTCACCAAGGCAGCCATCTGCCTACCTTATAGTCTTGGACGATAGTTTTGAAGGATTGCGGTACCAAGTCTTTTGACCCTCTCGATGCCTAGTGCCATGACAAGTCTAAATGAAACACAGCCCCATACATGCCCAGACTCGTTCAGCGCTTGCGAGTTGCGGGGTCGTCCGCTGCGAAAAGGGTCCCAAAATCGATTTCAGAGCAATTCTCCAAGACATCCGGTTGGAGAACCACCGACATTGCCAACCACGAAGATGCCCATTGGTGTGTTGTAAAGAGGTATGATACAGAATCACGTTTGTCGCGTGCTCTCGGCATAAACTTTGTGTTTGGTTCATCCTAAATTTAAGCACAAGCCATCCGACGGACCAAGGCGCGAATCGATACGAGATACTGTACGATAAAATAAGCCGCTTGCGTATGATCTCTTCTGATCTGGCCGCCTGAAAATTCCCGACATCGTTATTCAGCTTTTTGCAAATGCCGACTTTGTGAGCGCTTGTTCGTTGTGATTGCTACATTTAACAACGCAGCGTAAGGAAGGAGCAACCCTGCCGACATATGCCAAGCCAGATTGACAATCCTGAATCCCCTTTTCAACATTTCAGACAGGCGTTTCCGTGGACCATTCCTGTTCTTTCTCGAGATCGTCCTTCAACCCCACCGTGACTCTTGCAATTATTTCCGTCTCATCGGAGCAAGATGATCCTTCAAAAGACAGAAAGGGGCATAGCTAGGTTGGTTGGTTTCTTGCGCAACCGACAACTTTCAGCAACTAAATCCCCAGCTGCAATTTGTACCCTTGTTTTAACCACATTGTCATCGCCACATCGAGCAGATCATGTCAACAATCCACGTCTCCAAAGACTATCAATTCAGATTCATAACGGCAAAACCACGCCATCAACATGTCCTCGAGGTCATAACTCCACACATACCGACCATCACTTTGGGCATCCTCTCTCTCAATCTCCTGCAGTGGCAATATAAACCCGGAACTTATCGCATCGGTGACATACTCGCCTATGTCACATGCCTGATCCTTCACAACCTTTCTCGCCCATTGCTGTCTCTCTGTCTGGCTATCGCCTACACAACTTGGGTGTCCTTGCCAGGCTCATTCGCTTCCCTTGCTCTACCTTCTCTTGAGCAATTCCTAAAACAGACCACATTCCAAGCTCCTGCTCACAGCGAGGAAGAAATGTGTATTGTCTGTTGGGATGAAGAAGCACTTTGGGGCAAGTTGCCTTGCAAGCACACCGTCTGTAAGAACTGCCTTGAAGCCATGGGTTCGGCACTTCAGACCGCATGTCCCATGTGTAAACACCCTCTTTTCTCCCTTCACGACCGTTTAGTTTTCTGCATCAGCAAAGCTCATGTGTCCATTCAAGCCGTTACCAGCACACTTCACCTCTTGGTCCTATACGACGAGGTGCAACACTACCGGTACTTCAACATTGCCATCACTTTGGCGTTGATAATGTTTTTGAGTTGGATACTGATAAAAGGATATGTACCATTGATAAAGAGTGGAGGAGAAAATTGGTGGAGGCTTCGTGCGAGTTGCAAAGGTGGTATGGGTCGGGCCATGCGACCGGCCGGGTTGGCTTTTGTCATGACCGCTGCTATGCTGTGTCACACTCTCTATCGCAACCGCGGCCTATTTTTATAGTGCACACGGATCAAGGCGGATGTGCGTGGACAACGCATACATGTCATATATATCTCATCTTCCGCGGAGAGATGTCCGGAAACACGTGCGACAACACCAGCGCGGGTTAGCGAATCACCTCGACACATAAGCACACAATGGGTCGGTATGTTTTCCAAAGATACGTTCATCATTTTTAAATACGCATCAGGCAAGAAGAGGGCACCGATGTCCGATGGTCATCAGCTATGAAGACTGAACCGGCAATCTCAAGCCCTAGAGCTCTTCCTGTCCTTCTCGTGAATGACAAGCTCTTTCGTTTGGACAGAGAGAGCAGGAGGGAACAAAGCCCGCTCCTTCCTTCTTCCCACAAATGCTTCTCAGATGAACATCTAGACCTCGGACACATTATCGTACCATGCTCATCAGAACTCCGTTCCTGCATATTCTCGTGAAAGCCTAGCTTGCCACAAGATGAGAGTTGAACACATCTACGATACACATTATCGAGTTGTCCTCATCTAGTCTACAGCATAGCACAGCATAAACGCCAGGCAGAAAGATGCCAAAACTTCACCCTTACATATCCCCTAGCTGTAGGCAAACTCGCCAACACTAAATCTCTATTTCCACAGCTCATGAAGAATTCCGCCTGTGAGAGTGGTCCATCAAGCATTACAATCTCCGAGCAGAATATCATCCTTACGCAACAGCAAGAGAAGTGACCATGCCCGGGCCTCAAAGGAGCCAAGACTCGGTAAAACTTTCAAGGATCTTCAAAGGGGAAGAAGCAAGGTTGTGAGCATTTAAGGGAAAGATAATGATATCAGTCTTTGCACAATGATAACTTCGATCAAGGAATCCGAGGCAGACAAGACAAGGAAGCATGATGATGTTTGTCGAACCCGCACAACTAGCACAAAGCATAAATGTCACGGATAAGACGAAAACAATAGGGTAAGAGAGTATTAGGAAGGAGAATGCAAGGGTCATGACATTTTTGTTTTCCAGACGAACACGCAAAAAGGCGATGAGACTAATCAGGAAGAACAAGAGAAAAGAAAAAAGGTGGTATCGCAAAGCAAACAAAATGGGAATAAGAAAGGGCAGGATGAAGAAGAAAAACGCCAGAAAAGAAAAGGATGTTACAAGAAAACATCAACGCCCTTTCGCTCGCTCGACCCAAAAGAACCACATGATCCGTACACCGAAAGAAAACAAAAACAACATACGAAATAGACGTTCAATGGCTATGTCACCCAACAACACCATCGCGCTCAATCATTTCCCGAATCTTGGACATAAAGCTAGCGGGGTATTGCTTGACTTCGTCAGGAGAGGGTATACCGCGTTTCGGGTCTTTACATCTCTCAACAACCTTGTCGATGATTTGTGCAAGCAGGTCCTCATTCATGGCGACCGCGTTACCGACATCAGGATACAACCAAGGGTCCGAAAGACTGAGAAGTTGCTTGACGGTTGGACGTGCATGCAAATCGCGCTGCAAGCATCGGCGAAGAGTGCCCTTCAGCGCAGAAGGCACGGTGACACCGCCAACACCCTTGTCCGGGAACTCGATAACGACTTTCGAGTTCGTGATAGCCATGATACGACTGATCTGATTGGCGATGTGGGCGAAGGGTGGGCGACCATACACCATTTGATATAGAATACAGCCAAGGGACCAGACGTCCGAAGGCTTGCCGATTTTCATCAGGCGACTGCCGTTATTTGAGGTGCGTTCGCTGCCAGGTGTGGGTGCGTTTGTATCCAAGATACTCTCTGGTGACATATAGTTGGGTGTTCCAATGTGTGAGTCGCGGTGGACGTTGACTGTATGAGCAATATCGATGGCGTTTGCAATACCAAAGTCGATAAGCTTGAGCTTGCCCTGTACTGATAAGAAATTGGCGGGTTTGAGATCTGAATGAACAATATCGTAGTCGTGAACAGCTTGAACACATTCAAGCATTTCTTTCCAGTAGAAGCGAGTCAGAACTGGGTCAAACTTTGGATCTGAACCATTGAGCGCAATTGTCAAGATACGGTTCAGATCCTGGTCACCTTTCTCCATCAGCACGCTCAGAATTTGCTTCTCGTTGTCCAATTCCCAATCAAAAAGACGGATGACTCGGTCAACATCTGCGAGCTTCTCAAGAAGATCAATCTCGCCCTTGAAGCCGCGCATGGCCGATTCGTCACAGTCTTCCAGCTTAACCTTTTTCAAGGCAAAGAGTTTGTAATTTTCGGCCATGACACAATAAACATCACTGCTGCCACCCTTTCCAACTTTGTTCATTTGAGTGAATAGCTTTCCATTAATGAGAATGTGTTGGCGTCTTTTCTTGCTCTTGGTGGTACTCGCTCCGGCAGTTTTTGTTGCAGCGTCCAAAACACTCATCTTCGGTGGTGGTGGAGGAGCAGGTCTGACAGGAGTGTTGTTGCTGATTGATGTGAGTGCTCTACGGGGTGATTGATGCGAGACTCCAGACATTGGCGTCTCCTCGACAGGTTGTGACTTTGAGTGCAAAGCAATTTTTTCGGGCTTTCCGAGGTACTTGAAGTCATGGTGTCTATCGCGTTTGAAGGTTGGTGGAGGAATATTCTCTTGATCCTCAGCCGCGTCATGTTGAGCGCTCGAGGATGGGCGCGCTTGTCGTTGGTCTAGTGCCGGGCGTGTAGCCATGTGGTCGTTACTTGGTCTTCTCTGCGCAATGCTTTCGCCATGGTTCGAGTTCGCGCGAGAATCGCTTCGCTCCCGTTTATGAGGCTCAACGCTTGGTCTTCTCGGCGGTCGTTCCATGCTAGGAACTCGCGTGGAAGCGCGGGATACTACACGATGGGGATCGGCGCTCGTGTCGCGTTTCAACGGAGCAGAGACATCGCGGCTGTGGTTTTGTGAACGGGCAAAGTCGTGTCTTGATACAGCAGCAGAATCAGGGTTGGCGCTGTCTGCTCTGCTTGCGCGTCCAGCCGAAAATGCGAGATCCTCGTCGTGTTCGGGCTGTGATTGAGATTCTGAGAGTGGAGCACTGCCATCGTGTGGGCTGACATTGTCATCACTCTCGCGTCTGCGGAAACCTCTTCTTACTGGAGCACCTCGCAGGAAAGCACCGGGGGCTCTCTTGACGCGTACAGAACCGGGATGTGCTGATGACTCTGCTGAGGCGTGACGAGTCTTGTTGAGGGCGGACGAAGGCATGTGTTTTGTTGCAGCGTCATACTGTGAAGCTCCAAAATTCTGCGACGCGTCGTGATCGTCATGTTCGAGAGCAGGGGATGGGTTGCTGGTGGACCTGCTTGCTGACGAGCGAGTTGAACGAGAAGCGGGCGCGGGGGTGACGAACTCGAGAGCGGGAGTGGTTTCTCTGCTCGAGACGTATCTCTCGGTGTGGCGTGCTGACGAGGGGTTCCTCTTGGTGACCGAAACAATGCGCGGCGAAGTGGCAGTTTGACTGTGTGTGGGTGAAGACTTGCGCACAATCTTCAATTGCGGAGCTCTGCTAGGCGTCTCGTAATCGCGCGCGGCGTTCTCTTTCGGGGAAGTGTGATCGAAACGCTCGTCGGACTCGAGAAGAGCCCTTGTGAGAGCGCTGAACTTCATGGGCGGCGGGATCTCATCGTCGGACGAGTCGCCAACGTCGATGCGCTGCATCATGGGGGCGTCGGCTGCAAAGCCTTGGGCTGGGTTGAATACTGATAGAGGGGAGGCGTGGCGGTAATAAGGGCGCGCAGTAGTAGTCATTGAAGCAATGGTCCTGGGAGATAATGCTTTGTTGGAGGAAGTGGCTGAGGAGAGTCGAGTAGTGCAATGAGGGTAAAGTGCTGTGGTGGAGATGTCGCTAAGTGTGGGATCGATTGCGCGCCATGAATTGGGTAGGCTGAATGCTGAATAGTACTACTGTCGCAAGATTGCTATCGTCGAAAAGTCATGTTTGGGAGTTTCAGAGTGGCAGATATCGAAGAATCAACCAAGGTGCTCCGGGAAGCCGCAGCGCTTGCACTCGGCCCTGTCTGTTGACCCGACAACGTCCGCCAAGTCCTGTCAACATAAACGAGACACTCACCATCATACTTGACAATCTCCATTTGGCCATCAATCCTTGTCACCAGCCATAAGATACTTTGATCAACATCAGTCGAATGAGCAGCTCATCCTAATCGTCATGGTCAAATTCAGGTGCTTCAATTCAGATCAAAGACAGAGGCAAGTCTGCATGACTAAAAGGACAGGGTGTCGCTGCATACCACGAGTTCCGTTCAGATAAGATTTAATGCAAATCTTTATCATTGACCTCCACGCTGCATACTTTTGGTCATGATACTATCTCTTAGTCTACTCAAGGAGTAGCTCGACCTGTTCTACAAGGCTTTGGTCATAGATATAAAAGCAGAGCCAAGCATACTGTGCTCGGGAGGAGCAGTTGCCGGTGAGCTGACAGTGACGTGTGCGGGGCAGTCGGTGTTTTGTCGACCGACCAGATCAGCCTGGTGTGATTTCTACTCGAGTATACACAATTGACATTCGCGTACCTGCACACAAAATGGCTCCTCCAGCAATCATCGCTCCCTCAATCCTCTCGGCCGACTTTGGCGCCCTGGGCAAGGCCTGCTCAGACACCATCGGCCATGGCGCAGATTGGCTGCACGTCGATATCATGGACGGCCACTTCGTCCCCAACATGACTTTTGGCGCTCCCGTAGTAACCATGATCCGTCCTCATGTTGACAAGCCCTCCGAGTCCTTTGGCAAGGGTACCTTCGACTGCCACATGATGATCGCCGAGGTCCGTCCAACTTCAACCCACCTTCAAACCCTCGTCAGAAAACAACATGTTAACCATGGCCAGTAGCCCAAGAAATGGGTCAAGGAGTTCAAGAATGCTGGCTGTGATCTCTACTGCTTCCACTATGAAGCCGCCATCAACTCCACCGCTGCCGAAGAACCCTCCGCTACCTCCGACAAGAAGACCAGCCCCAAGGAACTCATCAAGTACATCCACGACCAAGGCCTCAGAGCCGGCATCGCCCTCAAGCCCGGCACCCCCGTCGACGTCCTCTACGACATCCTCGACAGCAACACCCAAGACGAAGTCCCCGACGTACGCACTCCCACCTCAACTCCGCTCATCTCAATACAAAGCTAACATTACACACAAACAGATGGTCCTCATCATGACCGTCGAGCCCGGCTTCGGTGGCCAAAAATTCATGCCCGACATGATGCCCAAGGTCGAAGCCCTACGCAAGCGCTACCCCGACCTCAACATCGAAGTCGACGGCGGTCTCTCCGAGAAAACCATCGATGTAGCCGCAGACGCAGGCGCAAACGTCATCGTTGCTGGTTCTGCTGTATTCGGTGCAAAAGACCCTTCAGAAGTTATTGCAAAGCTCAGAGAAGCTGTCGAGAAGAGAAGATGACTACATGCTAGGATATGAAAGCGGCAAAAAGGTGGCTAGCTTTTTTTTGGGACAAGGGAGAAATATAGAGACTTGTCGATACCACACGAATATACATGACTTACCAAGATTTTGTTGTAGTCGCGGAAGATGGATTGTCGTTGGGATCTTTCGGCAAGGAGCTTCAGGCATGATTGCAACATCACACAGGTATTCCCGGGGGTCCATGAAATTCGCTCAGCTAAGACCTGTATACCCTTGCGACAAGATCAGTAGTCTCTGTCTAGTGCATATTATGATATTAGTCTATAACAGCATTTGCTTCATCAATAGTCGCAGTGGTTTAGTGGTAAAATTCGTGCTTGCCATGCACGAGCCCCGTGTTCGATTCACGGCTGCGACAAATTTCTTCTTTTGCTTCTCCAACCTATTATCTCCTTTTCTTTTTTCTTTTTCTTTTCTACCCCAAAAATACAAGACCAGTTTTGTTTTGGGAGTTACAGCTCTAACTTCACATTTTGCCATCCTTGCGCGCAGGATAAATGGTCGACGCTGAAAGAAGACGAGTGACCAAGCGAGAAGTCCATCGAGGCAGGTTTCCCGAATTTGTCCTCTGAGGACAAATTCGGATAACCTGCTTTCTACAGAGCAAGGCGGTGAGGGGCTGCCACAGCCGTCATCTCTCGTCTGCCAGAGGAAGGGTTCGTGGCTCGATCGCTTCTTTTCTTGAGGCTCTATCAACATGATTCGAGAAAGCCAGATGGACACTCTGTCTGCAATACCAGGGACAAAAAAGTCTAACGCACTGGCAGTGTTATGGATGTTGAAGTTATGAGGCTCTGCTATTAGATGTATCGAGGTAATGGATCTGGGTTCCAAGCCTGTCGCGCTTCGAACCATGATCGACACTAACGCTTCCCCACATGTTCTTTAGACTGCCTGTGTTGAAGATTAGGACATGTCAATACACCTGGAAGGACAAGCAATGAGCACGGAAGATCAGCTGCGGAGAAGGGAACAAAAAGTCATCTTCCAGTTCAGGGATGGTTTCTGGAGAACAGAGTAGAAGGTCTATTGATTGAGCTACAGCAAGTGTGTAGGTACTGTATATATTGTGAAATGTTGTTACATGTTTCTGGAAGGAAAGTGTCGCGTAAGAAGACGTGGGCGGGTGTCATCAAGGAGCGACGAACGTGAAGAACCACAAAGTGACGAGATTGTTGATGCTAGACGTTGAAGATCTGGGGATACCACTGAATTCGATTAGTACAAGAGTGCAGCAACAAGAAACGATCGAAGTCTTACTGAGCGGTGAAGTCTTCAGTCCTTCTTCAACTCCTGGTCGTGGCGGCAGGCTTGATGGTGCAGAGGAAGGATGTTTCCTTCTTCGAACTCCAGCCAGACAAGGATCTGCTGGAAAATCATACGGATCATATGCCCACGAGCTGGCATCTCTTTGTTGGCCGAGTCGGTGCTGGTAATAATGCTGATAATGGCGATGCGTGCGATGAACAAAGTGATGAGAACAGCGAAGTTGGTTCTGGTGGGAGGAGCCATTGTGGTGGACTCGGAGTTGCGGGATGGGAGACAGCGAGGTTGGCTGGCAGAGAGACTCGAAAGATCTGTCGGGACAGAATGCTCAATGCAGAGAAGTGGGAGATGAAAAGTGACGGACAACTGTTGGACTTGATTGAGAGAAGCTGATTGTTGCAAATACCTAAGAGGAAACTGGGAGGTTTTTGTGCTTGCCTGAAAGGACAAACTTGACAACTCTTTCTGAGTGCCATCATGAAGCTCTTGAGGGTTAGAAGTACGGACGAGTACCTGATGTTTCGAAGAGTTCCTGACGCTAGTTGACGATCCGACTGTTACCCGTCGAAGGTACCAGAGTATGATGTCTGGCTGAACCTGGGAGCCGGGCAGATTTAGACGCGGGAGTCACAGGGAATGACGATCTCCCGTCCTCGAGGACGATGCAAAATCAGCGCCCTGTTCAAATTCCGAATCAAGACGAGATGGTAGGAGCGTGTTCGAAGGCGGTAGGAGATTCTCGGTTATGCACGCAGAACGTGTTTGTCAAGCCACATCTCAGTTATTAAACTTTATCATGGCTTGATGCTCAAACATCCTTGCAACTGACAGCCGTTCCTGATCTTCAACAGTAAGTTGCGAACGGAACGCACAGACCGGTAGTTGGCACACAAGAAACAAATATGGAGAGACCGCAAGGCGGAGGAACGGCTGGAGCAATTCATGCCGGATCTGCAGGCACTAGATGTATCGCTCGAGATGAACTAGCTTCGGCATCGTGTTTTGCAGTGGGGACAGAAGCGATCAAGACGTCTCAGGGCCTATATCCCATAAGTCGTTTTGGTCGAACAATGCCCTTGTTTTTGTGCGTGACGATTTGAGTGCTCAATTCTACGAGCACCTCCATACTTAAGCCAACGAACCATGCATCAGCCCGATCGCCAAGTAGGCGGGACATCAGTGCAAGGGGTGGGAGGCAACGTGAGGCCAACCGATAGACTCCTGTGTGAAGGCTGCCTTGCAAGTTGCCAGTAATTTGCGGATCTAAAATCACGTCAATCGGTTCTGTCTTTTGTTCAGCAGTCACCAAGAATATTTTTTTGACGTTGTTAACCAATGACAGCAGGAGTCGGTATAATATGCAGCCTTATCTTCGGCTAGGGCCGCCGCTCCGTCCGCGCGACCGCCAACAGTACACTTGTACAGATGTACTCGAGCTTGGAAAAGATCAGTTTTTTCGCGAGCAGCACCCATTGCCACGTAGATGTGGCAGTCCTGACACATGCGTCGAGGAACCACGCCGCCCGGATTACGTCCCGCTGAGGTAACCACCAACGACTGCAAGGATCTGCCGCGGGCAGCCTGCCGCTGCCAGCGGCTGTTGATCTTTCTGAGCTCTTGCACGAATGCAAACAAGCCCGCGGCGCCTCGGAAGAGCTCAACCAGAAGATCCCTGTAATCATCACGCGCAGAAAACATGACCATGACTCGCGTCATCCCTGTCTGCTTTGAAATTCTGAATGAGAGACACGCTGCAGCAGCTTTTCTGCGTCGGCGAGATTCGTTTCCCACTGGTATCCGTACCACCTTGTCTCTAACTTTAGATGTTCGCAATCAACTTCAACAAACGCGCTGCACCATGACGCAAAGTCGCTAGAAGCGAAGCAGCCTTGGAGCGCCAAGCAGATTGTGTGTCGAGAACAATGGGATAGGACTCTTTCGCGCATCGTGCTGCCACGCAGCCGTTGCATGATGCATGAATTGCAAGCTGCTTCATGCGGACTTGACACCCTTCCAGTCCCTTCGATTACCGAGTTGTGCATTTGTATGCGTGCGGGCGCTTTGAGAACGACGGTCTCGACACAACATTTCCAACACAAGGCTGATGTCGATTTTGATGGCTACATTGTTGTTGTCGCGGAGCTCAGCAACAAATCTTTCAGTTGCGGTGGTGCTGGAGGGTAGTTGATGACGAAAACCACCTTCTGGACAAGAGCACAAGCCGTAGCAGCGTCAATCTCTGCGAGCCGCCAGTGATCGAGGCAATCATTCTCTCGA
Organism: Aureobasidium sp. EXF-3400; assembly: GCA_024195585.1. Classification (NCBI taxonomy): domain Eukaryota; kingdom Fungi; phylum Ascomycota; class Dothideomycetes; order Dothideales; family Saccotheciaceae; genus Aureobasidium; species Aureobasidium sp. EXF-3400. Next base: position 196,024 of record SWBL01000037.1, read on the forward strand.
ATTCGGCGAATTATGGATTGCTAAGGGAAGATGAGGAGATGATAGAGGCGAGTCAAATCTTGTGCGATGCGAGAGAAAAAACGAGCCCAGTCAGTGTATGGAAGGACGTTTCTTAAAACCTCCAGCAGTACTCTCTATCCGATCAGGTCTACCTGTCAAGCCCTACAGATAGCCTTCGGCCAGCTGTATGTACCGTGATATCAAGACATTGAGGCTGGTGTGAGTCAATGGAGTCGTGGAGATCCTTCCTTCCAGAATTAATTTCAGCCATCCGGAAGTCCTAAGGCGGACTCCTTCCAGGTCTTTGGCGAGTGGACTGAGCTGAAATTCTAAGCTGCCTTTGCAGAGGTGGTCCAGCCTGTCTTCGGCTTGGAATCTGACTTCGACCTGAAGGCTCGCAATAGCGACATCTTGTTCTAAGCCGCTGTGGAAACCTTGGAGTACTTGTCATCGAACCTTTGCCTGTTTAGTATTCGAATGCTAGATTGATACCGGTGTGACGAAGATTTCAAAGGTCGAGCGAGACGTGCTCGTAAATTCAGATCGCAGAGCTTGGTGGCATCTCTGCTTGCTTGTGCGTTGGTCACGAGGCAAACAGCCGGATCAAGCGAATGTGCGAATGATCGGATGGGTTAAATGAAAGATCACTTCGCTGAGACGTCGCGGAATTACCGTTGGCAGCAAAGCTGCGCTCGATATAGGAAGTCGCGTGTCACAGAGCAACGCGTCTTGCCAAGAATTTTACGCTCTGCTGCCTGCCTTCCGCCGGCACACTACTCGTTGATCCAAGGCTCTTGCCATTCCTTTCTCAACTTCGTCCTTATAGACAGCAAGGAAGAGCAAGTCTACCAATAAGAAACGAAGGAGACAAACACTGCCGTTAAATACCAACCGAGATTCTGCCGCTCCGAGGCTTCCGATTCGACGACCTCCCGGATAAGATACTCAAGTTCTTGAGCATATTTGACACCAAGCATGGCTAGTGTAAACAAAGAACCGCTCACCATCTCCGAAACGCATCCCTATAGATTTGTTCCGTCTGCAAGGGATGGTCTGGTCCCGACTCAACGTAAGATACTTCACACACTGCTTCAGCAGAAATCCCGGAAGGAGGTCAAAGTAGACCAACTGGCCGGCAACGTATCAGCGTTCTTCACGCATGCTCCCGATCAATCTGAGATCCAAGAAAAAATCATAAAGCTTGCGCAAAACTTCGTGGGAGCAAACAACATCAATTATCTGAAACCAGACGGAGCGTTTGGAACTCGCCGAGAAGGTGGTCAAGATGCCGCCAGTGGAAGATACATATACACCCAGTTGTCTGATGTGACACGATCTATCTTCATAGAAGAAGACGATTGCCTCTTGGTACGTCGTATGCGCAAAGGCAAACCAGGAGAGCCGAAAACATACACGCCAGTCTTGCCTATGATCCTTGTCAATGGGTACAAGGCTAGTGGTCAAGGTTGGCAAACACGCATACCTCCTTATGACCCTAGAGACATCATTGAGAATCTTCGGAAGAGGATGAGTGGAAGCTCCAAAGATGACATGCAGTCTATGCAGCCATGGTTCCGCAATTGGACTGGTCGTGTAGAGAAGATTGACCAGAGTCAGTACTCTATGAGAGGCAAGATGCATAAAACTTCCGAGGGTGTCATGGAGATTACCGAATTGCCTCCTCGTCTGTGGACTCAAGACTTCAAGTCTGAGCTAGACAAATACATCTCTGAACCCCGGTCACAGATCGAGAGCTATACGGAGCATCCAGCCAGCCAGGGTGTACGTTTTGAGCTTGTGACGACAAACCACGATATGGATTCCGCAGCCCCACGGGACTTAGAAGCGAAGTTGAACCTTCACAAAACTATCACAACCAATAGTCTCGTCGCCTTGGACGACAGTGGAAAAGTCCAGAAGTATGCCACAGATCTCGATATCTTGGAAGAGTTCTACCTCTTGAAGTCACAGGAATACAAGTGGAGGAAGTTCCTCCAGCTCTCGGCTCTGAAGAAAGATCTGACGAGATGGACTGATCAGTCAAAATTCGCCAAACTGCTTCTGGGTGGGGATCTCGACATATCCCAGGATGTGGATACTCTTGTCGGAAAACTGATTCATCACGGGCTGATACCCGTCGAAAATTTCGATGATCTGGTCCCAACCAAGAAGAGAAAACGAGACGTAGACAGCAACCCTGCAGTGCCCGGCTACGAGCATCTTTTTGAGATGACTGTAGCTTCGATGTTGCCAGGTCCCATGCAAGAGCTCGAAACCTTAATTGTCAACAAGAAAGCTCAAATTGCAGAGCTTGAGCAGACATCGGTCGAAGAAATGTGGGAAGTTGACCTGTTGGCTTTCGAGAAAGCTTGGGAACGACAATTGGAATACGATCGTCAACATCCTCCGAGAACCTGCGAGAGATGCGGAGGGCTCGGTTGCAGTCGATTTAACTGATACCTTTATGGAGCTCCGAAATCCACGGAGTTTCGATCGCTTTCCAATTTATACGGATATACAAGTGGATTGCCACCCACTTTTGGTACTGAACCGACTCGCTTCGTCCCCAATCAGTGCGAAGTATGCTGAAGTTCATGACTGGCGGAGCTTTGTGTGACCTCTCAGAATCTTAGCTAGCCCTTGAGGATAGCTGACTGAAGGCTGGATATCGTTCGTCGTTCGCGCCATCATCTCTCAGCGGCTCGGCACTATCAAAGAAATGACAGAGCAGTCACCCAATGAGTGTCATCCGAGACTCACAATACTTCAAGGCAAGATCTACCGAGCTTCGAGCAAACTTATCGGATCGATTGTTACGGATTCAAAGTAAAGGAACATCGTATTCATCACCGATAGCAACCTTGAAGCGTCATGACCTTCACCCAGAACGTCATGCAATGTCACTTGGCAGTAGGAACGAAGCATGAAGTCTCTTGAAAGGATTCATGATGAGATTGCCATCCACAACTTGACTTATCCTGCGAACTATGAATACAGCGACTGATCCGAACCGTCTAGTCCGCAGGACATCGTTCGTGGTGTCTACCGTCATCAATACTTGCAGCAGTGTGATCTCATGGATAAACGCTTGTTGGAAGAGGGACCTGCAGCTCGCGTGTACTTCCTTTTGTGAGACGCACAATCATTCCCAATTGAAAGGCTTCCCTCACTTACACCAGCAGATTAGACAATGCGGTTTCAAATGTGCGATGGCTCTGGGCACACGTCGATATGTCGGAAAACCATCATGATGTTTTACCGTACAGCCGGGAATAACAGGACGAAGGATGTCTAAGCCTCCTCCAGAGTGAACGACTGCCCACTGTGGAGTCATGCTGCGAGTTGAAGTCTTGGTGCCTCACAAAAAGGGAGCTGCAAATGCTGAGAAGTCAAATCCAAAGGGGACAATGACGTTTATTGTTCGTTTGATCCGCGGAGCCTCACATAAACCATAATCTTACTCTCCACAAAAGCCACACTTCTCCCACGTGTGGTTTCTATCACCCGAAAGAGAGGAGAGCCAGGGCTCCTCTCCTTGGTTGTCGGGAATAGGTTGCTGCTGGATGCGAAAGAAAACTTATCGACATCGCGGTATGCCCACTCTGGATAATCCCGACTCCGCGGAGGCTTACCTTGCAGACAACACCGAACAGCTCGCAATGTTCCTGAACTGCTCTCGAACCACAGCCTCTCACTTCCATTATGCGATCAGGATGAATCAGGACATTCAGAGAACACAGCCCTGTGACGCATGAATCTTGATATCTTTCGTTGAACTCGGAATGGCGTACCAAGGCGGCATATATTTGTTGCAGCTCAAGCCTAGGGTAAAGTGCCTGTTCCTTCGCTATCTACCTTTTTCGTTCTCCTGATCAAAAACGACTCCGAAAGTTCAAGGTCTTAGGTGTCTCTTCCAGGGTTATGTATGCCATCCAGATCGGTGCTGGGATGCTGCCCCCGGTGATCGTTGGTATTGTAGCATATGTCACTTATGTCGTTGTTGTCGTGCTCTGTGGTAAGTCACCTTACCACGCTGAGTTGACTGCGAATGCTGACTGAAGAATCGTCGACAGTCGATGTATGGATCTCCCCACCACCAAATCAACCTCAGAAACTAGGCTGTGCTGCCGTGGTCTTGATTTTCTTCCTCTGGTTTCTTATTTTCATGGCAGTATCTTTTGTCGGCACTATCTATAATGCTTATCTCGACCCTGGCGTTCTTTCCACAGCCGACACCCGCGATTCAGAACGGCAGACAAACAACCCTTTCGAATGGGTTCATGGGCTGCTCAGAAAGATTCATGCAGCGCCCTCGTTGGAATCATTCCATGAACAAGCCTTCTTCGAATGCGACGAAAGCGGCAAGCCATTATGGTGCGACTACTGTAAGCACTGGAAACCGAACCGGGCGCACCATTCCAGAATGCTGGATAGATGTGTTCTGAAATTCGATCATTACTGTCCGTGGATAGGGGGATACACGACAGCGACCAACTTCAAGACTTTCTTGCTCTTCTCGGTCTCTGCGGCAATGTTTTCTCTGGTCACGCTCATCTCTGTCACTATCCCTTGGAACCACGGCGCTTTCGATGGACATGATGTAACCGGACATCTGGGCGTCACTGTGGGCTTTGCGGTTTTCTTCTTGTGCTTGGCAGGAGGAACCGGATTGAGCGCTGTACTACTGGCCTCTGCGAATCTAACCACTCTTGACAATGCAGCAGGCAAAAAGAAAACATGGAGGCTGGCCGTAAGGATCGACGAGAAAGTTGCCGCAGAGGAGAAAGCGGTTACTGCTGCCTTCTCTGGTGTGCTCACCTTTGCTACCAGTACACATACCTTTGCTATCATGGAGACATTTCCAGGTGCAAATCCCTACGACGTTGCCTTGATGCAGAACTGCAAACAAGTCATGGGATCAAGATGGTGGGATTGGGTTTTGCCTCTCAACTTGCAAGGAGATGACGGGCAGAGTAGAATGGCAGAGATCACTCCAGCTGTCGCTGCCGCGCTCGAGGAATCAGGCTTGGGGTCTATGGATACAGCCATGAGGGCAAGGTGGCAGAAGATGCAAGCGAGACAGAAGGGATTCTTGCAGTTGTTGGCTGCAGCTGGGGCACCACTGAAGACTTTTGCCACATGGAGGCAGGCGAGGAAGGAAAGAAGTTGAATGTATGACATCGCGGAAGATAGTCATCTTGCTGACTGAGAATCAGCATGTCAGTCTCGCTCTCCTCCTGCGTCAACATTACATGCTTGTTAGAAGATAGCTTCCGCGTGGTACAAAGCAAATTTCGGATAGTTTGATATTGTTTGGTCCTCAAAAAGCATGGCCGCTCGCGCTACAATGTGTACAAACCACACAATGAACTTCGCTGTCAAGTCTTTCTCGCAAGACAACACAATTTGTGATTGGCGCGTCATGCAATACGGCTCATCTGTAAGAACGAAGCGAGAGATGGCAGAAAAATCCATGATGAGCTCTTCCACGACTCCGGTTGTTCTGTGGGCCATCTAACACAACGGCCAGAATGGTCCGACGATAAATATTTCGCTTCGCGGTACCGGCATGATTACTTGCAGCAGAATGACCTTATTGACAACACGATCATTTAAAGAAGGGTCCGCGACTCGTGTGTGCTTCGTTTCAAGAAATACAGCATCATCTCTCAGTCGAAAACTCTCTAGTTCCAAGAGATCTTGCCTCGATAGGTTAGAAGACGAAGTTCTTCCAGGAACACTTTAGATATTTAAACGTACCACTAATCAGTCGAGGTTGTGATGATGATATCCTGTTTTGATTCTGGCACTCTCTAGCTTTCTTGTCTGTCTGTCGCACCTTCCCTGTACTTCAAGCGTTGTCGTTTTGCTCTATGCTCGCAGCTTCCAGTCTCAATGCCTTGCGCCTGCCCTTTCAACACTTCCGCCCCACAACACCGTGTTTGCTTGTTTCTTCATTACAACACATCAATAGCTTTTCACTTGCGTACCATCATATCGACCCAGTTCTCCAAGAAACCAATTTATCGCTTCTTACGGCTGCACTCCGATCTTCCCCAAAAGTTCACAGCTCAATACAGATCACTGCTCAGGCAGCATCGAATCGCTATCCTCGAGGTATGTTTGCTAACGCCATCTCAATCATCGCTCATGACCAAGATTCATCTGTTAGCAATCCATACATGCCTCAATCCAACGAGAAGCCAAACATGCCGCCCTCTCAAGAACCCCAGCGATTCGATCCCCTAGCTCCTTACCCCAAGCACTATGCTACTCTTAGTAGGCTACCCTTTTCTCTCCGCTACATCCACTCAGGTCCACTGATTAGGGATGTAGTCGCAAGCTATGAACAGCAGGCCGAAGGCCAGCGCAAAGAAGTCGAGAAGCTGGACAAGAAATTCGAGGTGCTGAGTGAAGAATCAAAGGAAGCAAAGGAGGCCGTGGAAAAATTGCAGGATGGCATCGCTAAGGCTAGCTCTGATCCGCGCTGATGCTTGTCTGGAAATCGAGATGAGAAGGATCTGAGAGATGGTTTGTCCAAATTGACCTCGAATGGTCCCTAACACGAGACACAGAAGTCGATGATGGGCGTTTTCAAAGAGCAGTGACAGAGGAATCAACTTGCTTCAAGCATTTTCGAGGGTTTTCTGGTTTCAAAAACTCAAGCATCAAAATTTATCTTTTCTTTCCTCATCTCATGACGACATGCCGTCAAGATATTTCCATACTCTCACCCCTTGGTTCTCTGCCAAAAGTATACCGTCACCAACCCAGCCGCTATCTTTTCAAAGCCCGGCTTCTCAACCTCAGCTTTCCCTTTGGCCTTCGGAGACCGAACATCTCTTACCTTGCTTGCCTTGTCCATTGATTTTCGCACCCAAGAAAGCCGCAAGACCAATCCTCAGTCATCCCAAGATTGCATCAAGAGGGTTTGCCACAAAACATCACCACTCACTTCACACTCCTTCCCCATCGATTGCAGCCCAATAACACTCCTCTGCCGTCAATTCTTGCGTTGTTGCCGAGGAGGCCAAGGACCGAGACGAGGCTGTTCGTTCCCAATCCTCCACTCATACTCCGAAAGATGCGTCAGAAGAAAATCAGTAGTTGCTTCCAGTCTCTCAAACAACGTCGTTTTGTCCCAATCCTTGATGTTTTCGGGAATGTTTCTGATTTTGACGTTTTTGGGAACGTTCTTAATTCTGGTCTTGCTGATGGTGAGGGAGTTTTGGAGGATAGAAGGAGTGATGCCGCTGTGGGAGGGAAGGGAGGTGGGTTGGATGTTTGTCGGGTTGGAAGGGTTGGTGTTGGCGGAGGATTGAGTTGAGATGGATTGAGAAGGATACGAGTTGTTGTTCTGAGAAGGAAGCAGCTTGTTGTGTTGAGATGGAAGTGCGATGTCGTTAACAGCGGTGACGGTAGTTGGACCGTGGATAGGGAGTGTAGTGGCAGCATTGTGGTTGACAGTAGACATGTTCGAAGATTTGAAGAGTTGTTGACGACGAGGAAGATGCGGATCTGGAAGATCGTCTCCAATACAGCGACTGCCGCAATTCTCGGTGACCTTGAGTTGTTTTATTGCCTCAGAGAAGATATCGAAGCACACGTAGTCATGTTTTGTCTTTGGGAGCATCGATCGTTTTCCGGAGATTGGATCCACTTCGATCACTTTCTTGGCGACTAATGCAAGGAATAGAGACACAAACAAACATGTAACTCAGTTTGTCATGCCGAATCTTGATTCAAAGTGGATCAGGAGGTCTAGGAACAAAGAACAGTCTTGTGATTTCCAGACCTCACGTGAAGAACAGCAGCAACCCGACACCAAAACATCATGTCTTCAATGCCCAACGAGAGCATACATACGAGACGCAAGCTTGTTGCCGAGAGTGTTTGATGGAAAGCAAAAAGAAAAGCTCAGTGAAAGCGTCGAACCTGAGTGCTTAGTGACATAACAAAGCCTACTGTCCGAACTGTGTCTCTGCATACACCATAAGCATAGAAACTCTGCCTTCACAAGAACACCAACAATGAAAACAAGAGTATGGGATCTCAAACAGCATGAACAACAAGAAGGGTAAAAAGGAGCAAAAAAGGGAGCATTGGTCTTGACCGACGATCAATCTCAGCCAACACCGATGGGATGGTATAGTGCACAAGACTGGCGCCTGATTTCAGTCAAGTTCAGGGGAATCATTCCGCTGCACCAAGTAGCACGGATTGTCATCCTGCTCTTCCCCATCTGATAGGTCAGCGGGATTTCTTAACTGTATGCCTTTGCCATCTCCATTGAGCCTTGGCAGTGACATAGTCACATATTAATATAGTCGAGAACGGTGACAGTAAACATTATCGACAATCCAACTATCCTGTCTTAATCAACCTCCACAACAACATGCAGCGTTCAACGTCGCTATTCCATCGTTCATCAACATCTGGCACTTGGCTCCGAGATGTGTGCTTCAATCAAGGTCGATGTGACTTTTCTGAATCAGAAAAAAAAAAAAAAAGAGCCAAGACACCAGGTTTCGTGGAAATGGCTGAGCTGTTGAGCTGCCCATCGGACCTACTTGGAGGAGCGCTCGCAAAAGCTGGTGTGTAGATGACTTGATCCGGAAATAGTCGTCAGGCCTGGTGTATATTTGAGGAACATTGCTTCCAGGTTGCCGACTCCTAGTAGTGGAAGTTGTTGTAGCTGGTGTATACATCGTAGTAACATCTGATCCTGTATCTGAGCTTTTAGGCGAATCGTCCAAGACCCAAAGTATTCGTCATTGGTCATCCCTCTGCAAGCTCGACACGACTAGTCTTAAAGAGTAGTAGATGAACATAGTGTTGACCCAGAGTGTTGGACAAGTGGTACCTGGCTTCAACAAGTCTTCATGGCTGATTCGATCAGTAGATGCACTCAGAGGTTGGTGCACTTTGAGTCCCGGTACTCAGTGTGACTGTTCTCACATCTCTGTTGCATATAACATGGAGCTTGCTGGAGCCAGAAGAAACAGTAGCAGAAGGTCTTGGTGTGAAGACTGTTGTAGATGAAGATGAAGATGCAGCATCAAAGGCAGAGTCGTAGTTACCACCGCGAAGTTTGGAAAAGAAAAAAAAAAAGAGACTTCCTACTTCACCACCCCTTCCGTCGGCCACTTCGCTCGAGCGACGGCGTGTCAGTTGGTGAAAGCGAAATGATCGGCCATAGCGGTCACGCCTGGGATTGAACCAGTAACTTGACGCGAAGGCAAGCCATTGCGCCAACGGACTGCTACAGGAGAAAAAGCAAGCTCTTTTGGTTATGACACCTTGAGTACCTGATACTGGTTATGAATTGTAAAGAAGCAAAGTCAATATATGAGATAGCATCTAATTACTCACTACCACCCCTTAACTCGGGCTCCGGACTCAAAGTTCCCATGTTCGTTGGACCAATTGCGATTGCTATCTTCATCCAGACCTTTGGATTCCTGGGAGACGGCGCGCGCGAATTGCGAGTGCCAGATCCAGAAAATCTCGAAGGCTGTGGATTTGGATCACCGTGCTCCTTGAGCCGACATCAACTTGGTGAGACAAAGCGTCCTCCAAGTGTCTTTTCAAGTGCGTCTTGTCCTGCTTCATCTAGAATCTAGATACCATCACTCATAAACGTGCCTGAAAACGAAGCTTCTTCCAAAAAGACAAGCCCAAGTGTTGGATCAACTCAACAAGAGAAAGACGAACAAACACATCATTCTAAACAGATCGAAAGGAGGCTCATTAGTCTGGATGAGTCAGAGCAACAAAGTAGAAAGACGATCCTGGTATTTCAGAAGAGCATCGAATAAATCAAGAAACCCGCCCCCAATATAAAAGTTACAAAGAATGATAAAAAAGAAAGCGCAACAACTTTCCTAGGCATGCAAATCAAAAAGTGTATCAGGGCCGTGGTGGAAAAGACAAACACAGAAAAAAGACGCCAAAATGAAATTGAAACATAAACCCCCCGCTCAGAAAGATGATGCCATTCCTTATACTCAACGACAAACAAAAACGACAACCTTTACCTCAAAGACAACCTTCTAGATCCCAGCTTCTTGCTCATTGCTATGATGTTGGTGAAGCCCATTTTGCCCGTTCAATTGACTCCAATCACCCATATCACCCCCCTCGCCATCTTCGCCTCCTTCGTATGCTTCCTTGGCCATGGCACCGCCAGCATCAAGCTGTTGTTGCATGACTGCTTGTGCGGACACAATCTCTGCTAATCGCTTCAGTCGCGGTGTTTGTAGCCATGAGGGTGTGTAGGTCTCGAGTGCTGTAATGACACGGGGCTCGGCGATTTCATAAGGACCGCTGTCGTCCATGTCAACAGCAGGGAGGAGGAGGACGTCAGTCTTGGGGTCGGTGACGCGAGATGCAACGGCTTTCATGATTTCGCCGTTGATGGGTTGTTCGTAATCGGCGACAAGGTATTGGTTGAGAAGCTTTTGAATTTGGTTGGGCGAGAGCCTAGTGTGTAGTCAGTATATGCAATCCACGAACATTCAGAACAAGAAAATACTTACATCCAGCAAATGTCCTGGATAATCTCAATGTCGTTGAGTGTCGCCTTCTTGAGCTGCAAAAGCTTGGTGGCTTGCATGAGGTGCTCAAGCTGGAGAGTACCCTCGGGCATATCGTGGCTCTTGCACCATTCCTCAATTCTGGTAATGTTGTAGTTGATTTGCAGACCACGCTTCCACGAGAGGAAGTTACGGCGCATGAGAAGATCGTTGAAGGCAGTGACACCGACAAGTCGGAGAAGTTCAGTGATGGTTTGGGTGATGATGGAATCCTCGAGGTAGAATGCCTTCATGGCCTTGAAGACGTTGTTGAGGAGGGAAAGTAGGTTGTCCATGCTGAAGGCAGGGGCGTTGTTGGATTGCAGAAGCTTGCCAAGGAAGCGGTTGCTCTCGTTGGTGACAAAGCCAGGAAGTGATTGAGACTCGATAATGGCAGGAACGATCATCTTGTGCAGCTTCTTCTTCAACACCTTCATCCAAGTGTGGTAGATGTTAAATTCAAGACTTTCCAAGTCGTGCTTAACAATCTCGAGAAGGCGGTCGTATTCAAAGTTGTCAGTCTTTTGTGCCTCGTACCAGTCTTCAGCAAGGAAGACGAATGAAAGCATCTCGTGGACGTTTGACAGCCAGAAAGCACCAGGGTTAACTGCCTCGTCACCATCGTGCTGCATGACCTCTTGCTGAATGGACTGCATAACATTGGCAAGGAAGCGTTCAGACTCCTTGACGAAGCCGTTGTTCCACATCTCGGAGGTAACAAGGTTGATAAGGTATGCAGGGAATAAGACTTCCTTGTCGGTAGGTGGTGGGGTAGATCCAGGAGAAGGAATCTTGAGGTTTCTGATAAGACCCATTGAGACTTCGTCATTCAGGGAATCTTCATTGGCAAGCAAGTTCTCAAGCTCCATCTCAACGTTCTCTAAGTCAGGCTTGAAGGTAGATCCGGAAAGAGTCTGCTGATGACCGCTAGTAGCACCAAACGCCATGGAAACTGGCCGAGGGTTGAAGGTACCGCTGAATCTATCGGTGTTGGTAGGTTCGAAGCCAGCGCTGCGTCGCTTAGGCTTTTTCGAAGATGATGAAACGAGATTGATGAGACCGCTGGCCTGACTGGCGACACCATTGCTCACTTCACCGTTGATAGGAGCAGCGCGCTTGGCATGCTCCAGCTGATCTTGGAGTTCTGCTAGCTGTTGTCTCAAAGACATCTTCTCGGTCTCGGAGACGGTAATGCTCTGCCTTGAGTTCTCCAACTCCTCTGTGGTCACGCGGAGTGATTCACGCAATGCCTTTTCTTCCTCCTGAAGTCTGCGCATGCTCGATGCAGATTCCTTGTAGCTGTGTTGCAGCTTGGCCATCTCCTCTTCGAGCTGACCAACCTTGGCAGCGCTCATGCCAGCCTGGTTGGCCTCTGCCTGGAGCTCCTTTGCCCTTTGCTCGAGACCCTGAGTACGGTTCTTCCAGGTGTTGAGCTGGTTCTCATAGTTTTGTACTTGATGCTTGAGAGCCTTGTTCTCGGTTCTCACAGCACCGAGCGACTGAGTAAGCTCGACGACCTTATTCTCAAGCTTGTATGAAATTTGCTTGAGGTCTCTAGCCTCCTCACGCAAACCCTTGTAAGCCTTACGGGCCTGTTTACCTCTCCACAGACCTTGCACGAGGACGACCTTGCGTCTGTAGTCGGTCCATTCCTTACGCTGCTGACCTGATCTCCAGGCTCTCTGAATGGTACGAGCAGCATTTCCTAGTCTCGTGTCCAGAATGTTCTTGCGGCAGAGGTATCCCTTGGTCGCCGCTTCGAACTGGATGAGATTGTTGCGGACAAGTAAGAAGTTCTTCCGTTCCTTTTGGCCTCTCCACACCCGTTGGATTGTGGTGGCAGCTTTTGTACGCCGCGCATCGTCTGCATTGCGCCGTGCGACGCATCCTCGCACAAGGGACTGAAACCCACGTACAGAGCCGATTGCTTCGAGGTAACGACGGCGGTAGTATTTGGCACGGAGGTTCTTCTGGATCATGATAGCAGCATCGTTGAGGCGGCTGGTTCTCAGGTTCTCGAGGAACGCAAGCATGCCGGCACGGAAGAAGATCTTGGTCAGACCAAGCTGGTACTTGCTTGTAGCATCATTGGCAGCTCCGCCAAGTGCCTGGGTCAAGATAGCGTTGGCCATGTCTCTGAGATCGGAAGTCCACAGTGTTGATGGTACAAGCATGTAGTATCGTAGGGCGAACTCTTCGTAGGTCCATCTTGTAGGATATCCAGCACAACTGATTCTGACAGTCTCAAGAACACCACAAGCACGCAATTGACCCAAGACCATGGGACCTTCGAACTTCCAGGCTTCCTTGGCTTCGTTGGGCTTGATACAGCGAATGTAGTGCACATCGGTAGAGTTGATGGTGCTCATCAGTTCAATCAGGGACGACTTGAAGATACCACCAAGAGTAGGCTTTCTTGCTGTGGCAGCACCAGGTCTCTTTCCAGGAGCAGCAACAGCAGAGGGCTTGGTTTGAGCAGCTGCAGTGTCGCGTTCACGCACGGCAGAAGCAGCCTCAAGGATCTCAGTGAGGAATGAGTTAGACGAGGCGCGAAGAACCTCCATGTGCTCATCGGGAACAGTATCTCTGTTCTTCTCGATGAAGCCGTCGGACTCGTATGCAACATCAACAGCATAATGGCAGACAGTAAAGGCCGACTTGCCGAATCTGGGCTTCTTGAAGAACTTTGACTTGCTGTCGCCGAAGCTGGTGTGGAGCTTGGTAACGAAAGATTCATCGGAACCCATAGGCAATCTCGATTCTTCATCCAGCAGAGCAAGAACACCAAGCTTGCCTTCAATCAAATCAATGCAAGGCTGGTTGTCGGAGAAATCAATGAACTTCCAGTCGATCTCTTCGCGAAGATATTCTTCCTGTTCGAGCTTGAAGACGTGCTGGTTGAACTCTTGCTGAAGCTTCTCGTTGGCATAGTTGATACAGAACTGTTCGAACGAGTTCTTGGCAAAGTGCTCGAAACCGTAGATATCCAAGACACCGATGAAGGATTTGACGTTGCCGAGGACCTCAGGAGTAGCCAAACTGCTGTTGAGAATCTCGACGAGCCAGTCGAACAAGCTGGAGTAAATGTACTTGGCGACTGAGTCACGAACGACGGTGGCTTGCTGTTGGGTCAAGTTTGATGTAATCTTCTCACCTCTAGTGACAAGCTGTTTCTTGACTGTCCATTTGGCAAAGCTCTCGGCATCGATTCCAAGAAGCTCGCAAGCCTTGACAACAGAAGCGTCGGTAGCGGAGAGGTTCGAATCGGTGCGAGTAGCGATGATCTTGATGTTTCCGATGTGCAACAGAGCAGCGAGAATTTTCCAGATGGAAGACTGCTGTTCTGCAGAAACACCGATTCTGGTCAGGGCCTCCTTGGTGTCGCTGAACTCCTTGGCATCATCCAGACCTTCAATCTGGGCAGCGTTACCCTGGTTGAGGTAATCGAACTCTTCGACGGGTATCAAGCCAAGCTCTTCCTTTTCAGCATCTGAAGCACCAGCGACAAGTTGGTAAAAGATGTGGTAGTTCCTCTCCTTAAGTGGTTGGAAGACCAATCTCGAGCGCTCGAGCAGGTATACTCTGATCCTCGCACCAATAATGTCCGTCGTCTTGTCAAACATGATCTCGATGTACTTTCCGAAACGGGATGAGTTGTCGTTGCGGGTTGTCTTTGCGTTACCGAAAGCTTCCATGATAGGGTTGGTAGCCAGAATCTGCTCTTCGGTCTCGCTCATGCTCTCGACGCGGCCCTTTGAGCGAGAGCCGGGCTGATCGGGAGATTCTCTTGTCGCAAAGTAGCGCATGATGTATTTGGCAGAAACGGTCTTTCCGGCACCAGACTCTCCCGAAACAACAATGGTCTGGTTGCGGCCATCTCTCAGCATATCCCTGTGCTGTGTTAGCATATGGACACGGCGCTGGTGTGGTTGGCACGTACGCGAAAGCCTCCTCTGCTATAGCAAACAAATGCGGCGCTTGTGTTTGGCGCTGCTTGCCGGCGTAAATCTGAACCATTCCCGGAACATAGAGTGAGTCGACACGGGCGAAGGGGTTGGTAGCAATAAGGACAATACCCGAGTATGTGTAAATTTCTTTTTGAGCATATCGTAGTTTGATGGCTTGTAACACTGTATGGCTGTGTCAGTGCTGTCGTGGGCGGGCAGTGGAGAGAGGTGGGAAGGTGTGGTTACCTGCAGGCTCGTTCAAATGCGAAAGATTGGTCAAGTCGTCAGATGCCTCCAGCATTGTTGGGTTCATCAGCGGTGGCAGTTTGGGGTCCTTGCCGTCGGCGATGGCGGCCAGCGTCGTCTCGATGGATTTTGTCTGTAGCAAGCCATGAGCGCCGTATCTCAGTGTTTGTTTGGACTTGTTGTGAGCATACCTCTCCATTGGCCAGCTGGAAGACCAGCGTGACCTTGTCTCCGTCAATGTTCTTCTGCTCAACCTCGGAGGCAACCCAGCCCTCGGTGGCATCGGGCTGCCAGGCCTTGGTGCCGACATCATACGTCGCTGCCATACTGGCTCGGAGGCGGACGGTCGAGGGAACAACGAGGGACGATTAGTAGCGTGTCGCAGCCGTGGATGGTTGTGTCGGCAAGCAGGTCAGAAATGCTGCAACATTCAGGCAAACAGGAGCTCTGGGGAGAAGGAAAAGAAAGACAGTTGGAACCCCGACGACTCCTTGTCCAGCAAAAGATTAGGACTGCAGAATAGGTATTATGGTGAGAAGTTGCTGTCTATCTTTTGGTTCAAGACCCTCTGGCTCGCTGGCTGCCGACGATTCCACGGCATCAACATTCAGAGCCCGTGCACCCGAATAAGGGGCATGCCCGTGCACCGGCGGGGAAAGCATAAACACACAACTTGAAACAACCACACTGGACAACTTTAATGCCTTGTGCTACTGACATGTGCTGCTTATGGTATTCACATGCGAGTTTTGTAGCACCTCTTTGGATAACTGTCTGTCATTCTAGAGGCTGTAGTATGCTATCATCATGTTGGCCTCCTGGTGGAGCATCTTCCAAGCATTCCTGTCGAAAGCCTGAGTGGAGTCCATCTGAATTACTGTAGGAACAAATCCAAGGGCAACAGCAGACCGCTCCCGGCCTTAGAAGCCTGACAGACCTAGTACCACGACATCAGCATGGTATATGAACACTTTGTTCTTCACTGGTTTGTCTCTACAGCAGAAGTGAACCCTCATCACTATCGTTTGCTCGCACCATTCTGGTAGAAAATGTGGTCAGGGTGATACTCATAACAAATCAATTTCGAAAGTCACCAGTGCGGACGTTAAATGGCATGGAATAAGTAGAATGTTGGAATATTCCACCGATATTAAGTGGAATATTCCACTCCGTTAGCATGGAATAGAATCGTCAATTTTAGTGGAATATTCTACTATTCCACTCCTTAGAAGGAAGGTTAATTAATGTTACTAGTCCCTTTTAGTAAAGAGGTTACCCTACTTTAAAGCTGCTTACATAATAATGCTAAGCCTCCCAATTACTAATCGGTTCTGTGGTGCAACGGTAGCACGCTCTAGTAAGATGTGGTTTAGTGTGTTACGATAGCTTATAATATACTAAACCACTAATAGAGAGACTAGGGTTCGACTCCTTATAGGACTATTTTTTTTTTTTTTTTTTTACGATATTTGATTAGTTAGATCTTATCTCTAAGATAAGATCTTAGCTACCGATTA
This sequence comes from Aureobasidium sp. EXF-3400, assembly GCA_024195585.1. Taxonomy (NCBI): domain Eukaryota; kingdom Fungi; phylum Ascomycota; class Dothideomycetes; order Dothideales; family Saccotheciaceae; genus Aureobasidium; species Aureobasidium sp. EXF-3400. The sequence continues at coordinate 212,308 of SWBL01000037.1, forward strand.
GTAGATCGCGCAAAGCCTTATACGTTCTTCTTAACGCATCTTAACTTAGTTATCCTATCTTCTACCATCTTTCTACTTCCCTCTTACTTAATACTAGCACTTAGCTCTTAGTTCTCTTCCTGTCTTAATTAGTATATAATCTAATTTTAATTCTAACCCTTATATTATGTATTTAATAGCTAATTAAGAGTATAAGTTATAAGAGCTATAAAGCTAACTAAACTCTCGATTATCTTAGAGCTAGCCGCTATACGCCTCTAAATAGAGTACCCTCTTTAAATTCGCCTCTA